>CM056587.1:63884269-64301769 GCA_029721435.1 Gymnothorax reevesii | reverse complement strand
GTGCCGCTCACCCTTGGAGTAGCACAGGACAGCCTAGCTTAGTGCTGCTCACCTTTAGAGTAGCACAGGCCAGCCTAGCTTAGTGCCGCTCACCCTTGGAGTAGCACAGGACAGCCTAGCTTAGTGCCGCTCACCCTTGGAGTAGCACAGGACAGCCTAGCTTAGTGTCGCTCACCCTTGGAGTAGCACAGGACAGCCTAGCTTAGTGTCGCTCACCCTTGGAGTAGCACAGGATAGCCTAGCTTAGTGCCGCTCACCCTTGGAGTAGCACAGGCCAGCCTAGCTTAGTGCTGCTCAGCCTTGGAGTAGCACAGGACAGCCTAGCTTAGTGCCGCTCACCCTTGGAGTAGCACAGGACAGCCTAGCTAAGTGCTGCTCACCTTTAGAGTAGCACAGGCCAGCCTAGCTTAGTGCCGCTCACCCTTGGAGTAGCACAGGACAGCCTAGCTTAGTGCTGCTCACCTTTAGAGTAGCACAGGACAGCCTAGCTTAGTGCCGCTCACCCTTGGAGTAGCACAGAACAGCCTAGCTTAGTGTCGCTCACCCTTGGAGTAGCACAGGTAGCCTAGCTTAGTGCCGCTCACCCTTGGAGTAGCACAGGACAGCCTAGCTTAGTGCTGCTCACCTTTAGAGTAGCACAGGCCAGCCTAGCTTAGTGCCGCTCACCCTTGGAGTAGCACAGGACAGCCTAGCTTAGTGCCGCTCACCCTTGGAGTAGCACAGGACAGCCTAGCTTAGTGTCGCTCACCCTTGGAGTAGCACAGGACAGCCTAGCTTAGTGTCGCTCACCCTTGGAGTAGCACAGGACAGCCTAGCTTAGTGCCGCTCACCTTTAGAGTAGCACAGGACAGCCTCGCTTAGTGCCGCTCACCTTTAGAGTAGCATAGGACAGCCTCGCTTAGTGCCGCTCACCTTTAGAGTAGCATAGGATGGCCTGCTTGATGTTATCCTGCTCCAGAGACATATCAGCAAGTTTCACCCACTCCTCGCAGTTGCTGGGGTTCAGATGCGCCGCGATGAGACCGAACTGCAGAGACTTTTCCATGTCTCCCAGGTCTTCATAGATCATGGCCAAGGTGGAGAATGGCTCATATGCCAGGGGGGCTGCAGGGGGCGAGGGGGGGTACAGGACAAACAGGAGGTGAGAGAGGAGCGACAGTGAAAGGGGGGGCAGGAAGAGGAGTCGGGGTACATCCTCAAGTACAAAGTTCTGCACTGAAAACAGTCCACATCAATGCTTTAAACTTCATGGCTTCAAATCATTTCTCCCCTGTAATCAGTGATAATGGATTAGTAAGATGCAAGGAATGGCATTAACGCCACATTTTAAGCAAAGTATGCAAGAGAGACTATTGTCGCAAAGGTTTGCAAAGACAAAAACACAATCTCACACTGATTACATTCATGTCTGTCTACGCAGCAGCTGATTACTTTGCAGATGAATAAACTTTTTTGTTTAGAGCCCCTGCTACCAGCACTACAAAGCATTTGAAAAATCTATCCTTTGTGACATCAAAAGGGGGAAGGCCCACACAGAATAATGAAGGAGCTGATTGGCTGAAGTCACACTGTCCTCCTTGCCTCTGGGTGGTGACTTCCCTGCATGATGTCACGAAGAAACTGATCTTGAAACGGCTAGTAATGACTCACTGGCTGCAAAACAGGTGACATGATAAGGGACTTTAAATAAAGTCTGCAAGATTAACCCTCACCCTGCCGGATGATCTCCATACACATAGTAATGGCGTCCTCCTTGTCTCCACGGGCATAGCGGATGTTGGCCTCTCCCATAAGGCCCCGCAGGGCCCGAGGAAGCTTGCTGTGTGGCCGCCTTTCCTGTAATGTGCGTGCGTGCGCACAGACACACACACACACAATCACGCACACATCCAACAAAGTTAAAATGCCCTGGTTAACATATAGTGAACTGAGACTAATGGTCAAATAGTAAAACGTAAAAACTAAGCCAATCAGCCATAATGATAAATAAACGGTAAACACTGGAAAAATAGCATGTTTGCTATGTTTGCTCTGTAAGTCATACAGGGCCATAATGTTTCGGTGGAATGATTAGCGTGAGCTTCAGAGTGCAGGGGGGCAGTGGCTCTGTACACACACACACACACACACACACACACACACACACATACACACACATACACACACACACACACATACACACACACACACACACACATACACACACATACACACACATACACACACTCACACACACTCACACACACACACACACACACACACACACACACACACAGACACACACACACACACACACACACAGACACACACACACACACACACACACCCTCATCATCTTCTTGTTCTCACGATTGAGCTCCATCTCCAAGGCAAACACGTCTCCCGCTGAGGGCAAATCCTTCTCCCCGTCACCCTCATCCCCCTCTACAGCCTGCTGTTCCTCCTCCGCACCACCTCCCTCTTCCTCATCTTCATCCTCCTCTCCATCCTCATCCTCGTCATCGTCGTCATCTTCCTCCTCCTCCTCCTCCTCGGACAGGTCCTCGTCCCCCTGCTGGAGCATCGAGGAGAAGGCCTTCTGGACGCTGGGACTGACTCCCTCTTCCACACCTGCGGAGAGAGAAGAGGAGAGACGCGTCATTCACTGCTCCTGGCACGCCGGTCTGAGCCCGTCCGCGCGAGGGAGGTTCAGAGGTCAGGAGGGGGACGGTCGCACCTGTCAGCCGCCGGCGGGACCTGCCGGTCGAGCGAGACGGGCCGGGGACGGCATCATCAGCTGGGACCCCGTCCTCTTCAGTGGAGCCTCGCTGCAGGAGAATGAGAAAATAGAGGTGTCTTCAGAAAACAACCACCGAGGTCCCCGCAGACCGAAACCCAGGCCGGCGAATCCATTTACCACAGAGATGTTCTGTTACCAGCCGAACAGGTGAGGCTAGCAAGTTCAGGCTAGCGAGAGCCAATAAAGAGCTGATTACAGAGCAGTACTTGCATTATGAATACAGTGGGCAGGAAACCACACGTCTTAAAGGGACGCAGCATCATTACATGCGTATGCGCTAATCTTGGCTCCAGTCTTGAAATCGTTCACCTCATGTTTTGATACAAGCAGGTAGAGTTGCGTATGTACACAGTGATAACATGCCGTGACCTGTGGTCTCATTTGTAGATCAGTTTTGGCAAACTTTTTCAGTCAAAATTGAGATAAAATGAGTGTATAAATTATTGGGCTATATACAAAATGTGGATAAATGGCAGTTCATCAGTGAAATTGATTATTCAGGTTCATAACAATTAAAAAACTTAACATAATATGACAATAAAAAGATCTACACACACACACACACACAAAAACAAATTTTAAAACAATTACTTTGAATATGAATTATTTAACAGCTTATTCAGCCAGCCAATCAGGGAAATGGGTTTAATCCCAATCATCCCAGGCAATGATTCCCATTTTTTGCTCCATGTTACTGGAATTTAACATTCCCTTCCAATAACATTCCCGTAGATAGCAAACTACTCACCGACAGCATATTTACAAACATCTGAATGTGTTCTGATGTACAGTGATAAGCCAAAACATTACAATCACTGTGCTAATAGCCTTGATTATCTTGTAACAGCAGCACACATCACTGTCTGCAGACAGACAGTGTTCATCATGTTGGCTGTGGGAGAAATGGAACCCAAGCAACATTGACAAGGGCCATATGGTCACGCCCAGACGAGTGGGTCAGAGCATCTCCAAAGTGACTTCTATAGGGTGCTCCCAGTCAGCAGAAGTGAGTATCAGCTGCAACGAAGGCCATCTCGTCTGGTCCAAACCCACAGAAAGGCTACTGTGGCAAAGTCATAGATAATTTTATGATACTCAAAAAAGGACTGCATTAAACACACAATGCATCACAGTCTGCTGCCTATAGCACTTTACAGCTGCAGACCAGTCAATGTGCCCATTCTAACCTCAGTCCACTGTCAAAAGGGCCTGCATTAGGCACTTGAGCAACAGGACTGGACCTTAGGGGCAACTGAAGATCTCCTAGTCCAGCAACATCTTTTTCCTTTCATATTAAGTGCATTGGCTGAGTACTTGTGCAACATTTACCTGGGGAAGAGAAGGCGCCAGGATGCACTATGGGAAGAAAAGCTGGTGGGGGGGGATACTGAAGGAAACCCGGGATCCAGAAATTGAAGCGAATGTTTGATGGAGCCGTTTTGCGTGCGCAAGGAGGACCTACACAATATTTGGCAGGTGGCTCTGATATTGTTGTTGATCTGAGTATGTTAAGTAAATATCAGGCCAACCTGCAACTGCGTTTCTGCACAATATGCATCTAATAACTGTCGCTCCTTAACATGCTTGAGTCGAAGGGCACATTCCAGAAGCACGATATTTAAATCACAGCACATTCCTTGAGGCAGGACCTACAGTAAGCCTTCATTTGAACATCCACCATTAACAACAACGTTAATTTAACACAACCAAGAACGAGAAGGTATGAAAAGCACAGCCCAAGATAGGAGTACAAACCAAAACGAAGACAAACAAGTAGATCAGAGGGATCTAATAGCTGCGACCTCGCCTAGCATCCGTCACGTGGCCTAGTGTCCATGACTGGTGGTTTCTTGTACTAATGTGACCTCGAAATTGGAAAATGACCTTGAAAATCAATAGGGAACCCTACCTCTGTACCAAGAAGCTTGTTGTAAGATTTAAGAGCCATCCATCAAGTCAAACTTGAGTTACGGTGCGAAAACTGTGAAATCGGGGCAAAATCGACACTTTTTTGACCGGTGTGACCTTGAGATTCGACAGATGACCTTGAAAATCAATAGGGAACCCCTCCTCTATACCAAGAAGCTTGTTCTAAGATTTCATAGCCATTCATTGAATTAAACTTGAGTTACAGTGCGAAAACAGTCAAATTGGGCAAAATTGATACTTTTTTTACCCATGTGACCTTGGGATTTTACGGATGACCTTGAAAAAGAATAGGGAACACCTCCTCTATGCCTAGAAGCTATTTCCAAAATTTCATAGCGATCCATGACTTCGAACTGGAGTTACAGCGCGAAAACCCGCAAACAAGGTCGTGACCTCTGTGAACTTGACCTTTGACCTCGACCTTGTGCATGGACATCACTTTGGTGAAGGTCAATAACACCTGAAAATTTCATGATGATTCGACGACAGGAACATGGTGAAAAAGGTGTCACAGACGGACGGACAGACAGACGGACAGACAGACAGAAGCGATCATTGAGCTGCTTGGTCGCAGCTAACAATACTACAGCAGGCGAGCATTAGATTCAAATAAATGTTTGTAAATTTTCGCTATGGAGTTTTGCACAAAGCCCTTGTTGACACCATGAATCCTGCATGATCTTCGGGAGCCTTTGCAAAGTTCCCTGAATGCATCGCTCAGGAGAACCCGGAGCTGCAGCGATGTTTACTACGAAATGTCACGTCCACTCACCTTTTGCTTAGATTTTCGTTCCTCTCGCAGTCTTTCGAATTCTTCGAATGAGATTTTGCCCTCCAAATAATCGATGAGTTCAGGATTAAATGCCGACATGATGCACACACAGCGCAGTAAAGCTGCAGCAGGCTCTCTCCGTCAGCTGGCTCGTCACTGCGGTTTGTTTGCGTTATTCATCGCCGTTTCACTCCACAGCTCTTTATCCACGGATTGAGCACTAAGACATCCACATTAGTATTCCATATTTTAGATGTCTTCACCGATGTTGATTCATTTTAGCTCGGTCAATGAGTTGCATGCAAGAACCGGCCAAGATAGCTAACGAAAGAAACTCGTGGAAATATTTTGTACTGACACAAAAGCCTTCCCCGTATCCACAAAGCACAGGACATTCGTTCCGGTCTTTAGCAGACTCTTTTAGGAGAGTGACACCTAGCGGTTTGTTTTTATAAGGCCACGATAATTGAAGCAGTACTATAACGGGTGACAGTATACAAACGAGACTTTATCCCCGTTGGGAACTCTACAGGTCTGTAAAAACGAAAATGGTGCCATCTTGTTACACCGCTATAAAATTCTTCCAATTTTTTAACCTAATCTTTTGTGTAAACCTTCTACAAGAGGACTACTGCCCATTCCTGCAATCGGTGGGCATCGGGTGAGAGGCAGCAGTAGTTTGACCATCAATCACAGGGAAAATATGATTGACTCGCACTATTCAAACTCAACTTAGAATCTCCATTTCCCCCAGCAGGCGTGTCTTTTGATTTTAGGAAGAAAAAAAAAAATTAAAACCCATCAGACCAGGCAGACTCCAGACAGAAAGGGCTGGGCTCGATTTAAATTAATTTTCTTCTTGTTGGGAGGCGAGGGTCCAACCCACTGAATCACTGCCGTTGCAAACGTTTGATCCAAGTTTCATCATAAAAATGCGAGGACAGAGAGCTTGATTTCATCATTTTATTTGCACCTCCATTGGAACAACAATAGTGCACACAAATTGCACAATATTTCAACTTAAAAAACAGCGTTTTAAAAACTGTGAAATGGGAAAAAAAAAAATTAACATCACCATCACATCATCTTTAGTAACAACGCTTAGACCTGAGAACTGAGTACACCTTAATTATGTGACCTCCAGGAGATAAACCAAATTATTTTTATTCAAACAAGTGTCTGAAATCTTCCTCACCCAGACATTTTAATTAAAACCCTTCTGAAGTCTAATTTCAAAGATTCTGCATTCTCTTTGCTATATCCCAACTTCCACTGACAAATTTCCAATGTTTCCCTCAATACTTTCAATTGAAATGGTCCATCAATCGTCATAGCAATAACCGAGTACCGAAAATATTCTTCAAGTCAACATGAGGTAAATTCCCTAGTCTGACAATGCTAAAGACAACCTGTGTTTGGAACGGCAACAGTCACATGTGCATTAAGACTGAAAAGTACTCAGACCACCTCCACCAATGAGGAGATGACTTGACTTAAGAATAAAACCTTACTGATGGGCTCTTAGGAAGATAGGACAACTGTTCAGCTTTATTGTTGGGTAAATTCTCAGGTAAAAAAAAAAACAAAACAAAACAAATGGTATTAGCATTGAAATGAAAAGGCATTTATAGAAATATCATCTCAAGCGCAGTAACAGAGGGACATTCTCCTATAACCCAACAGGACCAGGCAAGTAAGATCCAAACTGGAGGTCTACAAAGCTGAAGACAAAAAAATGCCTGGTCCTAACTAGAGTTTGGCGTTAAAATAAGGCCTCAGCTGAGCTGATGGCAACATGTGCTTGTAGTACAGACACCACTGAACACAGATCAGTGAAAAAGGCATTCACAGGACACCATATGTGCCTACTAAATTCTTATTACTCCAACACAGTCAATAAGCAATTACATTGAGCACTAAATGAACAGTATAGACAGCCAGAGGATGGACGTATTCTATTCACAATGTGGAGCCATCCGAGGCCGTGACTCTTTCCTTCCTGAAAATCTGATAACTCCGTCTTCATAGTGTTCACCCATCTGGATGAATCTGTAGCTCCAATACAGAGCAAGGCTTGTGTTCAGCAAACAGACAGAGCAGATGTGACTGCTTGGACAGACTTCATTTTGACTGAATGGCAGCTTTGCCACAGTCAACACATTGCTGGTCAGAGGTGCTCCATGTTTGCACAAATTTAAATCAATCAATAATAGCTGGTAAACGACTCTCCTACGTCACAGCACAGTCACATTGAGCACTGATATAAACCACAATCATGTCAATATAAAACACAATTTCTGATATTCAAAAATTAATAGCTTTTTTTTGTTTGTTTGTTAAGACAAATCTCGGTCTGTACAAATTTGTTCACAATTAACATTTGGTCAGAGGCAGGGTCCGTACAGTTGAAACCTCAGGGACTGCACCATACGTATAGGCACACGAACACACACACGCACGCACGAACACACACACGCACGCACGCACGAACACACACACGCACACACACAGAGGTGCAGGTACAATCACAGTGTAAGAGACACAGACCCGTGTCGGAGGTGTACAAGTGTGTGTCACGCTAGCAACCAAGGAGAAGCATTACTGGCAGGAGATGGGCTGCGATATTGCAGGGAGCTGACCGCTCATCTAACAAGCAGATTGGGAAGGGAACAGTCGCATCTTTGCATTGACTTTGAATGTAATCTGTCGTGCCAAAAAATTTGTTTCGCGTCCAGTGTGAAAGCGTCTTAATACAGGAAGCTGCAGACTCTGTCACGCACAAAAACACCACTCTGCAGTGACCAAGTCACAGCACGAAGATACGAGGACGGGAGGTCAGGCGGAGGGCATTTCTGCATGAAGGCACCAGCTGTGTGATCAAGGAGTCAGAATGAACCAGAAAAGGGGGGCTGCTCTAACGCAGCCACCGTCCAGGCGAGTTTACAATCACAGCCTGCACAGATAAGCATCCACAGCCAAAATACAGTTAGCCGACAGGACACAAGCGTTTATTTTCATTTGCTAATATCAGCAAAGCAGTTACTGTCTGAATAAGGGACCTGCCCAGAGAGGCTAATTGAATGAAAGCATGTATATCATGTACCGTGTCAGCGGATTATCTCACCATCCCCAATACTCAGTCAATTCTAGAGTGCCAATATTCAGGACTAAGATGCTCAGCCCTCTCGAAGCAGGTGCCCCGAGCACGGCCACAACTACACAAACTCAATTGAAGAGCACCCAACGGCAAAAGTGATGGAGGAGGGCGGGGGGGAGGGACTTAAGTTTTTTGAGTAAGTAAAAAAGGTCACTGAAAAAAAAAAAAAAAAAAGAAACACTTAAAGATCATAGACTGTATAAAAAGATGGACAAAGCAAACGTGACGTCACCCATTGGTTTCAGCACACCATTTAGGAGGCCTCGGTTTTGGCAATTAGAACAGCGCCATTTTGTCATTTTGAAACCGGATGTGATTCCTATTGGATAAGAGGGTGAATTGAAGATCCAGGGAGGAGCGAGGGGTGGATCTAAGGGTGAATCTGACCGTATCTGACGAGGACCAGAGAATAGCCACACCCCTGAAGCATAGTCTGGCTTCATCATTTATTCTAGTCTATTTGAGACCATATTTTACAAAAATGAGCATCATGATAACGAAAGAGACCTGAAACTTGCGATAGATACCATAAAACATTGTGGAAAATCATCATTGAAATAAATCAGGGGGGAGAGTAGGGTTATTTTCTCATAAACTTCTAAAGCAGTGGTCTTCAGTGTCGTTCCTGGGGGCCCCACTGTGTTTGCTGGTTTTTGTCCCAACCACAGTTGCAATCGCAGGATTTTAACAAGCTGTTGATTTGACTTAAGTGCATTTAATGTTTGAAGCAGTAATTTGCCCTCTTACCTCACAAGTTAACAGAAACATCCATTTGCCATCAATAAAAAATACCTCACCCATATTGCAATGTATTGGAAATAACAGCATAAAATGAGAGAAAACAATTTAACCAATCTAATTAAAGATGTAGTTGGCTCCTAATTGGTGAAAACTAATTGGCACATCATGACAAATTTATTTGACAAGCAAATGGTAGAGTCAAACCAGTTTGGTGTTATGTTAATCTAATCAAGTTCACCTGAATTTTTTTGAAAGAACTTGAAACAGTTGTGTCCAGCAGCCTAATTTGGGGTTTACCAATTTCCTCAGTGTCTAATTTGATCTGTTTGAAATGTTATATTACTTGAAATTTCTTGCAGTATAGAAATAAACACACCATCTTCTGGGATATGTTATTCTTCATAGCATGTATGGATGTTTCTGCGCAACATTTGGCTGAAGAGAGTAATTAACAACTCTAAACATGAAAAACACCAAGACATTAACAGCTTGTTAAAATACTCGATTACACTAGTGGTTCGAACAAAAACCAGCGTACAGTGGGTCCCCAGGAACAACGTTGAGGCCCACTGTTCTAAAGCATTGTTCTTTCTGCAACCACTGCTGTTGCCATCTGCTGACCATCAAATAGAATGCAATTTTAAGAGATTTCCGCATTGGCTTCACTTTTCAGACCCGGGTCCTGTGTCCATCTCTTTTATACAGTCCATGCCAACGATGGCACAGCAGCTAGGGCAAAGCTCGAGCATACACAGGCAAAGAACAGCAACGGACCACCAGTTGTTACGAAGCCACTGATCGAAAGCAACACAAAACCTAGGACAACATCTTCTCAGTTGAAGACTGGGGGAGTGCAGAATGCTAAGCAAGTGCTGTGCCCCCTAGAGGCCAGGAGGAGTGAGGTAGCAAGCAAGGATCCAGAGCACGAGACTAGCAGTTCGAGCTTAGGCACGCACAAACATCCACACAAACACAGAATGCAGCAGGTGTGAACTCCTTCATTCATCTAGATCAGCATGTTGACTTGTACCCAAGCTCAAAGGCTTAAGGACAAAGGTGCAGACTTTTTTCACAAAAAGATCAACATCCGCTCCAGGCAAAATAAAAGTGGCAAGTGGTTATGAGCACAATCACCTGTTTTGACTGATCAGTTAAGTGCTTTGCAATGAAGGCCTGAACAACACAGCCCTACCCAATGGCAAAACTTAAATCCCCTTGTCCAAAATGTACAATTCAGTAAGCCAAATAAAAATGGTAAACAAAAAACAGACCAAAATAAATTCAATTCAAACAAAAATAAATTGTGCAAGAGGGCCAAAATATTGCACCTGGTAAACACTTCCAAGCCGAATGACCAAGTTTATTAAGTAAGAGCCATTCATCTCCCGGTTTCTACACAATGGATAAATGCGCATATGGAGTTTAATATTAATGTGCAAGAGTTTCACCTTTCGTCAATGAAATCTTACTGCCGCACTATTCAGTGTCACGGAGGAAGTTAACATTTGTCCGAATAGTAAAAGTGCGAAACCGCTCCACAGAGAGGACACCTCTTGACACTGTGACAGTATTCAACAGTACTACAGGGGCAAGTAGAGGTCATTACACTTTACTTCTTACCCCCTACTTACTGGGGTACAGTAACTGCCTCCCAGTTCAAACCCAGCCTCTGCACAGTACACATAGGGAGAGGCATGACAGGGTCATTACAGGTCATCAGAGGATTATGAGAAAGAGGACAAGATGTGAAGAACACAGAGACAGTTGGAGGCTGCCCATCAAACCTATAGTGTATCAAAAAGAACAGGAGTCAATGAGCTGGGCTCACCCCCACTGGCTGCGAAGCGAGGTATATGCTGCTCGCTCAGCGAATGACAAACACCCCTATTTCAGGTGAAAGGCAGGTCACGAGCAGTAAGGACATGAGAATAGATGCGAAACATCATCACGCATTCGGCACGTTAGCAGGCCTTGGGACTCACAATCAGACCTGGCGAGTTCGTGGCACCTGTGCTTGTTTCAGGATGTGCAGGGGAAGTGTTCAGGCAGGTGCATTGTGGGTATCACACAGATTCACAAGCCTGTTCCTTCTGTACTTCTGGTGACAGAAAACCACTCAGCACGGTGCGGCCAAGATTCCAACTGCATCCATTCAGCTGCTTTAAGGATTGAACATTGATAATTGCTTAAGGCTAAGAGTGTATGGCCACTGAGAAGACTGCACAGATCATCTACAGCGGCCAGATGGTCAACTCCACATTTACCAAATAAAGTTCTGTTCCGCTGAAGCAGTAAGTGTTACCAGCTGGTTTATTGTGTATATCCACAGTGGGCGCAACGGTATTTAAACATTCATAGCCATCACTCAAAGAAGCAGATGGCAGAGTAACCACCAGTTGCCAACCAGAACTTCACTTGATAAGGAAGTGAGGGATGCAGGAGTTGACCATCTGGTTTGCAATAGAGCACCAGTGGAGACAGTGATGAGGGGCCTGGTAAGGATGGCAGTGCTGTGTTACTGATGGGGAACTACAGAGAAGAACTGAGGTCTCTCCCAACGACCAGATTATTAACAGAACACAAACACGTTACAATACCAATAAAAACATCCCAATAAATTAATGTACAATAATTATACCCTGTAGGGAATCCCCAGGTATGACATCATGAGATGGGGTACGAGTTGGGACGTTGGATGCTGCACCCCACGGGGCCCCGCAGTGAGTCTTGGCGTGGGGGCCCGGCCCCCGGATCCTGCAGGGCAGAGAGCCCGTCTCTGAGCGCAGCGTTTCACAGTCGACAGGCCAGGGCTAGCAGGGCCAGCGGGACACACAGGAAGTGTGTCACACGGTACAGGTGCAGCATGGAGACTGTCACCATGGCGACACATAGGGGCAGCAGGATGAGGGAGCTCAGGGCAAGGAGTTTACTGTGAGAATAAAAAAAAACACACACACACACACACACTGAATGTAACATGGTCATTAATTAATGCTCCCTTTAATGACAAACTGAGACAGTTAAATTGCACAAACACAGCAAGAGACAGGGACATATATAGAGAGAGAGAGAGAGGTACAGTAAAATGATCGCAATAAAAAAAATACAGAAACAGGAATAAAAGGACAGACAGATAGACAGACAGACAGATAAAGAGGCAGGGACAGCGGTACCTGTGCTGCAGATCTCTTGTGTTGCAGTTGATTGACAGGATGGAGGAGGCCAGCAGGGGAAGCACAAATGGCCAGCAGGGGTCAGGATTCAGCCGCACTGAGTACCTGCAGAGACGGAGAGTGTTCCAGGTGTGTGTCATGTATGCCTGAGTCTTGTGTGTAAGCGCATGCATATACCTGGATATGAGTGCGCCTATTTGTGTGTGTGTAAGAGTACAGTGTTTGAATATGTGTGCGTGTTTGAGAAAATGTAGCATGTGTGTGCACTCAAGTGTTTGTATAGTGTTTGAGTGTTTGTGTGTGAGAGACAGAGAGAGATAGTGTAGTGTTTTTTTTGTGAAAGAGTAGCGTGCGTGCGCGTCTGTGAGCGCACGCGCGAGTGTGTGTGATACCTCAGGCTCCGAGCCCAGTGTATGAGGGACGGACCGCTCAGCAGCAGAGGCAGAGTCAGTAAAGTCGCCACACTCAAGCGCAGCTGCAGATCGTCAGTCACCTCCTGCAGGGCCGACTTTGACAGCAGGGGGGCGCCATTACATTCCATAGAGTGGTTCTCTCCCACGGCGTCCCCGGAGTCTTTTTCGCCGTTCAGCTGCGGGGAAGCCTGGGTAATGTAGTATGAGCGGACAAAATCAGCTGCCAGCAGGTACAGACTGAGTCGGTTTTAATTTGCAGCCACGGCTATCGCCTATACGATTATGGCGACTAAACAGACAACAGGCTCGGAAACTTAAAGATTGAGATAAAGAAAGAGCTTGCACCTCAAGCAGACCTCAGCAATATCACACTAACCAGGTTAAGAATGTTCTTCAGTGTTCTCTCGGACATCTGCAGTCTGACCACCTGTCCAAAGTGAAACACACATATAAAATAAGTTGTCCAAAAGCCACAATAATTCGCAGCAGAGCGAAAAACTTCTCTAGGCCTTGCAACATGTAAATCAGGGTTGCCAACTTTCATGCATTCAGCATGTGTTTTAGGGGCATATTCACGATCCCGTGCTGTAGTCAGCAATTATTCAATCAGCGCGTTTGTAAGAGATTCTCAGGCGGAACTGAAGTCCTTGTGCATGGAGGTTGATCAGTTTCGCATGCGTTACGGTGGATTTCACCACTAGTAACATGGAAATCAATTATGACTCTGAACTTCTCACGTTTTTCTTTACTCAGGGGTTGAAAGCCACGGAATTGCATAAAAATGCTTCAAATGCTCTTATTTCATTTAAACAAACTGAACGATTATGAAACACATGCATTGCACCGATTGAATAATTGCTGACTACGGCACGGGAACACGAGTATGCCACTAAATCTCACGCCGAATGCATATTTTTCATTTTTAGGTTACAAAAGGCTCTCAGATTCGTGCACCGATCTCTGGAACAACAGAGACAGTTATCCTTTACTGCCTGACCTGCCTGTCTGGGATACACTGATACAACGACCTGCAATGTTTTTTACCTTCATGACCCTTACATCAGCTACTCATGAGAGCGGAAACCGATTTATCAGTTAAAATAAATGATGTGCATAATATTACAATAGTAATAATAAAAGAAATACTGATACAAATGGCTGTTTTATCATTTTACTATATAGCTCCTATGGAGGAACAAAAAAAAAAAAAAAAAAACATCTCAGACCCTGTTGTTTTAGAACATTCTTATAAGCAGGTGAGGCAAAAATAGATAAATGTCACTGCAGTTCTTGCTAATGGTGCATAAATCAGAAAGTTGTCTCTTAACTTCAGCAATTAAAAAATAAAATGATAAGAGGCATATGGGCGATATGTTAATAATTTTAAGTATTTAAAAATCGCAGTTACAGAACAATCTAAGGCTTCCGGTGAGAATATTAGGGAGCAGCTTTTCCCGTCTACGGTGAAATGCGCTAGCGTAGCATCTAGCAGTATACTGCACCACGAAGGGCTTTCACCCGTTTCCGCTTCATCTCCTCATACGTTATTTATTACGTGAGGTTTTCCATCGTAACTCGTTGAAGTCGGGACTGAAACCCACAACCCCCTGGTGCTCAGCAGGGGGCCCCCACTCACCCGATACACAGACAGCAGGAACGCAGCAGTCAGGGCGAGCGCGCCACACGTGACCCAGCCCAACAGACCCAGGGAGAGGACAAGTAGCAGCTGGAGCCAGGGGCGCAGAGAGCCCTCATCCCGAGACATGCTGGGCCTGGAGCGACAGAGGGGGTCAGACCCGGGGGGAAACTCAAGAAAACAAACCTGAATTTCAATCTGAGGCCTCTGCCTTATCAGCAGGCTAGTTAAGCCAAACCCATACATCAGTGACATGGCTCGGCCTAGTTCTGCGGTGCTTTAACCCTCTTAGAGTGCCCTTAAGCCCCCTAAATGGTGTACATTTTAAGTTCAAATCAATAGCTGGGGGAAGAATGGGCCAGGACACCCCCCCCCAGTTAAGACTTAGACCCCTGACTATTAATCTGTAGTCCCTGCTATAAACTCAAGTGAGCTTATTGGTCAAAAGTTCCCATCTTAAGAAAGCCTGCCAGGTACTGGATGATGATGTAACAGCATGGCAAAGGGCAATGATGTCACTGCACTGGGCCTTGCCTGCAAAGTGGGCCCAGGAGCAGAGAGATGAGCCGGAGGGAGAGCTCCAGGAGGGTGCTGCCCCAGAAGGCCACAGTGGCTCCCAGCACACAGAGCACCAACGACAGGAGGCGGGTCCACTCCTCATGCCCTGGCCAATCAGAGGGCTCCAAGTCCCCGGCCCCGGGGTCCAGCGACGACAGCGGCAGGCCGTCCATCGGGGGGAGGCAGAGAGCAGACCATGCGCCCCGAAACCAGGGAAGTCTGAAACGGGAAATTTCGGCAGAAGTACCTACGGCTTTAATTCACTCAGTTAAAACCTTACATGACACTGCACAACTACGCATCATTTCATAAAGTGCAATTCTGCCACGAGCTGCACTCCTCTGAGATGCTAGGGATTTTAGTAGACAGGGTTCATGAACAGCTGTCATTAACTGGAAGCCCAGCGGGCGGAGCGATGAGCGCAGGTGTGCGAGACTCACTTGAGCAGCTGGTGCAGCAGGAACACAGGTAACTCCACCTTAATGGGCAGGGCAGCTCCGCCCAGAGCCTCGCCCATCTTCACAGGATGTCCTGCATGATTACAGTGGGTCAGACACTGACATACAAGCACATATACACACACACACATACAGATGCACAGCCCATACATACAGAGTTCATCACTCACCGGTCCTCATAACGGCCTTCAGCTGCCTCTCTAAACCAAGCAGAAGCCCCACAGCAGTGTAGACTGGCAGTGTGGAACTACAGAACCTCATGACCTGAGAACACACACACACACACACACACACACACACACACACACACACAGATATGCACACACACACAAACACACACACACACACACACACACACACACACACACACACACACACACACACACACACACACACACACACACACACACACACACAAAGAATTTTATTATTAGTCTAACATATCATTCACCAGTACACAACATCAAACTCATTATCTAGGATCTTTCACGTTCCTCTCAGACTGAATACAAAAGGCTCTTGTAGTTTCCCCGAACACCGTCCGTCAGGTCTTACCTGCCCCACCACTTTGGGGAATGAAGTCCTCACGAAGATCTGGGAGGGGAGAGGGAGGGATGGAGAGGAATCGTTAAGACCCGACCGCTGTCAGTGGCTCAGGCAGGCAGGAGCTCAGCGGCAGATGCAGTGGTGACGCTCACCTTGTACTGGCAGTTGGGGGCAGTGTGGAGCTGGAGAACCGCGTTGGACGTGTTGCCGGGGCGACTGGTGTGTAGCATGGCAGGGATCTCTATAACTGAGGGCAAACTGTAGACCAGAATCGTGAGGATGGCGTCTTAAGCGACAACAGCAAGAGATAAAAACACCAATCAGACGGAGAGGGAGATGTACAGACACACAGGTCTAACCTGGCTGTGGTGAAGGAATCTTCTCTGAACCACGGCACTGTCAGTCTGTACACGCTGGGCAGTCGGTCTGTACGAAAAGGGAACAACATCTGTTAGAGTCGTGTGGATGGAGAGGTTATTATAGGACAAATGTAATGTTGTCGGATGTTTGAAGGAGGGGAGTCTGGAGGTGAGGACTTCAGGCAGGAAGCTACAGACACACTGCTGGAATATAAGATCATCAAGCTGAACGCTGTTGACACACAGCGAGTGAATGAGGCCCTCAGGCAGCGAGCTAATGACACACTGCAGGTGAATGCTCTCGGACAGAGAACTGCTGATACAGCAGGGGACGGAGGTCCTCAAACCCAAAGCCATTATTAGCTAGAGAATGAAGCCCTCAAAAGACCGAGATCTACTGACACACTGCTCCAAAAGGAGGCAACTGACTGCTAGTCAACAGGATCCTTAGAGCAAAAACACAGGACACTGCTCGTCAATGAAGTCCACAGAACGGAAGCCGCTGACACACTGCCGGGCACGGAGGTCCTCAGGCAGGAGGCTGCTGACATACTAACAGCGAATGAGACGCTCAGAAAGCAAGTTAAAGACACACAAGCGAGGTCTGAAGAAGTTCCTCACCTTTGGCAGCTTTGCACTGGCCCACAACGGTGATCCTGAAAGCCTGATAGACCTGCCAACACACGACAGCACGTTCACAGAGAGACAAGACAAGGGCTCCAGACAGGAAGAGTGGGAGAGAGGGCAGGAACGACAGAATACCTGGTGGAAATGCTGCAGCTCGATGTTGTGAAAGAGCCCAGAGGACCTCAGCGTGACCTCACTGACCGTCAAGCCTGAACGGAGCAATGAGAACACGTCACCACATGAACACTCACTCACATATTTCAGCCAGAAATACACCTTATAGTTTCCCATTAATGCAGCATTGACATTGGTGCGAGTATTGAGTGAGGTAAGCTAACGGCTCTGAGCTTTTACCGAGGGACAGCACGTGGGGGACGGGGACGGTCATGGTCCGAGTCTCCAAGGTGAGCCACTCGCACTCCACGGTGAACTGCCATACAAACATAACGGAGGACACAGTTTCTAACAAGGTCTAACAAAGCAGGTGACATGGTCTGAAGTTCCAGAAGGAATCTAAAGATGTTCCCAACTCTGTTATTAACCCTTAGAGCACCAACATAAATTTTCAAAAAATTAAAAATTAAATTATTTTGTGCTGTCGAAAACCCATCATGTGGCGATTTGGGGAGCTCTTTTAAACAAGTCCCAACATGATAGGTTTTCAACAGCATTGAATTTAACATCCAACATCATCGAGCAACACCATTTGTATTTAGCGCTCTAAGGGTTAACTACAGGGAGGGCCTATAGGCTTGTGCCTTCAATGTTTGGCTAGCACTCAGAGTGTTGCTGGTTCAAATCCTAGAGCTGCCACAGAAAGGCCAGTGCACTTCCTGGGCAAGAACCTCTATTCCCACACAACTTCAGGGGGAAATCGACCCCTTCTTACTCTGATAGACTGAATGCCAGATGGATAAAACCGTCATCTGGACAAGTGTCAAGTAACGTAATAAACTAACTTGACTTCCAGATGGTTCAGAAGGAGTCTTACAAAACAAAGAGAGTAATAAGCAGCGAAGAGTAGAGGGGCGGTACCTGTTTCCCACTGAGGTTGGAGGCACCAATGACCAGGTGGGAAATGGAGGACAGATCACTGAGCTTCACTGTGATTGCCTGGGGAGCGGGGGAGGGTGACAGACAGACAAGCCAATCAGATTAGCACCTGACAGTAGTGAAAGTTCATCATTACTGGCACACAGGCCTATGGGCTTGGTTTGGGTATGTGAAATAAGATCATATTTGGGTAGATGCAAGTATCCTGAGGGAGAACACTGAGTATGTTGAGGGAAATGGGCACAGTTTTCAGCATCTTGTGAGGAGGCGTGTGTTAGCGGGTCAATGTAAGGCGGTAAACCTCATCTCTGAGCAGACTGCAGAAAGAGGTGTGAGACAAGAGGGTTACCTTGTAGGCTGGGAGCAGTTCTGTTCCCCAGGAGAGGTCTACGCCCTGCACACTGGGAGAGAACAGTCAGGGGACACAGTCATGTCAGTTAGATATCACCAGGGACTCAAAACACAACACTGTCTATCGCATTTCCTTCATCTGCGCACCATTTCCAAAATTAAACCATTTCTCTCCTTCAAAAAATCATGAATTAGCCATACACATCTTTACATCCTCTCGGTTGGACTATTGAAATTCTTTATACACTGGGATTTGTAGGACATCCCCATCCCACCTCCAACTGGTCCAGAACTCTGCAGCCAGGCTGTTAACAGGAACCAGGAAGAGGGACCATATTATTCCTTTTTTAGCTTCTCTCCGCTGGCTGCCAGTTCATTTTAGAATAGATTTTAAAATACTCCAATTTGTTTATAAAGCTCTAAATGGACTGGCCCCCAGCTATATCGCTGACCTCTTAACCCCTAATTCAACCTCTAGATCACTTAGGTCGGCTAACTTGGGGATGCTGGTTGTCCCACGATCTAAACTCAAGCTCTGGGGTGACTTCGCCTTTGCTGTTACAGCCCCCAGATTGTGGAGTACCATCCCCCTCCATATAAGATCCTCCCCTTCCAGAGACACATTTAAATCCAGGCTCAAAACATACCTGTTTTCTCAAGCATTTGAATCCTCTGGTTGAGGCTAATTATCATTTTTAATTAATTAATCAATCAATTAAAGGCACAAAAAAAATTTTATGTGCTGTGTTACCCGTTCTCTATGTTGGTGTTTTCTTAATTGTAGGACTGATTTTAGCCATTTGCCTTGCTCTGTACAGCAATTTGGTCAATGCGAGTTGTTTTAAATGTGCTTTAGAAATAAATTTGATTTGATTTAAGTTCTGTCACAATTCTACATGAATATGTAACCAGAATTTGCAAAGGGTAAAGGGTACACTACTGTACCACTCATAGGTGAAAGAGTCTATTAGCAACAACCTCTATTAAATGAGTGACAACCCTCTAAACATTTATCATTCACCATTAAACTGCCTGCTTCCTGTTGTTAGAGCACATTTTGCGTCACCGTATCCAATCGAATGATGTGTAAAACCTAACCTGATTGAGCCATCTCAAACACTCGGTTGAGGCATGTTATGCTGAAAAAATCCAATCAGTTAAGTTCAACACATCTTTCAACAGGACACAGTGACCCAAAATGTGCTCTAGTAAAAGACTGAGCAGGCAGTTCAAGGGTTAAAAGGGGAATAAACAAAAGAAAAGGATTGACAAGAAAGGGGGAGTACAGAGGATTACGGGACTGAAACAGACGGAGTCAGAGAGAGACCGATAGAAATAAGGACTGAAAAAGACAGGCAGCCAGGCAGACAAAGAGAGAAAGCAGTATTTACCACAGGGGGCCCTCCATCCGCGTGCAGCCGTAGAGCCAGCTGCTCATCTCCTGTGGGCACAGAGCATGCTCAGAACGCGCCCCGCTCAGGAGTCACCAAAACTCAGCTGACCAATCAGCGCACAGAAGGCCTGTTCACTCACCAGATTGTTACTCCGACAGTAGAAATGACTGTAGGCTTTTCTCCGACTGGACAGAGCGAAGAGGAAGTACTTCACATGAGGCTCCTGAGGGGAAAAAGGGATTCTTAAAGCGGGTGAGGCATTCCGTGCAGCAAATCGGAGTCAAATGTTGCCCTGGAGTCATACCTGAGGGCTGCTGTAGGCCAGCCGAAGAGTGTTGACTTCAGTCCACGCCTCATCTGGACCTGGGAACGAGAGGTCTGGTTACTTCCCTGAACCAGTTACGACTCCCTAACCACGCAGTCGTGGCTTGACCATTTATGGAACCCCTGACCCCACCCCCTCTGCTGCATACTGACCGGAAAATCTGATTGGAGAATCTTCCTGAACCCCAAGCAGTTGAACAGGGTGCCTGACAAAGTGATGCCTCAACACAGTCATTCTGTGAACAGGGTCATCTGTGAACTGAGGAGATACACACAGCTAACACAGGGGACCTGATAACCGGAGATACACTCAGCTAACACAGGGGATCTGACAACAGGAGATGCACACAGCTAACAGAGGGGACCTGATAACGGGAGGTACACACAGCTCACACAGGGGATCTGATTACAGGAAATACACACAGCTAATACAGGGGGACCCATTTACAGGAAATACACACAGCTAACACAGGGACCTGATTACAGGAGATACCCACAGCTAAGACAGGACCACAGAGGATGCACAGTTAATAGAGCTGCATGCATGCTGTTGAATGGCATTACATAATAGGAGAGGAATGTTAATGAATCACACAAATTAAATAAATACAAAAAGTGATACAGGATTCAGAAGTCATGGTCCATCCATGTTTTAATTAATGTTGCCATAACATTATTAATTGAACTTAATCTATTGCTATATGATGATTTTATCATTTATAATACCATATATTGTCGATGTGTTTTTGGTTATGTGATTATGACTTTATAGGGCATCACTGCAAATGAGACCATGTCTCAATGGGTTTCCCTATTTAAATATAAGTTTTAATTTGGGAAAAAATAAAATAAAATAAAATGTGATTCATATGCAGACATTCACACACATTTCGTGCATTAGATATACGGAGAGTAGAGAGATTACCAGCTGAAAAGTGTGCAGTATTTACCTGCCTCGTGTTCGGGTCAATGAGGTCAAAAAATGCCCGGACTGTTGCAAGAACCAGCTCTTTGCACCTGTTGCATGCACACATACATATGTGTATTCCCGCTGAAAACATTTAAACTGCCAGTTCACATCAAAGATTACCAAATGCTAAACATCCTTTAAGATTATTCTGGAAGTTCTGCATAATTTTGATAAACAAAAGGTGCACAGATGCCCTGCAGCATGCAAATTAAACTAAAGTCACCGACACCTCGTACAATAAAAGGTATAAAATGAATATGAATGTCAGGGTTAAATTAGATGGTTTATACGGAGATGGTCAGCGAGGGTGAATGATTGCCAAGTAAAAAAAAAAAAAAGCCCAACTGTATTTGCAGAAACAGACAGCAGTGACATATGTTTTTGTCGTGTAGCAGGAGCCACTAATTAGATGACATCTTGAGTCTGCCATATTACAGTCAGCCACAAGTAATGTCTATAACCCCAGGCACTGTTCTTTAGAAAGGCCTTAACACAGCAGATTTGAGTCATAAACAATATTCCAGTGACAGTGCACAACATAAGCCTACAAAAGACCAGCAGCCATCTGATTTGCAAAGCCTGCTGTGACACTTTTTGTTTAAAAAATAAGATCACTCTCCTTCCACAGCAATGAAACCTTACTTCCCTCATAGAACACTCAACACACTGTTCCCAGAGGACCCTGGCAGACCTACCACACAATGGAGAGGTGGTCCGTCGACACCCAGGTCCTTGGAACAGCTGTAACCTGAAGAAACACAGAGTCCAATTGTTCTTTGACAGTCACTAAAGAATGGAACACTGTGACAGCGGCGAAGCCCATGAGAGAGAGGGTGCAGTTACACAAACTTACCACTAGGGACAGCTTGTTAGGATCCTCCGCAGGACAGGGCAGTGCAGTCAGGCCAGAGCGCACCTGGTAGTCACGGTAACCGCCCCCAACAGACAGCACTGTGACATTGCGCAGGTCCCCAGCACCACCACACCAGCGGCCCCTCACAGCCGAGTAAAACTCTGAGAAACAACAAGCATTCAGCTACACTCACCACACTCTCCAGAGGAGGTCATCTTTCATCAGCAACTTACAGGATGACATGATAGAAAATAACCCGTGACATGACATTCGCAAGAAAACGACAACAAACACAATCACAGTTGGGCTCAAAAGTTTGCATACCCTGGCCGAATTTGCAAAATGGGTAACATTTTTTTGAAGAAAACATAAATGCCCGGGCAAAACACATTTCTTTCATTTCTTACTGGATTCATATCCAACTGTAGGTAATGTAGAATCGCACAATCAAATAAAACATGGCAATAAGGGAAAAAGAATGAAATTAACCCTGTTCAAACGTGTGCATAGCACACCCTTAGTTCTTACTACTGCGTATGGCCCCGATTAGCATCAATAACAGCGTGCAGTCTTTTGTGATTGTTGTCAATGAGGCCCCTAATTCTCTCAGGTGGTGTAGCTGCCCATTCCTCCTTGGAAAATGCCTTCAGCTCCTGAAAGTTCTTTGCTTGTCTTGCATGAACTGCACGTTTGAGATCTCCCCAAAGTGGTTCGCTGATATTGAGGTCAGGAGACGGTGATGGCCGCTCCAGAACCTTCACCCTCCTCTTCTGTAACCACTGGAGGGTCAACTTGGCCTTGTGCTCAGGATCATGGTCATGCTGGAAAGGCCAAGAGCGTCCCATGCGCAGTTTTCGCGCTGAAGAATGCAATTTGTCTGCCAGTATTTTCTGATCACATTCTGCATTCATCTTGCCATCAATTTTCACAAGATTCCCTGTGCCTTTAGAGCTCACACACCCCCAAAACATCAGAGAGATGCGGCCATGCTTGACAGTGGGAATGGTACATTTTCCACCATGGAAGTTGTTGACTACTCGCCAAACATACCCCTTACGGGTGTGACCATAAAGTTCTATTTTGGTCTACTTTGGTTGTGAGGCATGTCAAGGCGTTGTCTAGTATATTATACGTGGCCATTTCTGTGGGATTAGCACAATAATGGCTTCCTTCTAGCAACTCAATCATGCAGCTCATTGTTTTTTAAAGTACCTCCTTATTGTGCTCCTTGAAACGACCATTCCATCTTCTTCCAGAGCATTCTGTGTTTCCCGTGAGGGAGCTTGCAGATTTTTCTTTGTGTCCCAAACCATTCTCCTGGCAGTTTGGGCTGAAATCTTTCTCGGTCTCCGTGACCTTGGCTTGGTATCAACATATCTCCCAATTTTCCACTTCTTAATCACAGACTGAGCAGCACTGACTGGCATTTTTAAGTCTTTGGATCACTTTTTATTCCCTTTCCCACCCTTAAAAAGTTGAACCACCTTGTCACGAAGGCCCTTAGACAGTCCTTTTCAACTCCCCATGGCTCAGTGTCAAGCAAGATCAGTGCATCCACTCGGGAGCTAACAAACTCAATGACTACACACAGACACTGGTCACAATTTAAAAAGCCACGGGTGGGGAACCCTAAGTGGCCATTTAAACCTGAGTGTGTCACCTTGTGTCCATATAACAAGGTCAAACAATCAAGAGTGTGCAAACTTATGATCTGGGTGAGTTCATTAATCATTATGATTTTAAAAGGAGCCAAACACCTATGTGTTGATAAATGACTTCACATGATCACTGTCCTTCAATAAAAGTCAAGTTTTTTGCATGAGGAGTCATATTTTCAATATAAATGGCCACACTTCTCAAATTCAGAAAGGGTTTGCAAACTTTTCAGCACAAACAGTACAATCACACGGCAGACATTCCTATGAGCTGCACAGTGGTAAAGAAAATCAACATTATGTGAAGACTTCAACCCCAGTTAACCTACTGCGACTGTACTCAAAGCTGAGGAACTTTAGGCCCTTTTCAAATTCTAGAGAAGACCCCAAGGTTTCTCCAGACCCCAAATATGTCCTGCTGAATTACAGGGAAACGTGTAAAAGATTTACAAGGTCTACACATTTTATGCAATGATGTCGCAATAAAAACATGGCGTCCTGGGTTTGAATATTTCTTTAAATACAAGTGTGACGCAGCTTCAGGAAGCGCTCCAACCAGCAGATACAGAATATATATCTGACATTGTCTTACAATATCAAAATAATGCTTTTCCTTTCTTTAAACCTACATAAGGAGAAACTGAAGTGAAATGCAGCATCATAAAATTGTTAAAAACCACAGGAAACATAAACCTTTGCATTAGGCCAATGGAAAAAAAAAGCATTTCCAAAGATATACATCAACTGATTGAAGCTGCAGCAGAGACATGTTCCAGGTACCGAGCTCATAATGGCCCAATCTCTCTAAAGTAGGTTAGACGAACACAGAGACCTTAAAAGAAGTCAGGCCTTAATATGAGCGAAAGCGGGTTACCGAGCAGCTGGGGGTCCAGGGGCAGGACTGGGGCACTGTGGGGGGAGGCCTGGGTCAGGATGAGGCTGACCAGCTGGGGGTTGAAGCGAGGGAGAGTGAAGAGCGCCCGGGCCACCACACCGCCCATGGAGTGCCCCACCAGCACCACGCTCCTGGGGGGCTGGGGCAGATTCTAGGGTGGAGTGTGTGGGGGGGGGGGGGGGTGCAGAACAGGAGGCAATTTGTTAGCAAGAGGGGGCTTAATTTTGTTTACAGTTGTTTCCAGCTCACCCTCAGCACATTTTCTGCACGGTCAGTTCGGCTCAGACTCCTGGTACACCTTGACGGTCACTTTCAAGCCCATTTAATTCACAGTCTTTAAGGATCAGTGCACTGTCAAATGGTTTTTTCAGCAAAGATGTGTGATAAAATGAACCTCCAGTAAGTCCCTCTGCTCAGCGCCAAGCTAAGGAAACCAAATACAAGTGGACAAGCATTTATTCAGCATGCCGACTCCCAGTTCATCTTGTATGGTATATTTGGAAATGGTTCTA
Organism: Gymnothorax reevesii; assembly: GCA_029721435.1. Taxonomy (NCBI): domain Eukaryota; kingdom Metazoa; phylum Chordata; class Actinopteri; order Anguilliformes; family Muraenidae; genus Gymnothorax; species Gymnothorax reevesii. Next base: position 64,276,614 of record CM056587.1, on the reverse strand, counting down.
GGTGTGGAAAGTGCAAAGCAACGCTCATCATAGTGTCACTTATCGATTATGTCTGTTCCAGTCACTGCACTGCCAATAGCGGTGCTCTCTCATGGATAAAATATATGCTTGAGAGCAAATTTAGCCAAAAATCCCTCTGCCTTTGACATGAAGCCAATAAAGCCCATTTTCACACAGGTATAAAAAGCCACCAGCCTCCAATCGTTTGCCGTTTTTATTCATCTCTTCTCCTCTGTCCATGATTAACGAGGGTCAAAAGGAATGCGCATCAAGCGGACGCAATGCGCAGCAATATACAGTAAAACAGTTCTGTCGCTCATCCTCTGAGTGAGACCCCGCCCCCTCCGAAGATCACGTGACCTGACCTTGTAAAGACGCAGAATGGCCTTGATGCACTCGTGTAGGAAGTGAGTCTGTCTGTACAGGCTCCCGCCATACAGTGCCACCAGCTCCTCGTTGAAGTCGACAGTGAAAACGTTCAGGTGGAACTTGCTCTCCAGGGTTTCTGCTTTCCGGAGGGCCACTGACCCCAGGGAACGCGCTGAAAGGAAGGAAAAGGGAATTGTGAGCTGCGTTCGAAATCGTCCCACATCACGGATACTGTATAGTGCACTATATAGTGTGTTCGCCATTTTGTAGTGTTGTTAGAATTCTTTGTGTTTTGCCAGAGAAGAAGAGGAAGGAGAAGTGATAGATGGCTCCGCCTTCCAGAATTACATCCTCAAATTTTCCCGCGAGTGTCCGGTTTGTTTACATCAGGGGTCACCGACCCTGTTCCTGGAGAGCCATCATCCTGTAGGTTTTTGCTCTATCTCTTATTCAGCACACCTGATTCAACTATTTAGCAACTTACCAAGATCAAGAGCTAGGCAATTAAGCAGCTAATTAGTTGAATCAGGTGTGCCGAATTGAAGGTAGAGCAGAAACCTACAGGATGGTCGCCCTCCAGGAACAGGGTTGATGACACCTGGTTTACATGATGCTCAGCGCGTCTGCTTACATCACAGGGGAATCCAGCGCATCTGCTGACGCAACCAAGTTCAGAACATTCCGGAGTGGTGTCCGAAATCTCCATTATTCATTCCCCATGTAGTGCACTACATCATATACACCATGTAGGGAATAGGGAGTGGGTGAATGCGTGGACGATTTCAAACACAGCTGTGCAGACTCCTCAGGTGTAAGGATTCTCATTGCGCTGTGAGAAAGGAACCCACTGTCGCACAAACACGATCAAGTCCAACATAATATTGCGCACATTCTGTGTGCTCGACAGCCTAAAAGTACAAAACCACACCAGGGTTCACAAAATGAAACAGATCAGTGAAAAAAAAAAAAACAAAACCAACACTGAAACTGCTTTCACACCAGACACGAGAGGAATTTTACGCACAACAGATTACATTCAAAGTCAATGCAAAGACGCGAATACACGTGTTTCACCTTTCATACTTTTCAATATGGGGCCAAAGCCATTCTGGCAGTTCTTCAGAAGTTATTACACTAGCTCACATGAGGATTCATTGGGAGACACAGCACATTATGCTTAACATAAAGGCATCGTAATCAGCAAAGACAGAACCTGCACAGAACAGCCGTCACACAAGACCTGAGCACCAAGCTGAAAAATAGTCGTCATGACCACAGGCACCAGACTGCGATTACAGGGAAACAAAAAAAATAAATTAACAGCCAAAAATTATAGTCATCAACAGAACACCAACCATACATTACACCGATGTACAAGCTGCAAGTGACAATAATCCGGTAGAAAGTAACCACTTTATTACATAGTGTTCGCGCAGAATTGATCAATGAGAGAAACAATACTGTGCATTACTTATCCGACTTAATACTTATCGCAAGTTTAGAACTATAAATACAGTGACTCTGAAGGCAGACATATATTACCCAAAGCCAACGCTGCATTTCAGGATTTGTCTAAATGCCCCTTCTTTACGCTACGGCCGCTAAGTGTAGCTTGTAGCCGATACTGCGGATATTGTAATCCAGTCCTGTTCAAGTAATGGCCAGGGGAAGAAACCGAACTGGGGGCAGACAACACTTGACCCCTTTATTTGTACTGTTCAGATGCATTATCTGGACTATGTCCAGGTTTCCACCTGCCACATCAGCATACCTCTCTCTAGGTCCAGAAAGTACACAAGTTTAGGAACATATGGACTTTGTCTTCAGACATAATCAATAGTACTGTGAGAAGCTTCCATTTCATGTACCCTATGAGAGCAATTTTTTTCCCTACTGGCAGAAATTCCAGCCACCAGCCTAAGACCAAATATTGCAGGAACTCTCTTCAATTACAGCTAAAATACTAACAGGAATTTGGTGTTGGTCTGTTGCCTGTGGGCATGAGACTCACCAACGAGTCATGGACCAGTTTCAAATCGCTCACTGCTCACTGTCAAAAGAAGCATGTAGTAACCCTCATTGGACTAAAGTAAGACTTAACAGCATGCAAAAGATATACAGATGACATGCAATTTCAGCTAAATTTTACAGTACACAGCCAGTGCGGTTACACAGTATCCCACAATACAATGGGGTCAAATAGTAATGTCCCACCAAGACCCAAGAGATCTCAATTTCCTGTGTGGACATGTGACTGTACAGTACACAATGTTGCCATTGTCAAACATTAGCTAATACATACTATACTACTTTGTAGTGTAGCATGTAGTATCCAGTACATTCAGGCCCAGTATGTAAATGTAGTGAGCACAGCCATGGTCTAGCCAGCATGGTTGACAACTCAACTATTTTGTTGCCAGCTTGACCATCTCCCAAGCAGCAACCACAGACCACCCTAAAACCAAAACAGAGGCAAGCCAAATTTTCCATCCATATTCAACTTCCACTGCCACTGACAAATCCATAATTATATCACACCGGCAGGGATTAGTGAGACTACGTGGTCCCTCAAGCCAGTTTCAGTAACACAGGTGTCATAAATGGCAAACTGTCATTTTATCATTTTACAAAGAGGTGCCCGCAAATGATTAAAGTCTTTCGTCAAATAACCTTTCATAAATAAAATGCATGACTCAGCCTGGTTTGACAGGTGACAGTGTATCAAACAATCCCTCCTCCACTAGTTCCTGAAAGTTTGCCAAAAACCCAGATTTTTTTCCTCCCGCTGAAACTTCAAGGGCAGAACACAGCTTTCAGGCCCGTGGAAACTCCCCATCGCTGATGCTCCCGAGTCAAGACACTGATTGCCACAAGCCCCTCGGGGTGGGGGGGGGGGGGGGGGCATTACTGTGGGTGCGGTGATACTGACCTTGCTTGTAGCTCCCCGCATTTCCAGGGAGAAAGAGAACAGGGGCGCCGCTGAGTTTAAGGCCACGGGTCTCCCGAGCATAGAGGCCCTCCCCGTACAGGTAAAGCCCATATCCTGGATACCGCTGCACCACACGCTGAGGCAGAGGCACACGCTGAAACACACACAGAAACACACGAGGTAGCGGTTTAGCATAGCGGCTAGCAGAATGGCCCCTGAACTGCACGGTTTCTGGTTTCATTGCAAACTGGGACTACATCACTGTACCCCTCAGCAAGGGACCTCATCTGAATATCTTATGAAACATCCAGCTGTGGAACTGGATGGCGGCGAATGTCAGCCAATCTTACAGCATGCCAACCCCTCTCTTGTTCCCCCTTCTTTTAATGTCTACACTGCCCCATCCAATCAAGCAGAAATGGCCTGAGTATATCCCTCCATTATCTAGACCGCTGCACCTTCCTATGGACCTGGTGCAGGTGGATCCCATCTCAGCTGATTATGGGCGAAAGACAGGGACCTGCCCGGGACAGCTTGCCAATCCATTGCAAGGCTCATACACACACACACACACAATTCACTCACACACTCGTACCTACGGGCAGTTTTGTGTTTCGATTTAACCTCACATGCAATGGCTCTGGACTGTGAGAGGAGACTGGGGCACCCGGAGGAAACCCATGCGAACACGGGGAGGGTGCGCAGACTCCGCACAGAAAGGCTCCAGGCTGGATTCGAACCCATGACCTTCATACTTGTGAAGTCTGACCCTGCATTCAACATGCCACACACCCTTAAATATACTAAATAAAATATGGACTGTGGGTCTGCAACAGTGCAAAATTTAGGCCTCCTCCAGTGACTCAGTGGACTTTGTGTCAAAGATTCCCCTGGCACAGATAATTATGCAGGATGCAGTGTGGTATGCATCATATCTAAATGTTAACGAAGTAGACAACGATCAGAAATGTTACATTAGGACAGTACTTGCTCCTGTGAGATACAGCCTGTTGCTGAAGCCTGAAAACAAAAATAAGGAAGTTTGGAGTAGACCAATTATTTGTTCACCATCACAGCGAAAGAGCTAACTGAGCCAGGGTGATATCTGGAAATTGAATCCCATTCATATGTAGGGTGTTCAAGAGGCAAGTTCCTGACCCCAAACCCAATTTATCCAGTGTACATTTCAGGTTTAAAAAACTGATATAAAAATAGTCGAAAATTAGTCAGTGAGACAGACTAATGGCAGGACCAATATTCCTTTGAACTGTCTGCGGTGGGGATGCAAATGGCAGATAAACAGGGATCCAGTGAAGAGTGCTGGCACAGATTTGGACTCACAAAGCAAAGCAAGAACAGTTCTAATTTAAAATTGAGAGAAAAATAAGGCCACGTGCATTTACAAGCAGGCAGCGTAAAGGCGCTTCCACCTCGGAAAACCATGCCACGAATTTCCAAATACATAAAAAACATAAATGTCCACGGCAGAAGATGGAATGATATGCATACAGAACAAGCTTTCCGAGATGGAATAGAGAACATGACCCTCTAGACTCGTTTGGTAGGATGCAGCCAGACAGGATGTCACTGCCAAAGGGACAAAGTTTTGTTTGTGATCCGATTTTGGCACGATGTCTGAAGCACCACTTTGAGGTGACTGGTCCACAGAGACGTGCAGAATGATGGATGATCCGAAAGCGGCAGACAGGTGGTTCCATAATCTCAGACCATTCACAAACTGTATTCCCGAAACTTGTTATGCCAGGGCATATCACCCATGGAGCTGACATAAAATATGCTCAGTTTCTTAAGTTAATGTCAGATGAGTCAAACAGGCGACACATGAACGCGCTCAGTGGTCCATACACCCACACGCCCAGTTCAGGAATCTGTGGAGATGGCCCGTTTCCTCACACGTTTACCAGAAATTGGGAATCAGACAGCGGGCTGGCTGACTGTGAACATGATACGTTAGTAATAATATGACATTGGTCCCGAGCAAGACGGCAAATAATGAGCAAAGAGGAGTACGAGGTGATCAGTGCATCTTATAACACTTGTTGACGAAAACCCAGCTCCGCATTAGTAACGTCGTGAATGGCCGTGCAGACGGTATTGCTGTAGGAAACAACCGTGAAAGTCCTGGGAGCGAGGAATAGATGCAACGGTGGGTTGAAGGCAATATCGAAACTTGTTCCAGGTGACCAAACAAACGACGCACAAGCAAACTAGCAAGGTAACAACCTTTCTGAGCGATCAGATTGCATTTCAGCGTGCTGTGTTGCAGTGCTGACACTAGAAAATATTATGTGTATTGATCATTTTACATCAGTGCGCCTCAAATGCTCACACATTGAATCTAACATTACTTGCCTTTAGAAGACTGCTAGCGAGTTACTCACCCGGTACTCGGGGTATTCGAACATGTAGGTCATGCTGCATCTGTTTTCCTCAAATCCCGACAGCAGCTCTCGCAGCCCCATCGCCAAAAACCCCAGGGTGCAACCATAGAAGGCCACAGTGGAGATTTTCATTGCTTTAATTTAACGTCTCAATTTATTGTCGAGCCGTTTCCATGTCTACCCGACCCTGACAACTATGGATCGCATGAGTGTCATTCCAATGCATTTGACTAGCTTGTGGAGCAGCCAAAAATGCCTACCTCCTCGCCGTAAAACGTCACTGTGATTGTTATTGCTACTAGCCTATGAAAGCACAAGCTGTCAAACACAAACCAATTAGAAAGAAGAGGAGGCAGGCCTTAAGAAATTTCTGATGACGACAGCGTCACATGCAAGAACCTTTAGAGCATGGACCTATAAGGAGATCTGGACGCACAACTCTGGTCGACCACACACGCCTCCATGGTCCTAGCGGCGAATTTGATATTGCAGGTCACGTGATGCCATGGGGGCCAAAAAGAAATTTCTCCATAGAGAATAATTGAAAAAGACATGCTGAGAAATCCGTGAATAATTTTTTTTGACAGCCACAAATTATCGTTACCGAAACGGTTTATTTTTCTCTTTTAAATCATTAATCCCTCGTTTCTCGGCAAAGACAAAATCTTTTATTTATATTCAGGCTATGCGAACACCAACGGGTCCTCATATGTAAGCGCGTTCCCGCTCCTCCGAATTTAGCACTGCAGCGGATGTGAGTGGGTGGAGCAATGGGCTTTCCTTGCCGTCTGTCTGTTTAACATTACAAACGAAGCCAAATCGGTGAAGTGAGCTGGCCAGCCACGGAGCGTATGTATTGAGCGACAAAAGAAACGCAAGTTAAATAAAGGCAAACCGGAAAATAAGTTTGCGCGTTATTATTTTAAATCAAATTTATTACTAGCGTGGGCGCATTTATACTCTTTTTATCAACCTTTTCTTTGTTTTGCGATAATTATGAGTACCCAGATAGCAAGCTCCTCCGCTCCGGATTTGCCTTGGCTCTGGAGCCAGGGCAGAACCGGAGCGGAGGTGCTTGCAATCTGGGTAACCATAAGAGCACATTAACTAACTAAGTTAGCTAACTTGCGTTTCTTTTGTTGCTCAGTAAATTTTTGCCATTTTAATTGCTGAATGGCCGTAATACGTTATAATATGTTACTTAGCACCTCGATTGCTGCACTTCATGCAGCGCGAGAAAATGTACAGTAAGCTAAGGCCGCTGGTGTGACATCCTAGAACCATGACGCAGGCAACACTCACCTTACTTATTCAAATTAAAATGAAATGGTTAAATCCATGAATTGCATTGTGTATTGCCAGTACTTTGAATAGCACCAATTCGCATCACTCTATTCTGATGCGTTATGCTTAACGTGTCAGCTGAGTTGCATCTACCGCAACGTAATGTGCGTTTATAGCAGTATATAAATTAATTTTGAACACTGCTTAGCGATCCATTTATCAGCCTAACCATTCTTCGTTGTTAAATTACTTACCGACCTTCATACATGATGACGAAACTTTTCGGCAACTTGTCTTGTGAGATCCAAAATGAACTATTTTTGTTCATGATCCGAACCAAGTGGGTGGAACAACGCGCATTCCTTGCCGTCCGTCTGTGATGAACATTCTTTATGTGGCCAAGTCAATCAAGCGAGCCGGCGTTACGGTGCAAATATTTTATCCATTTTATTTTCATTGATGAATGGCCGTAATATACTCGATCGCCACACTCCATTATGTAGTGCCACAAAATGTACAGTAAGCTAAGGCCGCTGTTGTGATATCCTAGAAGCATGTATACGCAGCTAACACTCACCTCACCTTTTCATTGTTCATGGTTATCATTGTAATGAGTTGTATATTTCCATTACTTTGAATAACACCAATTCACATGTCTGTATTTTGATTTGCGAACTGGTGATATCTTGACCGCAGTCATCAACTGTCAGCTGTGTAGCATCTAACGTAATGTCCATATGAGTGCATTTATTGCAATAGATAAATTCAGTTCGAACACTGCTTAGCAAACCATTTATTAACCATTCTTCTGTCTAAAATTAATTACTGACTTTCATACTCGACGACGAAACTTTTCAGCAACTTGACAGATGACATCTAAAATGTTCATTTTTTGTGCATGATCCGAATATCCATGAAAGCACTGAACATGCATACACATTTTTTTGCGGTACAGCCTTTATTAGATCGAAGTTTTGGGGAGGTGGAAACGTCAGAGTATAATGAATCCGAACATCTAATGTTCGTGAGCAGCATCTGATATCAACCGGAGTGATGCAGGTAGATTCGACGGTGTGGCTGATTTTCATCTGAACGAAAATAAATACGAGATCTAAAAGAATGCAACAGTTGGTAGCGTATATGCACATTCTGTACCCCATGTCGGATGTAGCTGTCATCATCCATCTGCTCACCCCCACCACCTGTCATATTTGTCACCCCCAAGGCATTATTTACATATACCTATTAAAATGTTTTCAAATAGATTTATTTGTGTTTTGTCAGTTTTTGATTTTTTTTTGCCAGCTCTGCGTAACGTTTGAAGATGAACTCAAGTACTCAAAATCAAAAGGGGTTTAATGCTTAATTTTCGCAGAGCCGGCCATTATCATAAAATCTACCACAAGTACAATCGATGTTAACTCGCACTTAGAAATGAAACGTAGAGACGGTATTAAAATTATAACCGAGAAAGACTTTATTGGAAAGGGCTTTGGGGATGGATAGAAAGGCACGGCCTCTGGTTCGCTGACATGCAGAAATTCATGGATGAAATGTTCAGTGCACTCCAAGAGGCTCAGATATCTGGGGAAGGACAGAGAAAAGGAGCTTTAAGGGAAAAATAACGCTGTACAACGTTCGTGACATTTCACGGTAGACCCATTATACTCCACGGAATGGTTATAAGTTACGTAAGCTAAAAGTAAATTAGCTTTCCAGAATTGACAAAAGTTTAAAGCTCCTGACTTTAAAACATCTCAGTTTATAAGGTAGGTGAAGTTCGTTGTGTTGTGTGTTCGGTTTATTGTCTTTAATCCGGAAAAAGATAATGGAATTCGCACGCAGACAAGTAAGAATTATCTGACTCCGATAATGTGGTTATTCGACGTTGAGCTAAAGAGAACACGAGCCTGTGGCGTTTTTCCCAATAGCGTAGTTGCAGAAATTTATACGTCCATTCAGTCAGTGGTTCTAACTATGGAAGTTAGCATCTGTGATTTCGGGAAGCGCACCCCTGAGCAATGTCATATTAAAGTTACCAACAGCAAGTCAACTATTTGGCCGAGATTTTTGAGTTGAAATCAATAGTATTACTTCCCTGTCAAAGTCGTTTTTAAAATTTGTTATTGCATTTGTGTTTTAAAATAGAGTCTCAAACCATAATTAAACCTTTATCGGCGGCTATGCTTTGTGTTCCGTACATCAAGGTGCAGTCTGCAGTGGTCAGACTTCCATTTCCGGTGAAAAGTGATCGTGAACACGCACCCTAGGTCGGAGTTCCACGAGCCCGAGCCGTTGTCATGGATACCTCGGATACCAGCGCGTTCATAAGCCCCACACTACGCATGTGTGAGCAAAAATCACACAGCGCATGTCCGCGTGGCTCCGGAAGCTTGGCCCCCATGTCGGCACGCTGCGCCACTGAGCAATTTCCATTGAAATGAATGGGCGGCCATTTTCCAATTGTATATCCAGTGAAATATAAAACATCCTTGCTTTAGAGCGCGTTGTCGGCTTCAGCCATAGACTGTGTATAATCTATAATTTCACTCAAGTGGTTTAAGGTGGTATTGAATCATATAAAGCCTCTGACGCCTCAAAACAGATTCAAAACAACATCTTAGCTGTGGCTTTTATTCGATTTTTGACGAGACGCACATATTTGTAAATTCCAAAATGTTTCTTAACAGAACAAATGACTCCAGGAAGCAATTTTCTTGAGCCCAACAAAAAAAAAAAGAATCCGATCCTTTTTCTGCCTACGTGCCCAGTGCGCATGCTCCAGTGCGAAAATACCCCAGATGCGCGTGTTCCACTGCTCATCAGTCTCATTCAAAAATGGCTAATTCTCTGCTCATGCTGGAATCGCTGGTCCAGATTTTGACAGGAATGACGAAACAGTGCAAGTTAGAAAGACCGAGGGAAGGTGAATAACGTCTTGCTTAATGCATACAGAGAACTGACAAGCCATTTTCAGATGTAGTGCAGATCTCGTAGCTGGTGACAAAACTACCTTACTTGGGCTAATACAAAGTCATATCCAAACTGAAAATAGCCAACCACGAATTTTCCCCGTCGGTTAAGTGCGTATGTACGACACACATGGCAGTATTTATGAATAAAGAACCAAGCCAAGGCGCTGCAAGTCCCATGTCAGCGGAAAGGCATTTTCAGTTCTTGGAACATCTCATTGAATTGTATACATGCAACCTGTCAGCAGAAGCTGTCTGCTGTTCGTATCAATTTCAGTGACTTCAGCCTTCAGTGCCTGACAATAGTGGCAACAAGACTGGCTAATATTACCAGGAGGTTAAAACGGCACCAATTTTACAATTATGTTCTGTACGATTCACTAACTTCACTGGTGGACTTATGGGATGACAGCAAAGTGGTCTGCATTTAAAGATTGTCGTTTTGATCCAAATCATTATTTTAATGCTCGGATGAGATGGACATTGGGAAATAATTCCAAACTCTCCTGCTTAAACCAAGAAATGCATTTATTACTTAAGATTTTATACAGATTTTTTAATTCAAATTGAAACACGCACCCACAATTAATTGATGCTCAAGCACACAATGTTAAAATTACGTCAGGAAAAAAAATTACTTTCACATTCCTTTTTTTATTAGTTGCCAATAACAATAACAGTCATGCCATTCAGGAATTTCTGAAAGACAGACTGATCGGATCCAGTTCTGATATCGGCGATACTCATCAGCTGCCTCCATGAAGATATGTGTTCTTTCAAGACAGGGAAAATACTGCCAGCAATAAAATCAGACCATTGTATGCTAGCAACGCGCAGACACTGATGCTAACTCAGCCTGAAAACATAAAACTGGAAATAAATTCTCTCCAGTAGTGCCTAAAATCAGTAACCCAGTGCTTTCATTTAGATTTTTATATTAGTTGCATACTGGAACCAATCAGGTTGATGACACCCATTCCATTTGCAGGAAGCACGATAAAATTATTCAGGAAGTTGAGTTTTTATTTTCCCCTTTACATTTTGCTGTAATGTTGCAACCTGTGATGCACTTTAGATCCACGTCTCAGAATACTTGGTCCCTGCAGCAGACGGGACTCCCAGCAGATGGGCTGCAGCTAGGCGTTTACGGGACTCAAAATTTTCAGGCACAGTCGCAGTTCTCAACTGGTTAGAGTATAACTAGCCAACAGGAAAGGTTCCTGCAACTGATTATGAGTGTATGTCTGACTAACTGAACTTTCCTTCCCTGCATCAATGTAAATTTCTCATATCTATACCGTTCACCAGCCTCATTTCTATTGCGGTCTCAGCAGTTCAGGCCATGTTTGGGAGTTTTTGTTTCTTTTAAGCAACTGTTTCTGGGAAAAATCTCAGGGCTTTGCCAGGGCAGATTTATTTAAAAAGCAAATCAATGGGGAAAGCCCCCCTCCATAGTGCCTTCCTCTGCAGGAGGTCTTCCCCAGTCTCATTACTCCTCTCTGACAGCCCCCCTCAGTCTAGTAGTTTAGAGTGCTCAATCCTAGTGATGGTCCAGTCAGGCGTTACTCCCTGGGTGAACTCCCTCTGAAATCTGCCGAAAAAGAAGAGAAATCTCATTGGTTGTGGCTCTCATAACCAGTGGCGGCTGGTTAACCGGTGATAGGAGGCGCTCAAAATAATCCCTTAAAATTAATGATTGGTCACGACCTGATTTCAATCATTCATTTTAATTACCATCACAGAAACTGCGATAACTCACAACATTATCAGATGTGGCCAGTTTTCATTTATAACGCATACCAATTACGACTCTGGACCTCTCACGCTTTTCTTTATTCTGGGATTGGAAGCAATTTGTGTGTTTCATGATCATTTAAATGAAATAAGATTATTTGAAACGTCTTAATGCGATTCAATTGCTTCCAACCCCTCCAGTGCACAAGGACTTCAATTCTGCGTGAGAATCTCTTACATAGTTGTTGATTTTTGCTGACTACAGCAGAGGAAAGTAAATATGCCACATAAACTCAGTTAAATGAATGATTGACAACAGGTCGTGACCAATCATTTATTTTAAGGGATTGTTTTCAGCCTCCCCCATCGCCAGTTCACGAGCCGCCACTGCTCATAACCAAAACAGCCCAGCCCCACCCCCATCCATAAAAATGTGTGACATGTATGAAAATATAGTTAGAAACAACATGGTTTTTTCTCGCCACTAACACTTTACCAATGGTAGTCTGCTAAATGTTGCCCAGTGACAGTCTCGCTTACTCGTAATTGGCTGTGAGCATCCTCTTGGGTTCCGCCTCCTCTTCTCTGCCAATGGCCACCTGGAAGACCCGCGCACCTTCCAGGGATTGATCTGGCAACTTAGCACTCGTTAAGTACCAGAACCGCATCAGAATGCTGACAAACTTTCGACCTGTCGGAAAGACAGGGGAAAACAGACTGCTCAAAGTGTCCATGACATGACCCACACTGGCAAATAAGGTTAAGTTTATTGCCCTTGGTCCAAGACTTTCGACTAATAAGCCATAATTACAATGAATATATTTAAAGTGATTGTAATTACAAGCCCTTATGGTTTACAATGCTTTGCTACTCTGTAGAACAGCACATTGTTCGCCTGGTTCCGCTCTTACCACTGTCATCATAGTAGATGCCCACATCACCAGGTGTGGTGTACATGATTTCATCTAGTTCTGCAGAGAGCGCCTCTCGGAGGCCAGGAGAGAGATGGGCACATTTCTCTTCCAGTTTACCAATCAGCTGTAGTGGCATCAGAAAAAAAAATTAGCAGTCATGCCATGAAGCCACCTCTCACAACCAATATAGCAAATATTGCAAGCCATCATAACGGGCCAGAGGAACATGAACACATCCGCAATCGTGAAACTAAACTCACGTCATTGGCCACCAGACCTTCAAGAGCATCAAACTGGCTTTCGGAAAGAAGCCTCGAGACAAGGGAGAATGCCTGCAAAAAAACAATCAAATTACTGACAGGATTAGGAGGCTGAACAACAGTTCAGCACGAATGGTCATAGCGAGAAAGGTCAGCTTGGAAACCTCAATGCAGCAGCTGTAAACAATTGAGACCAATGCTGCCAGAGGTCATTTTAACCAGTATTGACTCGGCGAGCAATATGCCGCGATAATTATGCATAATCGGTAAACATTAACAATCTTTCATAAATATATCAAGACAGACGTGTACTTGGTGAATTATGTGTTCATCCTCTCATCATAGGTAAGCATTCCGATACAAACCCACCTGTTTTGCACCCTCCGTAAAATCCTCGATATTAAATTCCTTGTCAAAATAGGCCCGAATCAAGAAGTAGTATATTCGGGTCCTGAACCACATGAGAGGATTGGGGATGCCAACCACGACAACTTTCTGTCTCTGTTTGTTGGACTGTCCATCACGATGGGAACTCAACAGGCGAACTGTGGGCAGGACGGAAGCCGTTGGCTTCGGGTTTTCGCAGGAGGGGAAGAACAAACTCCGATGAGGTTTGAGGAAAAGGGAAAGTAGTGTTGAAGGCCTGGAACAACAAATCCTCATACTGGGCAGCGCCATTGTGCAACTCCCATCTCAGCTCCTCGTTCCTTCTGTAATGAAGTCCGACCGTAAACATCAGTTAGTAGCTACCAAATTGGCGAGTATATTTGTCGTGGCCTCCACAGAACTATATACAAATATGAGTTATTCAGCCGCTCTATAATCAGTTCTATTCATCCTTTAGAATTAGACATTAAAAAAATTCGTACTCTTGTGGACTGAATACCAGGTCGCAATGAGTAAGAGTGTGTCACAAACATTTATAGATTTTGAACGAGTGATATCGCATTATATCAGTAGTCACTTGAATTTTAACGAAACAGCACCATAAATCAATGAACACAAGCCCAGCTTTTCGTACCTGACGAAACCGAGGCAACAGCTTCATGAGCGAGTGAAATATACAAGTACAAAATAAGTTTGTGTTTCCGGGGAACCAATTGAGGCTCGGACACGGAAGCAGCATGATCCGCAAGTGGGGAACTCGGCCGATTTAAAGTCAGGACAGATGTACCTAGCGATATTTTTGTGACACTTTCTGCTCTTGATATAATGATATACTGACCGGGGCGGTTTGATGTAATAATGCTCCATCCCCAAACGGTGTCGGTACCCGAGTACAGAGCGGTCGATAAGGAGACTTTCCTAAGAACAATTTACCCTATGGTGAATATATCAACACTGAAAACAGAATTTAGCTTAGTTGTGCATACTGATATATTATGAAGCGTAACCTACTGCTAATTGATTATTTTTATTATATATATATATATATATATATATATATATATATATATATATATATTTGAATGTGTTGCAGCGCATTCCTGCTGTGTTAAGGGGTGTCTCCCTGGGGCCCTGCCTTGATAAATGGACAGTGGATTACCTTCGAGAAATGGGTGGTGACAGGGAGGTGAAAGTACACGTGTCTGCTGTCCCTCAGATGGACTTCCTTCACAAGAACTTTCTATATAGGTAACCTCAGCACTGCAGTTTTGCTGCAATGCAATATTCTCATTGTGTGGATATGAACTACTGAGCTTTAAAAGGGCTAATCATTGTTGATAAATATCCTAAGCTGTCATACTTTGTTTGTCATGAACATGAACAGTTGAAACTCCACCTGTCTCTCATCTGCACTGTCTCAGGACCCTACCTTTCAATGTCTTTGTCCAGAGAGCTTCAGAGACCAAACACACAGATTTCTTCATCTCTGAGGTCAGGAAATGTTCTAAAAGCTGAAAAAATAATTTTAATTAATGTTAGAGATGGCTCTCATGTCACCGATGGAAAATTAAAAGGAGGATTTTGAATATCAGGATTATTAATTTTACTCGGTCTGACTTCGTCTGTGTCCCTTCAGGAGGAGAGTTATTACTTGCGCTCCCTAGGAGACGACCCTCGAAGGGTGAGTGCTGACATGCAAACAAAAGTGTTTAAGAATCCTTCAAGATATGATTTATTCCACAACAGCAATTGGCGTCTTTGTTCCTGACTTCTTTTGGATCCTGTCACATCCCTTGGCAGATTTTTCAATGATAAGATTGAAATTCCCGCAGTCAGATTATGTCTGGACTTGAATGCAGGAGTTTGGCCTGGGTGTATTTACCCCAATGACTTCTCTATTTCTCAGGAGCCTGCTGACCTGAGGAAGCAGTTTCCTGGCTTGGCGGAGGACTTCTCTATCCCAGAGTTCTTTGAGCCGGAGCAGTTTTTCTCCAGCGTGTTTCGCATTAGCTCCTGTGGTTTACAGTTGTGGACACACTACGATGTGAGTGAAGTAGAGGAATAGTAGGTGGTGTGAAGTGAGAAAGAAGGTGACCAATGAGAAGAAACCATAAAGAGTGAGAAAAGCGTGAGCGTCAAATTGCATACAGGAGAGAAAGATACAGCTGCACATTCCTCATGCTTTCTGTTTTTTCCTCTCTTAGGTGATGGATAACCTGCTGGCTCAAGTGAGCGGGCGTAAACGTGTAGTTCTGTTTAGTCCTCAAGATGCGGAGTACCTCTATCTGTCAGGTAATATTGGGCATCAGTGTAGTTTACTCTACAAACCTGAAATTTTTGTCTGAAAAATCCTGACTGAGCCTGTTAAACCTGAATATATATTCTGATATATATATATTTTTTTTTAGATATTTTTGGCATTGGGAGGTGTACGTCTGTCAGCCAAATACTTTCAATTCTATAAAGACTGGGACAGTATGTAACATGCAAATTAAACCCGAATCAAGTGAATTGCTTTTGCTGAAATTTTGTTGAAATAATTTTTTTTGAAAATGGATATTCTTACCCTCATTTTGACTGTTATCAGCAATGTGTTCAAAAGCCAGTCATGGTTTGTTTTTTGTCATGGTTTGGGGCTAAATTTAAGTCCGGCTTGGACAATGTGTACGTCAGTGAAGGCACACATTTTTTGAAACAACATATGCTGCCTGCCAGACCTAATCTTTTTAGGGGATGCCCTTGCTTGTTCCCGGAGGACAACACCCAGCCATAGTCTGCATGAATTATAATGTGGCTTTGCAGTCACAGAGTGTGGGCACTGGACTGACCTGCCTGCAGCCAAGACCTTTCAGCCATTGAAAACATGTGGCAGATTATGAAATGCCAAATACAACAACAGAGACTGAAGCTCATTATTTGGCAATAATGGGAATGAATTGCGCTTTTCAAATTCCAGCGTTTAGTGCCCTCAGTTCTAATGCAATTACTGAGTGTTATTACAAGGAGAGGTTATGTTACACAATTCATAACATAACATGAATGGCGAGAACAGGCCGTTCAGCCCAACTAGGCTCACCAGTTTGTTTATACTATTGTGAATATATCACTTCAGATACTCAATGGTATCTAGCTTTAAGTCAAGCCTGCGCTTGATAACTCCCAAGGTCTCTGCCTCAGCAATAGGCAAGCTGTTCCACATCGAAATTACTCTTTGCTGAAGAAATATTACCGAATATCAGTGCTAAATTTACCTTTGATCAGCTTCCATTTGTGACCCCCAAGTTCTACTAACAACACTTTGTTGAAGGAATCCTACATAATTCCCTTTGTTTATCCCTTTAACATATTTAAAGACCTCAATTAGATCACCCCTGAGTCTCCTTAGCCTAAGACTAAAGAGATTAAGGCTCTTCAGCCTTTTCTCAAACCTTTCATCTTTTATACCCGGAATTAATGTAGTGACTCTTCTCTGAACTTTCTCTTGCGCCTCTATGTCTTTCTTAAAGTATGGTCCCCAGAACTGTGCACAGTACTGTACGTGTGGTCTGACGAATGTGTTGTACAAAAGAAGCATCACCTCCTTGGATTTGAACTCAATACTTTTGGCAATGTATCCCAGCATCCAATTGGCTTTTGTAACTGCTACAGCACAATGGCTAGAGCCTGTGAGGGTTTGGTCAACAATCACTCCCAGATCTTTTTTGTGTGGAGCACATTCCTGTCTAAAACCTCCCATGAAGTAATCCTGTCTAATGTTTTTATTACCTACATGTACAACTTCACATTTCACTTCATGAAATTTCATTTGCCACATTTCTGTCCAATTCTGGATTCTATCCAAATCATCCCGAATCACTTTAGTGGACTCTTTTTCCAAACCTCCCAATTTAGTATCATCTGCAAATTTAACTAATCAGCTCTCACTATTCATGTCAAGGTCATTCATATAGATGAGGAACAGCAGGGGTCCCACTACCGATCCCTGGGGGACACCACTCTCCACCATACCTAGCTCATATGAGATACCACTGACCACCATTCTTTGTGTTCTGTCCTGCAACCAGTTTTGAATCCACTTCAGAATACCTCCAGTAACTCCAATGGAGCTCATTTTAAAAATTAGTCTCTTATGCAGTACTGTGTCAAATGCTTTCTGAAAATCCAAATATATGATGTCATAAGCCCTGCTCTGGTCATAATTCACTGGAACATTTTGCAGATATCACATTGTCTATGTACTGTTTTCAAGTAGACACAATCGAAAAGGGATTAGCTTATTAGTGTTTGCTATTTTTACTGACATTTTGCACATTGTCCCAGTTCTTGTAGAATTGAGCTTCTGTATTTGTTTGCTTATGCTTTATACTTCACAACAACAGAATGGGATACTGTATTCAAATTTTCAAAATTTTCAGAAAAATTCTTTCTTCAACCATGTTCGTACACTGCTCATGCTGAATCTTTTATTTTCATGCTAGGTGACAAATCAGAAGTCCTGAATATTGATTCACCTGACCTTAAGCTGTACCCAAAGTTTGTGAAGGCCAGGCGGTACGAGTGCGTTCTTGAGCCAGGAGACCTCCTTTTCATTCCTGGTAAGCGCCTTGGGGGCTGGGGGGCGGGGTATCCCAAATCACTGACTAGTAGGTTGAAGGCTAAAAAGATAACATATAGGGAAGGCTTGGAGCAGGACTGTAGGATTTTGGTTAGTCATTATAATCACAATGATATTTATTCTTGATTTAATATTGAAAGTATAGTTTCATATTTGGTGCTGTTATATTTTTGCTGTTTAATATTGTTATTATTATTGTATCTCCCTGACGACGATAGCCGGGAGATACTATGGTTTAGTTCCGGGGCCGCCACCGCGCCCGCAGAGATTTTATGTTCTGGGCTCTGGAAGCGACAATTATTACAGGAATTTTTTCTAATTTTGTACAGGTGAAGATATTTATTTGACAATGCTCAAGACCGATTTTCGGCAATTTTGGACGTCCAATATGGCTGCCGGCGGCCATTTCGTCTGAAATTTGGGGATCAAGGAGATACACAACTCAGTCCCTGTGTCGACCTAGTTATCTAGTTATTTCTGTAATAATTGACAGATGTGGTCTCATGGATAGGACAGTGACACACTGGTCAATATGAGCAACGGTTTCCTGTGTGTATTGTGTAGGACAGAGGGGTGGGAGTTGCTGTATTTTTCTGTTGACCGCTACTTACTTTTTGCTGATTGCTGTGTTTATGGTTTGATCATAATTTTGCACCCGTTAGAATGAGTCGAGTTTTCCTCTTTTAAGTCTGTTTAATTTAATTTTTTGATCACCGCAAATCCTTTTGTTAGTGAGTCATACAAGCAATATGACTGCTGCCTCTTGGCGACTCATATAGTTTGTTTCCTGAAATCGCTACAAGGACCTTCTCTTGAGAAAAGGAATGCATGCCCAGTATGTCTGCTGACCCTCCGCTCCTTGTTCTGAGCATTGAGATGCGTGTCTTCAATGGAACCCAAAATGTTCTCATTTAATTCTTCTGAGAAATCTATGTTATAGTCCTACAAATGGTCCTACATTAGGTATTCCTTCATACTTTTATTAATTAATTTGCACCTCATTAACTATTCAGTCATCACTGCCAGTTTTGCTAATATTCAGAATGAGTTTAGAAGTAAGCAGTTTAAGGTTTAGCATACAGCTGTTTCCTCCACTGCTCTCTTTTTCTATTCTGTAAATCTAAAAGGTTTGTTGAATTCTAGTGCAACTGAGCGAAGTTTCGGGAGCAGATAGTGCACTCTCTAATGATGCCATTTCTCACCCAGCCCTGTGGTTTCACAACACCCTCGCTCTGCAGTTTGGGGTTGGTGTCAATGTATTCTGGCGCCACTTGAAGGTGGAATGCTATGACAAGAAAGACCCGTACGGGAACAAAGACCCAGTGGCTGCCACTAGGGCGATGCAAGTGCTGGAGCGCGCCCTGCAGGCCCTGGACGAACTACCATCAGACTACCGGGACTTCTATGCACGACGAATGGTCCTGCGTATCCAGAGCTGTGCTTACTCCCCCAGGCCAGAGGGGGCAGTGCAAGGGTGCAGCTCGAGTGAAATGCTGACTGCCAGTGATTCAGAGACTTCTGTACCCATCAGCCAGATCTCTCAACAGGACTGAACCTTTTGTCGATTTCATGATGTCCATCAAAGAAGATGTTGGTTTTCATCCCTTGTTAAAACATTTGGGGCCACAGGCAAAGGAAAAAAAGGGGGGGGGGGGTAAAAACAATGTGACAAATTGTGCAAAGTAGCCCAAACAATTGTAAGACTGTTTACTTGAAAAAGTGGAATAACTCTTGTTCTTAGAAGTGGAATTACACTGTGCTCATATTCTAGCAGCCTGGTGTGATTCTTGGGCAACCGAACATATCACATACAGATTAGGACAAAAATAATTACTTAATTGATTGATTGATTAATTTGCCATTAAATGCAGTGAAGGTATTAAAAAATTATCATTGGCAAAAAACATAAAACACAAAAAAAAGCCATTCAACGTTATCAGCTAGAATTGTGAAGTGCCTTAGTTCTCTTGCATTCACCTGACTGGAGGTAGCCATTTGCCACAACAAACACAACATAATGTGACATGAGTGGCGAGAACAGGCAATTCAGCCCAACAAGGCTTGACATTTTCCTATTATTTCAGATACTTAAATAGACACTAGATAGACACTTCAGATACTCGATGACTATATTGTATCTAACACTAAATCAAGCCTGGTCTTGAAAACGCCCATAGTTTCTGCCTCAACAGTATGGACAGGAAAGCTACTCCACACTGAGATTACTCTGCTTGAAAAATATTGCCTAATATTATGATAAATTCAGCTAGCTTCCATTTGTGACCTGGAGGTCTGCTAACAAAACTTGGCCTA
The DNA here is from genome assembly GCA_029721435.1 of Gymnothorax reevesii. Taxonomy (NCBI): domain Eukaryota; kingdom Metazoa; phylum Chordata; class Actinopteri; order Anguilliformes; family Muraenidae; genus Gymnothorax; species Gymnothorax reevesii. The sequence goes on along the minus strand of CM056587.1, from coordinate 64,256,435 downwards.
AGCAATCCCGCATAGTTAACTCTGTTAATCTCTTTAACATATTTAAAGACCTCAATCAAATCACCCCTAAATCTCCTTTTCCTAAGACCCCACAATAGGCTTTGAATGACAGCCCCCTCATTTAAATAATGAGAATACGCAGAAATAAATACATTTGGGTAAATAAATAGGGAGAAATACTAAGGGAAAATAATAAAGAAATAAATACGTAGATGAATTTAAAAAATGTATACATTGATCAAAAAAATTGAAAATTCAATGGAACAGTAAATTAGAGGGGCAATAAATGCAAAGGATCATAAAAACAGAGATAAAATAGGCATTTAAGTTCAGGCCACATTTTATCAGTATCTTCCTTTATTTGTAATATTTTTGTGCATTTAATGACACATCCAGTCATTCATTTCTTTGTTTTTGATTTAGGCAGTTTCGGGCTGCCACGCGTTCTCCAAGTAGCAAATTGTTTATGAGTCACCGACTTGGCAGCCGTTAATTAATGGTTGCCTAGCAATTTGGCTGTTGTGGGTATAACCAGGTAAAGAACTGTTTGTCAGCAGTCTGTCCCAATCAAAGGACCAAATTAGGCCTAATTCATCTTTCATACGATTGTTCCCAAGCAATATAGGAGCTCTGTGCAAGACCATTTTGAGAAACTGCTCATTTATTGGCACAAATTTATTGGTCAGTTTTGAAGAATAAGTGTTCTGTGACTGGCTGAAATGACGGAATAACATGATCGCCCTCTTCCGAGAAGGGCACATTCACTCCAGCCTTGTTAATTGTGGTTGAAATGAACTTCGGAGCGTTTATTCGACTTGGTACAGTTTGTTTGGTATGGTGTCAATGCCTCAAACTCTGGTGTGGATCAAATAACCGCTCGCTTGTCTGCTTTGAAGGAATGGTCTCAGTCCGCTGTCAAGTGAACAGTGCTACCCTTCATTTCCGGTGTCATCTTGGTTTTTAAAAGTTGCTTGGTTGAATTGGTCATGACAGGAAACAAAAGAAGACACCAATTCACTAAAACTGGGCACTTTTAACATTATTGGTAAAATTGACCTTTGACTAAAAATGCATTCAACTTTCCGCATTTGTGGTCATAGTGACTAGATGAAAGGTCAGAAAAGGAGCAAACTACATATTTTTGGATGCTGTATGACTGTCCGAGTAATGAAGAGTAATTTGGGATGCATTTCAATAAGACTAGAACAATGACCCTTTCCAAAAATTGCTGGCATTTTAAAGAGGGACACCCAAGCCCAATTTGGATAGTATCCTCCGGAAAACCAAAACCACTTTCAAACCTTTCTCCCCGTGTAAATATTTAGTTTGCCTGTATAAACTATCCAGCTACGTTATTTAGAGGGATATTGGGCAAATTCTTGTGAGCGAAGATTACTATAATAGTTAAGAGTGGACTAACGGTAGTTCGCTTGACGTTGCTTGTGTCTTTAATTTGGCCTTAGAAACGTTTCTTTTACCTGACGTTAACCAGAGAGGTTTGCGAGCCATTCGCAAGGATTATTCCTGGCTAACGCTGGTGTTGAGTCGGATTTCGTTTCCCCGTCAAATCGCGTCCCCTAAAGAAGATAAGTGGTACTGCCGCTGGTTTAAGAAAATCGTTAAGGAAATGGCCACGGGCGTGGATGAATCACCTAGGTCGCTGATTAAGTTAGCATAGATAACGCCCCATAAAGCGATGAATATTGCTACTCTGCCATATCCGGCATTTTTTCCATTTACAATATTAAACTACAGCACAATGAACTGCTCAACCACCCCATGCTGTAACCATCTGGTCTGCTGTCAAATTGAGAGTAACGTTACATTGTACATTAGCTGTCCACGCTATATACGGATATTCTTGCATTGCGCTGTTTGGAGAGACCCGATTTGATGGGTAACCCAGTCGGACTCCAGACTCGCTAATTAGTTTGTTAATAGTTATCGGAGCGGCAATCTTTCTCACTTTTGACTCCAGGCCATAAATGCATTGGGAATAAAGCCGCTTTCACACCGGACGCGAAACGAATTTTTTGCACGGCAGATTACATTCAAAGTCAATTCAAGGACGCGCGTCTTTGCATTGCCTTTAAATGTAATCTGTCGTGAGAAAAATTCGTTTCGCATCCAGTGTGAAAGCGGCTAAAAAGTCCATTATTCGCGCCCTGGCCGGTTTGTTCAGGATGGCGAAGTTCGCCAGTTTGGGAAACGTTGGCGTATTTCGCTCCAGTCTTTTATAGACGTACCCTGTGGTGGCTAAGTAATTTAGCTAGCTTGTTACATTTGGTTTCACTTCAGAAGGGCTAAAAGAAGTCATGTTTCTGGGCCAAGTCACAACAAGAATTAATAACTCCGTGATCGCCCAATCCAACGCAGTGAACATCATAAATGTGTGAACCCGGCATAAGGAACCGTAAATGCACAAGGAGACAGCTTGGATCGAACAGTTCCCCCGCGCGTCGTCATTGTGAAAATGACGTCACTGTTGATCCACTGTCGCCCACTACGGACGTTTGCAATAAATGATCGGCTCAAGAACTGTATACAGTCCTTGGATCGGCTTGACAAACCTGACCAACAAAGGAAAAAATGGAAAGTCGCTCAGTACCTCAGGCCCAGACGGCCAGCCTCGATGACTTCCACAGGCAGAGGAGAATTGAGGCTCAGGCGAAAGCCAATCGCCAACAGTTCTACGAGAGTGACCGCGTCAAAACATTTCACAGAAAGCTCCTACTGACCGAGGCCTTGAAGGGCCGAGAGGAGCAGAACGAAAAAAAGCGTCTGATGGAGATCGCTGCTAAAGACGAGACCAAGATGTTTATCGCAGAGATCAGACAGCAGAAGAAGGAGGAGGTGGTAAAGGAGTGGGAGAAGGAGAGGCAACGAGAGAGGGACCGGGCGGCAGTTTTTGATAATTTGAGGCAGCAGTTGCAGAAACAGGAGGAGAAAATGACGGAGGTTGAGGAGTGCAAACGCTGGCGGGAGGCGTATGACCAAGTGAAGGCTGAGTTTCAGAGGAGGAAGGAGGACGAGGTGGCGAGCGTGAGGAGGGCACATGAGCGCTTCATGGCAGCGCAGGAAGCTATCCTAGCGAGGAAGGCGGAGAGGGTGCAGATGGAGGAGGAATGGCGGAGTGCGGCGGAGAGAGGGATCGAGGAGAGGGTGAGGAAGAGGGAGGAGGCGGAGATCGAAAGGCGAAGGCAGGTCCTGAGGCGCAGGCAGGACCTGACAGAGAAGGTAGCCGCGCAGCTGCGGGAGAAGGCCGCGTGCCACAAGGAGCAACACACTGGGGCCGCAGCACAGGATGTCGCCAGCGACGGAGACGAGAAGCGTGAGCAGCAGGAGAAAGCAGAGAAGAAGAAGGCTGAGCGCCAAGCTATCAATGCCTGACGGGAGCAGAATCGCAGGGAGCAGGCGAAGAGGGAGGAAGTGGAGACTCTCCTAGCCAATCAGGAGGCAGATCGCGCCCACTGGGATGAGCTACAGCGGGAGACGCAAAAGAAGAGGGAGGAGCGCAGCTCTATGGACAGCGCCCTCCGCCAACAAATGGCCGAAAAGCACGCCAGATCGCAGGTGTGGCACTGCGAGCTGTTGGACTACGGGAAGAAGAACATGCAGCTGCTCGCCGAGGAGGAGAAACAGTTCCAGCAGCATGCAGCGGAGGTGATAGATGCGGCCGCCAAAAATAAGCGAAACACTTTTGACCTGCGCAAGGATGCCAGCCAGGTGGAGGTGACTGGGCTGGGGCCGATCACCGGAGGAATTAGGGCTGGCTATCTGACCTCTAGTGACCCCTCCCATGCAAAGTTGCCCGATTACATCAGCACCACACATGAGGACATCAGAAAGCTGTACGCCAGGCCAGGTGTGCAAAACAACATGAGATTGGCCTACGTACGGTAAAGAGGCAGTTTGTATGAGGGATGCTCTATAATAAAATTTGGATACAGCAAGTAAGATTTTGCGTTATTTTATTTATATGCCAAACATCTATTCTCTGCACCGCTTCTTCCTCAAAAGCGTCGCAGGGGCGCTCCAGCGTACCCCAGCCGACTCAAGGCGAAAGGCAGGGAACCACCCTGGACAGTTCTTCACCAATCCATTGCAGGGCGCACACACTATTCACTCACTATTCACTCTCATACTCATACCTATGGGCAATTTAGCACCTCCAATAAGCCTGACATGCATGTCTTTGGACTGTGGGAAGAGACCGACACAAACACGGGGGGGACCTGCACACTGCACACAGAGAGGACCCAGGCCTTCATATTGGGCAAAAAATATTGCTCAAGGTAAAAAAAATTCCAGGAGACTTCATGAAAAAAAAATACCTTTGATACATTAAAAGTTGATTATTCATCATTCTGTGGAAACTTAAGCCTAGGATGAATCTAACCTGAGAAATTCAGGTTTATTTCATTTCTATGGTACCAAATTCACTGCAAAAATAAAAGTAGGACTAAGGGTCCTATAGCTTACTGGCAAGCAGTCTTACGGCAATGATACAAGTTCTGAAAATTTCATGTGAAGTTTGGCATTTGAATTAATGAAAATCAATGTCATGGTCACAAAATAAAAGTTCATATACATTTACAAGACCTTCTGTAAACAATCCTAAACTTTGAAGCAGTTTTGGTGATACAAGTCATTGAAATATGTCAATATGTATTCAATATGTCAATTGTGAACTTTAAAGGGCACAGAAAGTCAAGTTGTGGTCAGCAAATGGACTTCATAAATGAATGTAATGTAAATGTCTCTATCCAAACCTCGGCTCAATCAGTGACCTTTTTGGTGATACAAGTCATTGAACTTTCACTGTCTAGTATGACTCTCAAAGGTCACTGATGGTCAAGTTGAATGTCACCAAATGAAAGTTCATTTGTGACTTCCTAGAAGTCAGTAACACAAACCTAGGCTCCATCTGTGACCATTTTAGAGATACAAGTCATTGAATTTTCTCTTTGTCAAGTTTGACAAAGGTCAATATTAAGGTCACCAAATGAAAGTTCATACATGACTTCCTACACGTCTCCAATACAAACCTGCAATCTGTAATGATTTTGCTGATATAAGTCATTGAAATTTCACTGTATAGTTTGACCTTTTAAGGTCACTGAAGGTAAAGTTCAAAGCCACCCAATGAAACTTCATACATGACTTCCTATATGCCCACAGTAAAAAGCTAAGCTCTATCTGTAATAGTTTTGGTGATAGAAGTAAATGAAATTTCACTATGTGAAGTTTGACCTTGGAAGGTCACCGAAGGTCAAGTTCAAGGCCAGCAAATGACTTCATACAGGTGTTCAATGCACAAAAGTTTTCAAGCTTCAATATTTTCAAGCCGAGAACCCTTTGAAAATTGTAAAATTTTGCTTGACCTCAAGCTTGACCTTTCAAGTTTGACACAGCCAAAATATAGGTCATATGTAACTTCCTATCTGTCTGTAATACAAACCTAATCTCTATCTGCAACCTTTTAGCTTCCATAGGCAATTTGGCCCGTTCTCCATAAGACTCAATGTGAAAGTACAGCGCCCCAACTAGACCCACTTCCGTCGATTCAATCAAAATGGCACTCGCACCGTTCATAAAGGGTGTCAAGGTGAGTTTATTTCGAGATTTAGGAAAAAAGTTATCAGACTGTTTTTCAGAGATAATTTTTTTTACATTTCTCAGTCCTATTTTTAACATTGGGGCCAAAAATTTCAAGGGCCGATAAAATGGACAAAAATGATTCAGTCAAAAATCTGAGAAAAACCTCAGGAGACAAGGTCTAGTAGTATGTTATTGCAAATTTACATGAAAATTCATCAGGCCAAAAAAAAAGATAAATGTTCCGAGCGATGGACGCCAGTGACCCCTTGGTTTCCATGGAAACATTTCGAACTTTGAATTTCGGGGAGTATGGTTTGTTTCCAAATCAGGTGACATTTTCAATTTTCAGTCTTTCAATATGTGGGGCAGGGGGATACGCCATCTCCCGATGGCTCTTGTTTAAATCGCATGCATCTAGGCCATATGATGAATTGAAAGTTCTGCTCACTTTTGGGTCGCTCCTCGGAGGCACTGGCTCTGCTCTGTGGGTCCTCTGGGGTCAGGGACGGGGTTACAAATGCACTGGTTCTGCTGGAATTATAATAAAAAGTGTCGGCCCCACCAAGTCTTTTACCCCTTAGAGCGGTGAAATAATTATTTTTTTTTTGAAAATAAATTAAATTTATCTTGTGCTGTTGAAAACTTATCATGTGACCACATGTTTAAAAGAGCTCCTCTGCAGAAGCTCTTTTAAAACAAGTCGCCACATGACAGGTTTTCAAGATCTTGCATCATTGAGCAACACTATTTGTATTTAGCACTTTGAGGGTTAATCTTTTGTGGGACGTGACCCCCTGAGTTTTCTATATTTTCTAAACTTGAAGGTATTTGCTTACTGTAAGTTGACATGTTAAATATGAAGGTTTACTATCCTATTGGCAAATGAGTCAAAATTTTCCTGCCCCACTGGCAAATTTTTGTCTTTCTTGGAAAAAGGTGAATTAAGTGTTTTAAGTATTAAAATTAAGAAAGATTAAAATGCATAATAACATGAACCTATTTTTCCATTTTTTGTTGTTTATATAAAAGTGCAAAATGAAAAAAATTTAATTGTGTTCGAGGATGGGGGAAATGGGACAATATGATGGTACACAGTGACACCTACAGACCAGCGTGTCAAACTGCACCAGATTACCTCGGTGCATGCTGGGAGTTTTCAGAATTGATCCACAGAAATACAGAGTTTTCTGCCAAAAATTGAGACTTTCGCACAGCATGCCTGAGTTTTCATCTGATAAAAACATGAAGAGTGGAGGGTTATAAAGGACTTCGGAAAAACCTGACATGTTCTAGCCAAACCATCTAACGAGATTATCTTGCTTGGTGGCAAGGTACATTACACAGCATCACTATCTATTCATCAGACCAGCCAGATGTTTTGGTATTCACCAAACAGAAGACGACAACAGCATCAATTTCTGCTTTAATAGATCTTTTTAAATATTGCACAAACATCACAATTCCTCTATTTTTTCTTCTTTAAAAAGTTTTAAAGCTTTGTAAACAGGGTGATGCATGGTGTCCTGGAGTTTGCGGGAGCCGAAGCTTGGGTGACAGCAGGCTGGCGTGGGGTAGGGAGGGCCCGGAGGGGGAGGGGCATTCCTTTCAGCCCCTCCCCAAATGTTACATCATCACTGAGGCCTTGCTAACTTTATACTGCAGGACAACAGGTGTGTGATGCTGACCTAATGCGTTTCTATGTGATTGGTTTGCACTGAGCCAGGCTGATGAGGTTCAGACGTCAATGCGACAACCCATACATTCAGCAAAAATTCAGTATTATTGCAGCACAATATTCATTTGTTTTTCTTCATACAAAATTGATATATATTTATTTCTCCGAGGGTGAAAGTTAAATCAAGACGTGCTCAAATACGTTCCGTGATGAAGGCTTGGCTCCTTCTTTGAGCCAAAAAGAAAAGCAATAAAAACAAAAATAAAAAGAATGAAATTTAAGCTCGTTATACATAGCCTTTGGGCCTGTGTCATTGTCTCAATGAATGACTCAAACACAGCATATAGCAAAAAAGAGCGAGCGCACGCATTCGGCATCATGGAAATCCACTGTGGGACAGAGAAATGAGAGGTATTGCCTTCATTGAAAACATTTAAAAAGAAAGGGAACAACAAAATCCAACTCTCAGCAAAGTAAGAAACACACAGTGAGCCTGTTCGGTCCAGTAGCTAGTCCCAAGTCACCCACTCGCCCCAAGTGGCTGCTTGATTGAATTTGTGCAGTTTAGCAGCAAAGAGAGGAAGACCCACAGCTAAAGTGGCGGAAAGACCGCAAACTCTCAGTTAGGAGGGGCAGTATTATCAATAATTACTAGAACGCCTGTGTCCGCGGTAAGGGGGAGGGGTTGACCCACGTGCTTAACGCATCAATCGGTCCCAATCCGAAAGTGCTTACAGCACAGAATGTTCCAGAACTTGCGTCACCCAGGATGCCACAAACTCAGATTCCCAATCCATTCTCCCTTCTGTGCTGCTAACATGGGCTCCAGAACCATCCCAATCGTGAATTCTAGCGGTTGCGTCGACCGCCTTTAGTTCAGCAAGGGAGGAACAACGTTCACCTCCCGCATGTTTTGGCATGAATGACACCACCAGGGTTTAATTTGCTAGCTAAAATATCATTTTTTTTTCATTCTCTTTGACAATACAAAAAATAAACCCTAGGAAAATATGGCACATAGCATGTGAGTGTGTTTGCGTATCCGCAGAGCATAGTAAAAGTCATATAATCCTCATTTCCTCGCTGTTTTGTTTAAAATGGGGGAGCGGTGTGGTGTGGTGCGATGGAGCAGCTGGCGGTAATCCTGACAGCAGTCACGCCACCGATGATCAGCAGACGGCGCATTTGGGGATGGGGGTCGAAGGTCATTATTGCTGGGACAGCAGGGCACTCCGGTTGGCTTTCATTTTCTCAAGTCGTTTGGCCAGGTGGCTGTTGTTGGCCTCCAGCTCGTCGATCTTGTCCAGCGCTGACCGCAGCTAAGGCCGGGGAAACGGGTCGAGGGCATGAACGAAACGGAGTCAACTCAAATCAGACTTAGATCAGGGTTCCAACACCTTTTCCACAGACATAGTCAAACTCAAGCACTTTTCGTGCATTTTCAAGGTGCATTCTCAGGCTTTTCCTGAAAGCAGTGGTAAATTACATTACGACCCCTCAGGTAGCAATTGATTATGAAAGTAAGGCAATTAGCATTAAAATTTCAAGCAGTTTAAAGCACCTTATTTAAAATCTGAGTACTCTTAAAGTGTGAAAGCGCCACTTTACAATTCAGCCATTTTCAAGGATTTCCAGCACCCATAAAGTGTTGCTCGGATAGTATACTTAACATTCGATAGATTCTAGCCTAAAAATAAAAGCTTACCTGTAGCAAAAATGGCAACAAAAAATGCTTGGGAGGAAGACAAGCTCACAAATGAGAAAAACTACAGAATCTGTGCAATACTAGCCCACCTCTCTTTGCAGCTTTCGTTTTTCCGCCTTCAGTTCATCTTCAACTTTCTCTGCATTCTCCGAGGCAGACTTGTAGCGCGTCACCTGACCTTCCAACCGCACAACCTGCAGTTGCAGGAAGAGACAGCAGTCCAGTATACAATATAAACTTAAGGCCAAACTCAAAAGTAACATCCTGAGCTCTTTCGCTGCACTTACGTTCTGCTCCAAAGCTGTCACTTCCTGCTCCGATTTTACAAGTTTAAACTTGAGGTCACTAATTTGCCTGTTAGCATCTCCTGTGAAAGAAGAAATGTTGGGTGTCAGACACAACAAGAAGACGTCACAAATATTTCCTGCCACCAAGAAATCCCATTTTCAAACCCAATAAAAGGTCATGAACAGGAACATAAACACAAAATTCCATTCATCTAGGTAAACCCATCTCTTAAAAACTTGTCCCAGCTTATCTGAACGGACGGAAGGACAAGCAGACTGATGGAACCCACTGCAATCTTCCCCTCTCCACTTTAACAAAAATACTGTGCAAGGTTACTCCTAAGTACCTTCTCAGCTACATATAATCCCTTATGAAGAATGAAAGGCCTGACCATGAGTTTTAAACATGTCCTGTAGAATATACAGGCATATACAATATCATTTTCTCTCACATTTCCATCAGTAGATATTCATTGGCTGCAGCAGCGAAGAGAGCAAAAGATAGACAAAGACAATCCAGATAAAACGGACAGGCGGAGGTAACACAATGGCCATGAGCGTATCTGATGGTGATGTGTACACCGTGCTGCACAGCCCCGTATAGTTGGAAGCTTTCCCTCGTGACAGAGCTTACGCTGGACGTCAAGAATGACGGGGTCGGTGCCGTTCTCCAGGACGTCCCCCTCGGGGCCGACTCCCTCCTCCGAGCCGTTCTGTTTCTGCTCGAGCTGGGCCTTCAGCCTCTTAACCTGAATGGAGCAGAACCTCTGATCACAATCTGATCTCAGAACCAGTCTGTTTCGCGTCTGGTGTGAAAGCAGCTTTACAGAGAAACACACAGTCTGCCCCACAGTACATCTCAAATCAGCTGACTATGGCTGGGAGATATGGACAAAATCGAACATCTCGATATTTTTGACCGAACCCCAATATTACCAATCAATATTGTGCCGATATTGCCGGGATAACCGTTGCTGCTTTCACGAAATATATACACAATGTGATTTTTCATAAACAGTCGTTAGTAATGTAGACATAACCACTAACGCAGGCTCAAGCAACAATAACAGCTACAACAGTTAAGTGGCATCACATTACTATAATGCAGCTTTAATACCAGAAAAGCCAATGCTTATGTCACATCGCGATACTACAATATTCAAAATCCATGATGATATCACGGCACGGGTTCGGTATAATACGGATATTATTGCGCAGCCCAAAAACAGGATACTGAGCCACAAAAACAAAACGCAGACTGTAGTTTATGCCTGACGCCTGGCTCAAGAGCTGCAGATTTTCAGTTTAATGCAGGAATAAATGATATAAAACCTGAAAAACACACCTGTGACAAAGGGACTTACCTGATCCACTAACGTCTCTCTCTCATCTACCAACTTCCTCAGGCGGATCTCTGCAGGAGAAATGCTCAAGATGAAGCACTAATTTGGAATAAAGCAAGGCACAAATCTGCATGATTACAAATCTATAAGGTTCCTGTTCAATCAACAGATTACTTAAATGACTTGAAAGAATAGGATTTTATCATTGGTACTCAATCGCTTAACACTGGCAATGGTGATTTTGTTTTAAGTTTTGACAATTAAATTATTTTATTCAAAAATTTAAAGTCTGAGAGAAAATGAAAAGGGCTATTCTTATCCAGAGACTTCATTTTTTTACCAATTGGAAAATCCCTGTGCAAATGTTTAGCATTACTTGGTAAATACATGTCACAGAATTGGTCTTTGCGGAGAAAACACACACAGTTATGGTGTAAGTACGAACATAAAAAGTCTATGTAAACATACCAGGGAGAGGAGCCAGAGTGGAATGGGAGGGACTGGGTCAAGGTGGGAGGGAACAAGGTCACATGATGCATGCAAATGAGCTGATATCCTCTATGTAGGTTAGCATGCAGACGGTGCAATGAGGACACACTGCAACAACTGTTGTGCTCTTGCTTGCAGTCTTGCTCTCCCATAAACACCAACAGGCGCACATACAGACACAAACTCACACACTCGCTTCCAAGAGGTGAACACTGCATTAATTAAGTGACAAAACGGCAAGGGATTTCCTGAATGATGATACGAGAGGAAAAAGCTAGGTAAACTAATCAGTACCATTTCATTCTGAGCTATATCTTATCATTTGTTACATAACATGCTGAAATTGGTAAAACACATCAAAGCAATCATCTAAGTTTACAAGATAACATTGAAAATTACTATAATTCTGCCATGAATAGTTTAGTAGTCATTTAAGATGGTGATGGACAATATCAATTTGAAAACTGTTTAAAAAAATGAACATGGGCAAAAATCATGATCACACAGTCACAAACATCAGCTGTAGTTTTTTGGTGCATACAATCACCATGCAACTTGCTGTAATTTTTTGGTGCATACAATCACCGTGCAACTTTAAGGTGGTGAATTGCAGTGATGCTAAAAAATAATCAATTGCTAAAAGGAGTATAATATGTTCCGCAAATGCAAATACCCTTGATCAGCCGACATCACATTAATTCAAAGTTTCAAACAGAGTTCACGACCAATACAAATGTGACATTCAAACTACAACACATATGGAACCAGTTTATATAAACATGACGTAAACGCAGTAAAGGTTTCAGTCTCCTGAGGCTTCAGAGGAGAATGGACCGCCATGCAAGAACCCAAGTATTATCTCTGCAGAACAGTCATGGGCTACAATGTGCCAAATGTCCAGCAGGTGGCGAAACTGGCCTCGAGAGCCAGAAAACCTTCAATTTAGGGAGCGTCCCAATACTTCAGATTGTACCTCCTTCTGTCCTTCTCTCACGTACTACTCCAATCCCGAGGTATGGGAAAAGGAGGCGAGTGGAAGGCGGGTGAAAGGTTAGTCAAAGGAAAACATATTGTTTACTATGTCGTACTTAAAATACAATGAAGAAAAACTAGCTTCTTTTATGTAGCAGTATGACCTCCAGTAAAAGGAAATCTTCAAATTTAATTAGAAGTGGACTGCAGTTCTTTTAAAACTATTGATAAATGCATAATTCTAGCACGGACAAAAAATGCATTTCAGGCTGCTACAACTTTGGAGGAGTAAACAAAAAGAAGAAAGAACTGCCATGACTGGTGACCCATCCCCACAATCTGTTTACACCAATGCCCAGATATGACAGCTTGACAGTTCAAAATTTAATTCTGCATTACAAATTTTTAATTCTGTTAGAGGAGGACACAGACGCTGGGGAACAGTACAGTATCACCAGCGGTCAGGTGGTTTTATTACATTTCTGTGTCTGCAATGTCCACGCCACTGAGCTCTCATGCTCATTACATATTCAGTAACATTCTCAGTGCACATCATACAAAGATCTCCAAAATAAATATGTATGTTTTGAAAATGAGATGGCAGTGCGTATGCAGACTATACAGAAGCACAGATATTACTATGAATGCTCTGTTGATGATCACAGGCAGTGGTGATACCTGAAAATATTCACAATGCATTATTGATTATACACACAAAAAACATAGAGCAAACCCTGAACTGTGAACCATAATGCATATGTTCAAAAGAATTAAGAATACGGCGTCTTTTCCCTGATGCAAAACATCATAAAAATTGTCTCCAAATTTGAATGCTGACAGAACATAGAGTCGAAAGAAAGACACCAAAGGGATGCTTCATCTTTAGAAACCACGAAAAATCATTTCAACTGCAATTCCTCAATATGCAGGATTCATCTTGGAAATGTGTGAACCCAATTAATTTTTCATAGTCCAGAATCCTTTCGAACGACCAGTGTCAGCCATTTTTTGAGATGAGTAATTAAAGATGTAGGTGTCCAACTAACGTTAAATAGTCATACTTTCAGAATAAGTCAGTAAATGAAATAAGTACTGCAGCCCACACTGACAACAGTCAGAAAAGTCAGAGAACCTCAACTTTAATTATACAAAACAACTAAAACAAAACCAAGCAACTAATATGGCATTTGCAGATGCCTTATTTACAACTTTAAGCACTGACTAATTATATATATCTTCATATTTCAATTTCTGGGAATAACCATACACAAAAATATCCTGACAGTTGGATGAGTAATGAACAGTTAAAAATAAATACATCTTCTGCTGCATATTCCTGTGCGCACTATATGTCTATTAACATATAATCACAGAGTGACCACCTGCATTTAAATTTGATCAATATTTGTTACAAAATATTAATGAGAAATAATCAGATAAATTTAAGGCAACTTTCTGCACAGCATATTACCTCATCACCATCATGATATTCATGATACAAAATTTTCAATTCCTTAATGACAAAAGCTAAAAAAAAAAAAAAAATAATAATAATAATTAAAATCAAAGATAATTAACATTATTTTCGGAATTTCACTCTCCAGCTCAGCTATTCTATTTGTTCAGTGTTGCAAAATATGAAAGAAGAACTGAATACTGTTACTGTGAAGAGTAAATCGAAGAAGTAGCCCTGTCTGTTACAAGACTGGACAATACAAGCATTTAAGGGGAACTTAAACCATAGTAATGATGAATAATGGCAGTTTATTGATACAGTTCAGATACTGCAATAGTGAGCATGGCCTTTACATTCAGTGTAACATCATAAGCCCCTCTTTCAACATATAGGCTAACATAGGAATGGAATTACCAAATGTTCTTAAATTAATTGCAGTGTTCCGCTGCACCATCCGGTTATATAGTGCATACTATGTGCATACTCATGTCACCATATCATGTCATCAATTAGGAAGCCTCTGTTATCCTACTAAAAAAGTTTGATGTTCTGAGCCAAGAAAAACATGTACTTTAAGTTGACTGAAATAATTGGATTTGTTATCAAATGCAAGCTCTGCTGGTACCAGTGAGCCGTCAGCTCACACTTGTAGGACTAAGACATGCGACAGTCCTCTTTTCCTTTACCCTTGCCTTTCTTGCTACTCTTGGATGAATTCTTTCGATCACGTTGTTCACCGCTCAGCGAAACTCTGGCCTCCGTTTCCTCAGAGGCCATTCTAGGCCTGATCTCTTTTTCAGCAGGGGTCGCCACTGCAGTCGCGTCAAATACATCGTCTTCGGGATTTTGAACATCGTCGACCTGCTTTGTCTCCAGCTTCTCTGTGGTCATACTTTCTGAGTGTCTCTCGCATTCTGACTCTTCAGGTTTAGTGATGCAAGGCTCATCATTCTCTTGGGTCTCGTTTTGATCAGTCCCCGCTTGGGCTTCAGCCGGGCTGCCATCCTCCTCGGCTTCCTGACCTTCGATGGGAGCCGATCTTGCCCCTTCCTCCTCATGGGTCCTTCCTCCCGAGCCCAAATTAGCAGACGATTCGAGATCATCCTCAAAATCAAAGGATAGACCTTCTTCATTTTCATCATCTTCCTCAGTGTCATCCCCCCGCTGCAGGGGCAGAGGCTCCACCTCCTCTAGCTTTTCTCCTTCCACCATGGTGTTCTGCACGTCTTCTTTAGAAGAGCTCTGGTCAGCAGTGGTGTCTACCTGAGGATCCTCGGGAGATTCACCACTGTCCCTTCCTAAGCTGTGACAAGTTGTTTGAATGTTGGAAGTGCCGACTCCGTCTGCAACATCACAATGTTCTTCACCAGCGTGATACTTGTCTTCTTTGATCTCCTGACCACATTCTCTAGATTCTTCTCCTTGCCCCACACTGCCCTCTGGTGGTGCTTTTACATTCATATCCTCTTCTGGAATTGCCATGTTCTCTGGAACTTCCCCTTCTTCCCCCACTGTGTTGTCCAGAGATGACTGCTTTTCTTCATAGGAGTCAGGCGGACCAATTGGCTCTTCCTGTACCAGTGACTCCGCCTCCTCACAGCTGCCAATGCCTTCAGAGTTCCCCGCCTCAGGTGGTGCAGCAGCCAGTTCTTCGGTTTCTGTGGATGGGCTTAAGAGCTCACCTTCCTGGGACACTTGACTCTCAAACTTGTCCTCTGGTGGTGTTTTTACAGCAACCTCCTGCTCTGGTGTTGTCACACTCTTTGAGTCCTCCTCATTTTGACCCACAGAGTTCTCCACAGAAGGCTGCTTTTCTTCTACAATGTCAAGTGGACCAGCTGGCTCTTCTCCAAATGGGGATTTGGCCTCCCCAATGTCGTCAATGTCTTCGGTCATCCTCACCTCAGATGTCGCACCAGGCAGCCCTCCAGTTTCCGCGACTGGACTTAAAAGCGAACATTGATGGGCGCCCTGACTCTCCATACTACCCTCTGGTGGCACTTTCACAATGATCTCTTCCTCTGGTGTAGTCAACCTCTCTGGGTCTTCCAGCTCTTGCCCTGGCAAATTTGTCTCAAGTGGTTTTGTTTCTTCAAGAGCGATGAGTGGACCGGCCGGATCTTCCAGCATTACTGATTGAGCTTCCTTACAGCTGTCAATGTCTTCAGGTGTCCCGGTATCTGATGATGTGGCAGCCTGCTGTTCAGAGCTTATGCATGGACTTGAGGGCACATATTCCTGGGTGCCTTGGCACTCCTGGGGGCACCCCTCGGTCCCGCCAGTGCCAGACTCCAATCCTTCTGAGCTTTGCCCAAGAGTAGAACTCATGTCAGCACAAGCGGCAATATTTGTGGACACATGGTCAGGCTCAGAGCCATCTGCATTTTCGACCTCCCGTTCAAGCAAGTTTTCAATTTCAACCTCGGGGTCGCTAGTATTCCTAAGCTTTAAATCAGATTCATTTGTAGTCTCCGGTTCACCAGAGTCAGTTTTAACCTCTGGTTCCCCAGGGCTGACAGACCCTGTCTCTCGAGTTTCAGGGCTCAGGTCCTCATTATCCTTTTCTACATCATTGTTCATTTGTGTTTCCACTACAGCTGCAGGTCTGGACAGCTCTGATTGCGCCTCATTCTCGAACCCGTCTGCATTAGAAAGATCAGCAGTGGACACGGGACAGATTTGGGTCATGTCACATTTTTCTGATTTGAGGAGCTCCTCGCTTGATATGTCAGCTTGTTCAACCAACTCTTCCACAGCGCTATTGCAGGTCTCTTGCGCTTCTCCGTCACAGGACTCTGGGGTTTCACAGGCTTTGGAGCTGCTCTCCTGAACTCCAGCCTTTTTACTCTTTCTCTTTTTCTTCCTCTTCTTTTTTCCTGAAGAACTCCCATGATCCTGTGGTGTTTTAGTGGTTATCTGCTTGGGGGATTCGTGAACTTTCTGTCGACTTGATTCAGGAGTAGGAGTTTGGGGTAAGGCTGTGGTGGAGAGGTCACCTGACTGAGCCTCGTCCTTCTGATCAGAGCTGTTTAATTCTCTTTCATCCATAGCTGATCTCCCCAAACCTTGTTCTGCACTGGATGCCTTAGCTGCGCTAAGCTCCTTAGGAGTCGAACCTGAACGATTCTCTTCATCCCCTCCATTCTTCGGGTCCCTAGACTCATCCACATGATTGCCAACCGTTTGGGCTGGCTCCCAGCCCGTCTCTGATCCTTCTCGATTTTTTAACTCTATCATAGGTTCACTGTCCTGTTGTGGACAGATGGGACTATTTTCTTGGGACATAGAAGTTTCTCGGATATCATTTCTGTGGCTCTCTAGAGTACTGCTCTTCCCAGCATCTTCTGACATTTCATCCATTTGAATGAATCTGTCCTCAAACGATGCTGCGTTTTCAACTCCCTCACTGATAGCCTCCTGTGTCATATCTTGGTCTCTACTTGGACCTTCATACTCAACTCCATCCATTGACTTCTCCTCAACAATCATTTCATCAACAGGTCCTCTCACTTCTACATTATTCTCAGGCGCACTATCTCCATATCCTGCACTATTATTTCCTTCACTTACATCTACGGACGTCTCATCAATGACCTCACTCTCACCATGATCCGGGAAATTTACAGTTCTTTCTCCTTCGCCAGCCATCTCCTCTTCAAACCCTTTTTTAACCGCCGTTTCCTCAGGGCAGCAGACAGGACTAGCAGTGCTATCAAGCCTGGTATTTGACTCTACGTCACTATTTTGCTCAGTGTCAATAGATGCGATTTCATCACCTCCTACAGTCGAGTCTGACTGGACCTTTTCCGTCGACTCTTTTTCAGCCATTTCATCGTGGCTGTTGGAGTTTTTTGAGGTCACTATAACTTCACTTGGGTCGTCTGGGATTATTTTGTTAACACCCTCCTTTAGTAATTCTGTCTGCACTCGATGCTGCTTGTGCAGTTGAACGGTTGGGAGCTCAGCTTTCTCCAAACCCTGTCCACCGTCCATCACATCCACATCTCTACCTCCAAGCTGTGTCTCCTTGATTTTGCCTAGAAGATCATCAGGAGACAGTTGGGGCCAAACAGTAAAAAAGATGGCAAATAAAGCCTGCTGATTTTTGCAAAGGGCTGGGTGATAAATGGGACCGAAATAATTTTAAGCACAATAAGGTCACCTGCCATCATGGGGCAAGCTGATGAGCTTCTCCACGAATCACACCTGATGCAGTCCTGAACAAGTGGCTGCGAAACATTGGTGGCCATGTGAAACGCTTCCTGAACTGCACCGATTTGGTATTTATCAGCGACGAGCTGAACAGAATGACATAAAGGTCTACAGGATCATCACCTTTTAACCAACAATTGCTCTAATCCTCTTCCCATTTACCCTGCTCAATTAGCAACCAAACTGTTGATCTGCTCGATGACCAATTTGAATTGATAGACAGTTCTAATTGTTAGACAGCATTTTTATTTGTAATACTTTGAAATTTAAATGGTCATGAAGCAGTAAGGATTGGTCCGACTGCGTTCGCTATATTTTTTGGAGGTAATTTCGTGCAAACGTGAAAATAATTTGTATGTCGTGTTCGATTCTTCAACAAAAAGCCTGAACCTTCAGTTGATGCTTAAAATCCAGGGTCATCTTAAAATTAATTAATCTTTAATGCTGTGCCAAAATGCTACAATAAGAGATGGAATTCAGAGAAAAATTTTAAAATAATTATTAAGATTGCAAGCATCCTTTCACTCAAACACCAAAGCATATTTAGGTCTGTTTGCTTCTCATCTGTTAATCATTATGGGCTACATACTGATTTAGATTAGTCTGCTGGTGAAATATCTTGCTTGATTGATCGTAAGACAGAGTACATGGGAGCAGGTTTAGGGTAGGCCCTAAAATCTGTGCTAGAAGCTCTTAAACCTCACTGGCAATTTGCTGACTTCAAAGAAAAAATTTCTTCTCAAAACCATCTGACATGGCCCCTGACATCCGATTGCTGTGTGTTCAAGACCGCATCAGGTATGAGTCATCGGAAAGTAAGGGGGCAAGCTCGTCAGTTTCCCCCATGGTGGCAGTTATTTTATTGTGGTTAAAAATATCTCGATTCGGTTTACCATCCAGCCTCATTTTAGCGCAGGAGGAAAGAAATAATCACCAACAGATTTAGCAAGAGGGAGGAGGAGGGAGTCGCGGCAGAGAGCGTCTAAGCAGAAGAGCTTGATCCCAGATGAGTCGAGAGGTTGCGGCGCTAAAAACCAACTGGAGAGGTGAGCTCGAAGCACAGGAGAAAGAACATCTCTAACACCCTTATAAACATCTGCCAGGCCTCTGAGCCCCAACGCCAATGTTTATCCCACAGTCCACCGCAGATTCTCATCTCATTTTATTATCTTTGGACCAGAATCATAATTTCTAAACAATCTGGAGTAATGCCATTACAAACATTTACAAGGGCAAATCTAGCATTGCACTAATTATACAACCCTTTTTGAAAGGAATCTATAAAAGCGCTACTTCAGAGGAGATTTGGGATTGGCAGGATTAATTTCCCAAGGAATACTTTTGATTTTTCCCTGAAATGTTAATGTTAGTATTCAATCTGTCAAACGCATACCGTCTTGCAGAGTGAAACCCATAAATTTCACCAATTATTAGTATTTCAGCTGAAGCATAAAGAAAACATTAAAAAGTAAATATAGAGTTCAAAAGGCTTGTATTTTCATGGTTACAGAGTTTGAGTAAATATGACAGCATGTTACCACAAGCAAAACTTAAGAAAACTGGAGTCAGATGAAGGACACAAAGGAATGCAGGTGTGGTAAGAGGAAATAAAAAGATGAGCTGTGAGCAGCAATGAAGCCCTTGGGTTAGTGTTGAACGGATTCAAGCAATGTTAACCGCAATCGTTAGAACACAGCAATTTGCAAAGGAACTGATAGTGACTTACCGAGCATGCTGTCACCGCCAGTGCGCGGTGTTTGGGAGTCCTGAGCCAATCTGGTGGCAGAGTCTGCATCGGCCAGCCCGTCAATCACACCCTCTCCTGCCTCACCATTGGTCGTCAGCTCAACGCCCAGTACAATCCCATGTTTCTGTGTAATATTTAAAAAATATATATAACTGAGCATTGGAAGACTATTCAAAATCCAACAAACTTATTTCTCAAATCTGATCAGATTCTACATTTTGAATAGAACAAGTAACAAAGTCTGCATACACTGTGAAAATGTCACACACAAAGGCTGAGGCCTTTCACATCTCACATCCGATCTAAAGCAGACTCGTGAGAAACCGACATTTTCAGGTGTACAGATCTTCTCATCTGAACATAAAGACAGACTGTCCGCTTCAGTTCTGGTGAGACCTGCAGTCCGGCAGTAACACCAATATACCTTCAGAACATCTTTCAGTTTGACCACCTCGTCCCTGAGCTCATCTCGCTCGTTCCGGATGGCGTCAGTGTACTCCCTCTGCCTCTCTAAGGCCTGAGCAGCGCCCCCACAGAGAACGAGTACAGAAAGAGGGAAAGAAAAGATTTGTGCAGAAAAGAAAAGAGTTTTTGACACTGAAGGACAGTGGAAAGCAAGGCCAGGGTGTTTTGTGTTCAGCTCTATAGACAAGAAACCGCTGTACCCCTCTGAATATATGACCGTTTCAAAACTAGTGCACACTTAAATCCCGAACGGTAATCTTTCAGTTTCATATTGAACCATTATTAGAAATATATGTTACTAGGAAACACCTCTATACAATGCGACTACTACCAGTCAAAAGTTTGATCTTGTCAAATCTTTATCTTACATGTACTATGTTTACAACAAAGAAATCACTGGAACCCAATACTTGTTTATTACAAATAGTACATTTACAAGAAAAATCCCCAAGGAATCCAGCCGAGGTGATTGAAATGATCAGCTACCTATCGACCCCCTGAAGCTGTTTGATACTGAGTGGATCATGTGACTCACCTGTGCTGAGGCAGGGAGATCTAACACCTGCAGGACAGGTGTGACTCCAGGAGAGGTTTGGGAAGCACTGGGTTAGACCATCGTTACTGATCTGCTTCAATACTGACAAAATGACTGATCCTGGTTTTTCTTAATTTTTGTTTTGTTATATACGTGGTTTATCCATTGGGCTTCAATTTACTAACCTTTCTGTTATACAACCAGTATGAGACTAACACTCAAGAACAAAATATAAAAACTGTAACAACTACAGAAAATATTGGTGTGCGCAGAAACTTTTGACTGGTAGCGTAGGCACAGTGTGAAGCACAGAGTCGATGCAGCGTAGCCTGTAGTCCTAATCTAGCGAAATCAGGGCCACATTAGCACACACATATTCCCTCTGGAGGCTGCGTCTGTCGGTGCGGGGGGCCCCTGCAGCGTACCCCAATCTTTTTATCCTTCCACTCCAGGGTCTCCTGCAGGTCAGAGATCTCCCGGGTGAAGCCGTCCTGCTTTGAACGGAGCTGACGGATCTCCTGACCATCGGAGGATGGACAGCGCAGGACGGAGAAGGATGAAGGACAGTGGAGGCGGGTGAAGGACGGAGGAGAAAAGAGAAAGATGAGAATCAGCAGGTACAGAAAATATCTGGAGTGAAAGGGGTTTGCAGAGAAAGGATGGAGAAAAAAGACTGAACATAACATAAGGTGTGGAGAGAACAGGCCTTTCAGTCCAACTAGGCTCTGCATTTTCCTCTTACTAAGGTGAACCTGACACTTCAGATACTTCAGGACTACATGGTATCCAGCACTGTATCAAGCCTGGACTTTAAAATTCCCAGAGTCTCTGTCTCTACCATTTGTTGAAGCAAGCAATTCCCCACTGTAGTCACTCTCAGCATGAAAAAATATTTCCCATTATCATCGCTAAATTTTAAGAAATGTATCTGACCGACAAAGATCCATCATAGAAAAATCACTGTTTAAATGCCCTGTTCTTATGACCAAAATAAATGAGGGTCAGCCCTCCTGCCACCACATTCTCCAGCCAATTTGGACAGCCATGTTTAATGCGCAAGAAGGCATCCACTACTCAAAATCAGCAAGCTACCACCATCACAGTGATAGGCAGTGAAGACCTGTTGTCAGAGGAACAAGCAGCCAATCAGCAAGATTAGTCACGCCCGTGAGAGGGGAGGGGGGGCATGTAGCTGAATGGGGCTCCTTGCCCCCAGGCAAACATTAAACTACAGGGTCCTAAAGCCCTCCCGAAATCCTGCTATGCTGAGTCACGTGATCTGAGGGCATTAAGGCCTCCATGTAAAAGGTTCAGTGACACACTGAGGCTTCGGTTCAGTTCGTAAGCACAGCAGCACTCACGGTCAGCAGCTCCTCGCTCTGTTTCAGCGTCTCCTTCATCTCGTTGAACTGGAACTGCAGGATGCTGTGGGCGTGTTTCTCGCGCTCAAACTCCTGAGAGGAAGATGACGGCGGAAAATGAGTTCCTGCAGTACCGCCGTCAGCAGTGCTCTATTGTCATTTAGCAAGACTAATTTAAAATCCCCATCATTTGTCATGTAAACCTGTGGTGAACAGACTGTTCTGAAAGAGACTTGTACCATTAAAAAGAAGAAAACCCTGCCATCAATATTCCCCATGACTCTTGTTTTCAAACCCAATTGAGAACAAGAATAAAGTCCAATGCGCCTCAGCAAAAGTTTCAAAAATGAGGATCAGGTAGTGCTCAACATTAGCGGACAGAATGGGAAAATAAATAATTACCAGGGCATTTCAATAAGGCTACCCAAAGTAAAACACCGCAGCACTACTATCAGCAGGTTTTTAATGTCAGAGAACAGGGTGTGACTGACGTTTTGACAAGATGTCTTCCTCAGAGTCAACAAGTAACAAAGAACTTGGTAAGGTTTAAATACCCTCCCATACAGAGATAATGGGGTCATGGGTAATTTACAGCCATTTCAAATATATAGATAGTGATATAAAATAAAAAATATGAAAAGTGTAAGTTCTGAATATTATTTCCCAAACTTTTCCATGTCAACCCAAACCACGGTAATCAGACCAGAAACAGGATTAAATAGACCTAGAGGAAACAGGACAGACTGGGTTCATCATTTATACCACCAGGGGCAACTGCATCGAGGGTATAAATCAAGTAGGCTTCCCTACGCAGTAATTTATTGATAATATTGCCTCCCCTTGGGGTTGGCTTGACTTTTTATATTCCTATACATTTTAAGGGAGAGGCTGAAGATGGTTGGCCCCTGCGTAAAGACGCGCCATAGCATATTCAAAGTTTTTATTTCTGATAGCTGTTTTGTGTTCCCTATCCTCATTTTAAGTGCACGTTTGGCCTGACCCACATAGATCAATCCACGCACGCACGGCACGCACGCACGCACGCACGCACGGACGGACGGACGGACGCACGCACGCACGCACGGTTTCATTCATCTAAGTAAAGTAGCTTCTGAAAAAACTTGTTCCCACTAAACCATATGGAAGGACATATGACCTCCATTTTAATACAGCCCCCTGCTCCACTTCAAGGCTGGGGCCAAAAATCCAAACAAGGCACAGTAAGCTGGGCACAACACCAACAGTGTCACCACTGAGTGAGACGATAATGCTTTCCCTGCTGTGGATCCATGTTTATGGAGTGAAGGCAGGTTTACCCTGTGTGTCTGTGTGTGTGTGTGTGTGTGTGTGTGTGAGAGAGAGAGGGGATTGGCTCACCTTATTCTTCTCCTCACACTCCCGGCGAGCCTCACACAGATGCTCTTCCAGCTCCATGAGGGAGTCCCTCAGCGTGTCCACCTGGTACATCAGGTTTGACTTCTCATTGTCCAGCTGAGCGTTGGAGACCATGGCTTTTCGGTACTTCTCCTCCACCTCCACCAGAGAGTCCTGCAGGAGCACCGGTGCACAGAGACAGATATAGGCACACATGCATGCACGAGGACACCATCACAACAACAGACATACAGTGCTGTGAATAAATATTTGTGGCTTGACCTTAAACAGGCCGTTCATGCTCGAAAACTCTCCCAATGTGGCTGAATTAAAACAATTCTGCAAAGAAGAGTGGGCCCAAATTCCTCCACAGCGATGTGAAAGACTCATCGCCAGTTATCACAAATGCTTGATTGCAGTTGTTGTCGCTGAGGATGGCACAACCAGTTATTAGGATTTAGGGGGCTATTACTTTCTCACATATGGTCAGGTAGGTTTGGATAGCTTTTTCCCCTCAGTAAATGGAATCATCATTTAAAAACTGCATTTTGTATTTACTCAGGTTATCCTTGTCTAATTAACATTTGTTTGATGATCTGAAACATTTTCACAGCACTGTACAAACACACCATCTGCAAAAAACATGATCATAAGCAGAGACGACAAACACTTTCCAAGAGAGATTACAGGATTTTGAAACACTACAGGAAAATGAGGAAAAATAGACATTTTATATAATAACCGAAACAATTCCTGTATTGAAGTCAATGCAGTTATCCAGAATCATCTCTCTCACACTCAATAAGCCATGCTTCCAAGTGTATGCACATATATTCATGTATTGGGATACATTCTGCACTAATCCTGGGGGCAGGACATTGCTGGGGTAACTGTAATTACCCCAATTACGCAATTATGCAAACACAGGCCATTCTGGGGTGGGGTCATCCAATTAACAATCACAAAATGGAAAGTCAGTCATTAACGTCAAAGGGTTAAAATCAATGCGCTGCAGAACTTCCATTAAAAATGAAATTTAGTCTTGTACTGGACATTAACATTTCTATCTTCTTCATTCTAGTGGTTTTACGAGGTCAGAAAAATTAGAAACATTCATTATTTTAGTAGCACCTCTGGGTAACTAAAGAAAATATACGTGTTTTGTCTGGCAAAATAATCAGGCAAGCTAACGCAGAACATCTGAATCCTTAGCAGCCTCACCAACAAATATTAGGCATCTACTGTCATTGAGGAGCTAACGCGCCGAACATAAAGTCAACCCATGCAGAGCAGAGCTCAGCAACTCTGGGGGTTAATGGGTTAATCTTCACACCACAGGCCCTTGATACCTTAGCCTCCTTCAGACTCTGCATGTGCTTTGCCTCCACATCCTGAATCTGATCCTTCAGCTCATGAATCTCCTGAGATGGACAGTTGGGGGAAATTCAGAGGGAATTATGGGAAGGGGACGGATCATGGACTCACCTGGTATATTTGCTCGGGGTGGGCTGTAAGGAGCCACATTATGGTGAGGGGAGAACCTGAGCGTTCGGCCATTTTGATTTTACCTTAATCTCCCGAATGGAGGCCTCCGTGTCGACCGAAAGGGAGGTGTCGCCACTTCCTCTGCGGGAGGAAGTCCCGCCCAGCGAGGCGAGAGTGGCAGCTGATAGGGTGGAGGCCGTCCTGGAGCCCTGAGGAGAGATTTGGATTTGAAGCCTACAGCATTGCTGTGCTCCTGACATTGTTCTCGAAAGGCCTGCAGCCGGACCCTCGGCTTTAGGAGTCACACTGTCTATTTTCTGCAAGGCAAGGGGCAGCAGCTTTAATACTGACTCATAGCGTTAGATGTAATTACATCTTTACCACAAGACCCACCCAAAGCCATTTTCAGTAGCCTTGCTAGCTCAGGAATGGGATCGCATCTTTCCCGTTGCGAAAACTGCTGGACACGTGTTAATATCTCCTGATCCTACTTGGTAAACAAGCTAATATCTACAGCGAGTCGGCATGATAACCCTAACCTCGCGATACCTCTGCAAATAAACATTCCACGAGACAGATGGAATGAGAAACAGAGAGTTCGGCTGTCTTAAGATATATAAGCCTGTCTGCGCTCACACTGTTCCACAGCGCATACGGTACAGATATGCGCTTATGCGCATACATAACACAGATACACACATACAGACATACAGGCTACAACCATGAGTGCCTCCTTTCTCAAGAACACCAGTCGAACTGCACCTTGGTCAGAGATATAACCTTGAAAAAGCTGCTGGTAATGACATATCAGAGAGCGGTCGAGACCAAGCCTCTAGAGAGTGTTCCAGTAGCAGTACACGCAGATGGCGTTTCGTCAGTACTAACACTCAAGAAAATTAATAAAGTGTGGTACAAACAAAATTAACATAACAAGCCCTGTTTCAGACGCAGGGCTCAGTTACCAACCTCACTGAATCAGATCATGAAACATTCGCCAACACTTCTACTAAATCACTCAGCTATCGACAGGCCCACCATACACATGGAAAGACACTTACCTTTTCCAAAAAGTCTCTGTCCGACCTCTCCTCCACCTGAAAAGGGAGGAAAACCGCGGTGAGACGGCCGAAATCACAGTGTGTGACATGGGTTCCCTGCTCCGACCCATCTGGTCACAGAGTGTATTCCCATTTCGTGGCAGCAGCCTCTTGGCAGATCGTGGACTCGGGAGGCACTCGGGTCAAATGAAAGCCAATATCGCCCAATACTTTCCAAGCGCCATCACAGGAAAGGGGTCAAGTGACAGGGAGCATGAGTTAATACAAGTGCCATCAAATAGCTTCATGCCAGCCTGTCACCCACAGCCACTGAGAGGTCCTTCTTATAAACAGCATGTCTGCTACGGCAGAGAACACACACTAGCATTGGTTTCGGGTTCAGTAAAGCTTCATAGCAAACAAACACAACATGCCACTGTCTGCAAGAGGAATAAAAATCAACCGAGAGTCCACCCGACGGTACCAATTTCTTCATACAATCTCGACTTTGTCTTCTTGTTTATAAGGTAGCCGTGTTCATAATTTTTAACAGCAGGTTACTGAGAAACTGATGCAGCTGTGCCTCAAATAACTCCAACCAGGTGCAGCCATTAACAAGATGGCAAAAAAAGGCCGGAAACCAATGAAACTGTTAGTCACACACCAAAAACTGGGCTTCAGACAGATCGAAGGGCTGGGCTGGGAAACGGAGTCAACATCGCAGCAGGTCTGTCTGACGCTCCACAGCACACCACCGCACGCACGTGCACTCCTGCCTCTCGTCCACTCACGTGCGGCAGGTCCGGGATGCTGATGTCATCCAAGCTCCTGATGACGCTGTTCCCGGTACTGCGCAGGAAGCTGGCCACTGTGCCGCAGTCCTCCTGATAACCATCAGGGGGCGCGAGACAACACAACACCTTCAGCTTTCAGTCTGGACCGTGCGCAAGCATGCAGACACACCACAGACGCTAAACTCCCTGCTAGAAGTCCAACTGGACACACACACAACTCCTACCATGGGACTCCACCCTCAGTACAAAATAAATCACAAGCGAAGGACTTCCTGTCTCAACATACACTGAGGCTGACCTCCATTTCCCGTATCCACCGCACTTTATGAAGTCGTCTTCAAGTAGTAAGCTGCAACGTTGCAGGGAATATAAAAATCCTGATGTGTCAGAACCTCATAGGGTGTGATTGGCCAGAGATTACCGTACTCATAAGAGGCCGTCTCCTAGGCCCTGCCTCCATGGTAGCAGCTACACTGACTGAGAGCGTTCTCCATGCTTCTCTGAGCCTAAAAATGGCACTGGAGTTCAGTAGCACTGCCTTCTATACGCACAGAACTTGCATTTAAGCAAATGGACATCTCTTCCACGCAAACACGCTAAAGGCATGTGACTGAACCACAGCTCGCAGTAACACAACCAGATATTCTGCTCCGGACCCCCCGAGGCTGACTTCCCACCGCCTCAGGCCCTGAAAGCTGATATGAAACCCCCAGTTCCAGGGTCAAAGGTCCTCCACTCCACAGAAATGCACCATGACTGGTTGAAATCAGGGAGGAATGCCCAAAAATAATGGCAATACATTGATCCAGCTCGATGAAATGTTTTACCAAACCCATCAGTACATAATCAAGCACCATGGCTGGATAATAATGCAACATATGCCCGCCAGAGAGGTAACTCGCTTGAAACACTGTCTGCTGATGCTCATAAAAGGTCATAAAAGTGAAACCGACATGCTCAAAATCTTCTGAAACCCTAATTCACTCTCTATTTCTAACTTCTCTCTACACCATTCAACCACACAGGCAAAAATAAATGATGACAGAGCCGGTCTCAAGACTCTGACCCTTGGTATTCAGTCTCATTTGAAATACCAATAAAGTTGCGGGCTATCTTTCAAGCCTGGACCAAAAACATGATTCTACATATCAAGTATAGATGGAGAACCATGAACGGTTGAGTGGTGTACAGCCCTGGGCTAAACTAAAGCAAAAACCAGTGCGTGATTTTGTTTGGACAATCCTTCTTAAGGCAAAAGAAAGCTGAAATACTTCAGTGTACAAATAAAGTCACTGCTTTTTACCTTCTGGAGCTGACATTATTGAGCTGTAATGTAAAAAGCTGCATCTGCATCAGCATTGGTCAACCTGGCCCCTCAAATACTGACCTCTGACCCAGGATTTCCCTAAAGTGCACCCCCAGCTAAACTCACTAAAAGCACTTGGTGGCTCCACCTACTCTAGGGTTCATGAAGTTTCAGCCAATCACTGCTTTTGTTGTGCTGAAGCTCTTCCCCAATAGCTGAGTAACTAGAAGCCTCCAACAACTCTCGATCAAGCACTGAATGATTCTGCTCCAAAAGTCATCAAGATGGTCAACGGTTAACCACACAACAGAAAAATAGATATAAACCCAAAATAAAATATATGCCCATATATATGTGAGATATAAACCCAAATTGAGAGATAAAAATGAACACCATGCAGACTCAGACAGCATAAATGGAGACAGCGGGGGGAGTTATAGTGGGAGAGTGGACAGGCCGGCATCGAGCCTGGGCTGCGGGTAGGAGAGGGTGACTGAGGACAGAGGGCTCACCACTGGGCTGGCTCGAGCAGAACTGGCCCTGGAGGAGGTGCGAGAGTTGGACCCCAGAAAGCCACTGTACTCTGATGGCTGGAGCAGAGATGTGTGTAGCACACGCCGAAAGGGAAAAAGAAAAAAAAACAGGGAGAAAGAGAAGGAGAGAAAGCAGCTTATCAGCACAAACAGGGGATGATAAAGTGGTCTGCAAGCAGGCAGAGGCCATGTTCAAGTGCATCGCCCACTGACAGCAGAGTTCAGCTCATACATGAGTTATACAACCCCCAATTCTGAAAGATCTGGTGCATATCGAAAAAAAAAACCAAAAAGTAGTGATTTCAGAAGTCCACTCACCCTTTATGTCATTGAGAACACAACAAAAGGTCACATTTTGGATGAAGTGTTGCTCATAAAGGCTTTATACAACATGTATAATGCCTTCAAAAATGAGACATAATGTCTTCATACATCATACATAGGCAAATGTCATGGTTTGTAAAGAGTGAAATAACACTTCCTTTTTCAGCATGTGATGCCAGATGTAACAATGACAATGTCACTTAGCTGAAAATGTCACCCTTCATAGCATTTAGCCCCTAGCTAAGTGACATTGTCAGTTACATCACATCTGGCATCACATGCTGAATAGGGATGCATTATTTCACCCTTTACAAAGCATGACATTTGCATATGTATGATTTATGAAGACATTATGTCTCATTTATGAAGCCATTATACATGATGTATAAAGCCTTTATGAGCAACGCTTCATCTAAAGTGTGACGCAACAAAATATTATTTTATGTTAATAAATACATTCAATATCAATGCTTGTTGAACCATGTTCAATATAGCAGAGGACTTTTCAAATTGATCCTTCTTTGGTTTTATTTCCATGTTCTATGATGACTTAACTTTTTTTTTTTGAATGGGGGTTGTATATTTGGAGCTGGAGATGGGATAAACAAGGCAGCCACAGAGAAGGAATATATTGTGACAGTAAAACAGGGTTGCATGATATGACAGCATCAAGGTATTTTGGGGACATCACTCAGTAAGTCAGCAAGTCAGCAAGTCAGACAGCCAGCCAACCACCCAGCCAATCAGATGATGGTAAGCCATCTACCCCACAAGCCAGTCAGACAGCTGATGCACTGTACAGGGCTGCTTACTCAAATACAACGAAAATGCGATTTCCTTCCAGGGAAATGCTGGACGTTCCACATTAAACGCTCAATAAGTTGGACATGAGTCTCAGTCACATAAGAAAAGAGTAACCTGACTATAAATACACAAATTATCTTCCTGTTCAGGTCAAGACAAAATAAGACACCAAGAAATATTAACCCTAAGAGCGCTACATGCGGCTGTTGTTGCTCAATGACGTTAGATATCAAAATCAGAGCTGCTGAAAACCTATCATTAGGCAACTTGTTTAAAAGAGCACCTGCAATGATAGGTTTTCCACAGCACAAGATAAATAAATTCATATTTAAAAAAAAAAAAATGTATTTCAGCACTCTGGGGGTTAAAAAAAAAAAAAAGGCTGATACTCAAAGAGGATTTACGTACGGCGTCCGTATACACAGAAAACAAATTAAAAATGTAATCACAGAGCACTGTGATCATCACAAAGTAGGCTAGTTTCATTGCTTCAATAAAACTCACAAAAAAGACGCACTCGTGAACAGTAATTTCAGGGCATGCCCAGAGATTGTTAGAGCATGCTGGTGGAACAGAACACGGACGGAGATTTTTCTCAAACCAGGTCTACAGGAAGCCATCTGATAGGTCACGTTCTTAAGATCCTGTGCCTTTATGGGAGCACAGCTTAAAGGGGGAAACAAATACGAAAAACAACTTCACAAGCCATCAGAGCCACAGGGGACAGGTACCACACACCGACCATGCAGGAGAACTGCATTCTGGGTACTCCCACAATGCCTCAGTATGGATGGGGCAGGGGGGGAAGAGGGGGGGTCTTACAGCACGAGAACTGGAGCCACTAAAACGCCGTGCACTGCCGTACAAGCTGTCCTCGTGTAAAGATCCCTGCAGACGAGAGAGAGCCGCACATACAGCGTCAGCGTGTACACACACACACACACACACACACACACACACACACACACACACACATACACTTGCGCATCCACACACCCATAACAAATAAATAGGCACATATACGCACATAGATGCACAGATTGGCACACAAACATTTACATGTACACACGTGCATAATGTGCACACCAACGATCCCTGAGCACTTTATTAGGAACACCTTGCTCTCAGTACAGCCTAAAATAGTTACATATTCCACGACACTGGAAACACACCTTTGAGATTTGGGTCCATGTTGACATGACTGCACTACATAATTCCAGCGGAGCTTTTAGTCAGTTCCACATACGGTGAATCGCCCACCTTCAACATCCCCGCAGAGGCGTATCTGATTCAGATTCGGTGGCTGGAAGCGCCATGAAGCTTCACTGATCTCATGTTCATGAAACCAGTTTGAGACGCCGTAACTGAGATTCATGAGAGAGGGCTGAATTTTACTGATCTTTAAACATCATGTTTTGGTTAGCGTAATCCCACCACAGTCCCAGATCTCTGCCCTCGCCTGACTGGAGCGCGCACTGATGCGCCCTTTTGCTGTTGTAACCAATCGGCACCCGGGTTTGAGGTGCTGAGACAGTTTTCTGCCCTGCATATTTGTAAAGAGTGTTTTCAGAGCTCCGGTAGCTACTCTGAGGGCCCTGAGCACTCAGGCCGCTCTCCATACAACTGCCATTCACTGGAATTTTTTTATTTTATTTCACGCAGTTCTGTGTAAGATACAAAGACTGCTGTAAGTGAAAATCCCAGGGGATCAACAGTTTGAGGAAAACGTAAACCAGCTTGTCTGGTACTAACAGCCATGCCCTGGGTCAGTGTCGATGAGATCATACTTTTCCCCAATTTTATGTTACATGAAAGTTGGATGAATAAGCAGGTAGACAGGTGTTCCAAAACACACAAAACAAACACACATACAGTATATGCACATTGCACAAACACGCACATACACATTGCACAAGAATACAAGCACACACACACACACACACACACGCAGACGTTAGGGCAGCAGGCAGGGTCTCTGTTTAGTGAGAATGGTAAATGGAGGGGCATTAGGGGCAGAATAGGGGTCTGAGTAGCCTGCATTGCTGGCGGTCAGCGGCTGGCGGGAGAAAGGAGAGTAAAGACCGCCTGCACGATAACGTAGGGATTTTGAGTGGCCGCCCACTTCCTTGCGCATCGAGCCGCGACGGACCACCCCTTCTTTAAACCAATATGTACTTCTTGGTACGTTCCGCTGTTCAGCTCTGCAGCAGTGCATTCTAAAGATTGTAAGTCCAGTAGCTGGTCAGAGATGAGGCTTTTCAGAGGAAAAATTACGAGAATGCTTTCTGCCTTTCGCGTTGACGTTGATTCCAAATTTTTGGACAAACCAAGTACAGTAAAAATCATGCTTTTACCGAAGCCAGTCGGCAAAACTCCAAGTACATCTTCACCATCTAGTAATTGATTGATCGACTGTAGTTGTTCGTTCTTTAGAGTAATCTTTCGGTCGTGAATTTCAAGATATTTAAGCGATTTCTTTATCAAAGCGTCGTTCTCTACATTCGCCATCTTTGTTGTGGCAGTTTACGGCGTAACCATGCGTTGCGTTACATTCGATGACAATTCAATTTTGATTGACACCTCTTTAGCCAATCAGTAATTCCCGTTCACTGGTGAACGGACAACTCAAAATCCCTTCGTTATCGGGCAGGCGGTCTTTCCTCTCATTTCTCCAGCCAGCCACTGACCGCCGGCAACGCAGGCTAGGGTCTGAGATGATCCGCCTATCAGAGCAGCCGCATCCTGCAGCAAACCTGCCGCAGACCATCACTGGCACAGTGACTGCACTCTGACTCATTTCATCACTTCATGGTGTGAGATCAGGGATTTACATCCAGTAAGTGGAACACAAAGCCACCTGCTGTCAATCACTGGATTGCAGGATGCAGGATCTGAAGGACTGAAATCCTGGCCCTGCCATCATGACTGAAACTGACCTGCTCTCACTCCCTCGAGGCCAGGGAGGAGGAGGGAGATGAGGAGGCATGACACTCGTGACGGCCAGAGCGAGATTTGAGACGCCAGTACTGCCTGTTGCAGTGTGATGGGCGTACAGGTGACCAACAGACCCTTCGCACTGCAGAGGTAGGCTGCAGCACATTAGCATAGCACTGCTGCGTAACATTGGCATCTCCCCTCTTTAAAAGGAGAGTGATAGGACTGAGTGGGTGAACGGGAATGGTAGGTGAGTTGACGATGGTTGACTTTAAAAGTCAGAGGTCAGAGGTGAGAAACACAAACCCTGAGGCTTCGAGAGTGGGGGGCGTCGCTACACAGGAGGGACGGCTATGGAGAGAGAGAGAAGCGCACACACGCGGATTAATGAGAGCCTGAATATGCGCAACAAGCAACAGCAAACCACTGCCCTAAAAGACTAATGAACATACACCTGTGCTATAACTGCTGATAGCCTGTAGTTACATCCAGGGATAACAATGCAAATAGTGCCATCTCTCGGACCGCAAAATGTGTGGCTACAGTGGTTAGTGCACTAGGAATGTGTGAGACAACAAAGCAAAAATGTAAAAACAGGTCAAGCAGGAATGAAGCAGGGAAACCAGAAGGCAGGAGAAAGCCGCTAGAGCGCATCTGAATTCTCTACAGAACAAGGAACCTTCCTCGCCACCTGGCAGGGACCGGAAAGAGTTTGGCAGGTAGTCATAACATGAATGTCCTAATTGCCCATTTCATGAAAGGAAAGGGGTAATTTGCTCCCTCATTGCTTCATTCCAGCAAGTAAACACCGGATGAACCTTGGAGGAAAGGACTGATTGAATATAGACCACAATCCTTTGCAGTTATGGCGGCTGGATGCGTCATCGGTATTTGGAAGTTTCCTGATAAATGGTGAGGACTATCCTTGCTGTCAAGCTCATGTAGTTTTGAAGAAAAGGGCATTCAATCTTTCTCAAACGGGTCCCGAGGTACCATTAAAATCTCCCCGCAACTTCCCCTTGACGCCTGTAACGTTTTCTTACAAGGTCAAGAAACGGAGGAGAGGAGAGGAAAATGGCTGCCTGTTTTAGACAGTTCAGATGCTGCTCCAGCGTCCCGGGGCAGGAGGTAGGAGTTAGAGACAGAAGGGAGAGAGAGAAGGAGAGAGAGAGGAACTGAGGAGGTCATTCGAGCAGGTGGAGGATGAAAGGAGAAATCTGAGGAGGGAAGAAAAAGGTCCACAATAGAGAAAGGAGGGAAGAGATGGAAGCAGAGGACTGAGGATGAGTGCAGAGGAGAGAGAGGAGCGTAGGAGTTCATGACAGGAGGAGGGGAGGGATCTGTGGAGAGAGGAGTTGGGACCGGGGATGGAGGAGGAAGGGAACAAGAGGAAGGATAAGATGGCAGAAGAGCGGAGAGGAGATGCGGTGAGAGAGGACAGACCCTGGATCCGTTGTGGGCGGAGCTTGGCAGTCTGGAAGAGGGAAGACTGTTGGTGTACAGGTCTGAGGAGGCGGAGTTACCCTGCAGAGAAGCACGCCCACACAGAGATACAGAGAGAGCGAGACAGAGAGGAGGCATAGTGAAGTAGATATTGTGTATAGATAGATAGATAGATAGATAGAAAGTGAGAGAGAAAAGAGGAGAGAATAATTTAATGAGAAAGCAGCAAACACAGTCAGTTAAAACATTTAGGACTTCAGGAGATCAGCGAGTCCGTGCAGCAGAGACCGAAAGCCGAGGCGATATGATGTTAGTGAGGAGCGAACAGAGAGCAGAAATTCCACTGAATGACATGGCAAGATCAGAGCCCATGAGTAATCACACCGGCCAGAGTACAATGTGTCATAACTCCAACCAGTGTACGAACCCCAATTCTAATGAAGTTGGGACGTTGTGTAAAATATAAATAAAACGGAACGCAATGATTTGCAAATCTCATAAACCCACATCTTATTCACAATGGAAGGTGGACAACATATCAGATGTTGAAAGTGAGACATTTTACCATTTCAGGAAAAATATTCGCTCATTTTAAATTTGATGGCAGCAACACATCTCAAAAAAGTTGGGACAGGGGCAACACAAGGGTGGAAAAGAAAAAGGTACTAATATAAAACAGCTGGAGGGGCATTTTACAACGAATTAGGTTAATTGGCGACAGGTCAGTAAGATGACTGGGTATAAATGAGCATTTTAGAGAGGCAGAGTCTCTCAGAAGCAAAGATGGGCTGATGCTCACCAATCTGCGAAAAACTGAATCTAAAAATTGTGGAACAATTTCAGTAAAATGTTCCTCAATTAAATTGTGAAGATTTTGAATACCCCACCATCTACAGTACATAATATCAAAAAATCAGCAAAACTGGAGAAATCTTTGTGCACAAGGGACAAGGCCGAAGGCCAATTTTGGATGCTCGTGATCTTCAGGCCCTCAGGCGGCACTGCATTAAAAACAGGCATGATTCTGCACCGGAATTCACTGCAAGACCTCGGGAAAACTTCCAGAAATCATTGTCGGTGAGCACAGTTTGCCGTGCAATCTACAAATGCAATCTAAAGCTGTATGATGCAAAGAAGAATCCATATGTGAACATGATCTAGAAATGCCCCAATCTTCTCCAGGCCAAAGTTCATTTAAAATGAACTGAGGCAGAATGGAAAACTGTTCTGCGGTCAGATGAATCAAAATTTGAAATTCTTTTTGGAAACCACGGATGCCGTGTCACACGGTCTGAAGAGGAGAGGGACCTCTAGCTTTTTATCAGCGCCTACATCTTCAAAAAGCCTACATCTCTGATGGTATGGGGTTGCATTAGCGCCTAAGGCATGGGCAACTTACGCATATGGATAGGCATTATCAATGCTGAAAAGTATCTAGAGGTTTTACAACAACGTCTCTTTCAGGGAAGAGCTTGCATATTTCAGAAAGACAATGCTAACCCACATACTGCATCCATCAAAACAGCATGGCTCCGCAGTAGAAGAGTCCAGGGGCTGAAATGGTCTGCCTGCAGTCCAGACCTTCCACCAACAGAAAACATTTTATTACACATAAAATGAAAAATCTGGCTTAGAAGACCCAGTTCAGCTGCTAGAACCCTACATCAGACAAGAGTGGGCCAACATCCCTCTTCTGAAACTCCAGCAATTGGTCTTGTCACTTCCCACACGTTTACAGACAGTTGTTAAAAGGAGAGGGGATGCTACACAAAGGTAAACAGGGCCCTGCCCAACTTTTTCGAGATGTGTTGCTGCCATCAAATTCAAAATGAGAAAATATTTTTCTGGAAATGGTAAAATGTCTCACTTTCAACATCTGATATGTTGTCTATGTTCTATTGCGAATAAAATGTGGGTTTGTGAAATTTGTAAATCACTGCATTCTGTTTTTCATTCACGTTTTACACAACATCCCAACTTCATTGGAATTGGGGTTTGTCCAATGAGTCATCACACCAGCCAGAGTACAATGTGTCATAACTCCAGCCAGTGTATCCCACCTGCGCTGTGGCAGAGCTGAGAGCTCTACAGGACACCAGGAAGTACAGAGCAGGAACAGCTGAGTACAGACCATGTCGTGCTGATTAATAACCTCATGCATTCCTTTTAGCTCACTGAAGCTCACTGTAGAGGAATTAAAGATGTTCTCTCACAGACGGCTCACCACACCCCAGGGTCAGCACAGTCACTGCTGCCGTATATGAGTGACATCCTCAAGGGCAATTAATTCTAAATCACCACAACAGGATCTCCGAAGGGGGAGGGCACGACAAGCAAAACTGACAGGGATTGTGGGTGAGAACAGAGCGAGGCACCGACTGCGAAATCGAGGTGAGGTCAGAGCGAGCGTGCAGATCGTTAGTCGTGAACGCGTCACGCAACGCTTGGCCTGGCCACACCCACCAGCTGCATGTCGAGTCGCGACGGCCGGGACACTTTGCTGTCGTCACTCAGCAGCGAGCTCTAGATGAAGGGAGAGGAGAGAAAGGGGCTCCAGTAAAGCCTGGGCTCAGACCACAGCACCTCCTGTTGGCTGTG
The DNA here is from genome assembly GCA_029721435.1 of Gymnothorax reevesii. NCBI lineage: Eukaryota > Metazoa > Chordata > Actinopteri > Anguilliformes > Muraenidae > Gymnothorax > Gymnothorax reevesii. The sequence goes on along the minus strand of CM056587.1, from coordinate 64,219,955 downwards.
CAACCACACTTCACTCCAAAAACACCTCAACTCCAATACATTTGCATGTCAGTATAATAATAGAATTATTATAATCGCCATAATAATCTCCCAGGCCAAGACAAAGAAGAAAACCACGCCATGCAGCCGAGAAATTGCCCACACTTATTGGGGCAATGATCGTGCTTTCTGCCTCACAATGACAGGAGACACACAACAGGTGGCGCCACTGACCCGAGTGGATATTACACTGTAATCATCCTCATAGCCATTGCTCTGTCAGGAAGAAAGAAACACAAAACAAATAAACAGAAATACTGGACGTACTCTAGAGTGCCAAAATCACTACAAAAAAGAGAAACTTTGCTGCAGACCTCTGGCTGCATCTGTGCTTTGCAACACATGCAAAAAATAACTGTATCTAAATGAAGAATTCAATCACCGGCTTTGCACATTTGCCACAGCTGTGTTAAACATGACATGCAAAAGTAGCAAAAAGTGATATAAGGAAGCATTAAAGCAATATCCATAACTTTTTCCATCATGAAACAGGATCAACTTAATGGCTTATTGCCAGGATTGAATCACTTCCAGGCTTCACTTTTTTGGCTATATAATGATTCTCATTTGTGCCACAATACATCCTTGGCGCCATCACTGAAGGGGTAGCGAAAAGCCACGCAGTTGGAGAAGTCATCACTGTCTTATGTTATGAGCTCAAACAGGCACAATTGCGCGCTTTGTGGAACACAGCAAAATCGAGAGCCAATCAAACGAGGTATGAGTGTCACTCTCAGGGGCATGATCACAACATGCCGGCGATTCATTAGCATGTGGCTACGTACGGCGCGGGACTGCTTCTTTTTCTTCTTCTTGGACTTCTTGAGTGAATGTGTGGATCCCTGTGGGGTGGGGAGGGGGACAGGGGTGGGGGGTGACACGCGGAATTGGACAGTAATGATCTTTGCCCTCCTGTAACAGTCCAGGCCACACAAGCGTTCCCCAGCCACCAGCTATAGGCTACTTTCACCAGGCCATGCATTTCATCTAAAATTATTCTGCACAGCTAACCTCAGGCCACCAAGTTTCAGTAATCAGCATTCAAAACAAGAATCTGAGGCCCAATCATACTTTTGTAAGTTATTGTGCACTAAATGCACTATTTCAAATCCTTCAACACTTCCAATGACACAAGGCAGTACACATACACACTTATAAGAATGCATGCTCAATGCCTGAAATATGCACAGTCTTGAAGATGCAGTGTTCAGAGCAGTGATTCTCGATCCTGCCACTAGAGTGCGCTGTCTGGGGTACAGGGCTATTTTCAGCTCAGGGGAAGGAAGACCCAGCGTCCTCAGCACATTCTTCCACAGCCACCACATTTTTCCATGACACAAAATAATCTCTCCCACCAAAAAAACCTCTGCGTGTATGTAGTGGCCAGAGTATTCTGCCTAGGTGTGTGTGTGTGTGTGTGTGTGTGTGTGTGTGTGTGTGTGTGTTTGTTCACTTATGGTGGCAGAATACATTCACACTGTCTCTCAAATAGTTAAAAAGTTAGGTGACTGTGAGGCAACTGGCCATTTTGCACTAATTTATGACAAAGTCTTTATGAGTCACCCAACAGTATTGTATAACAGTGCACTCTTCACTGCATTAGACAGACACACAAAAAACCTGCATCTTCCCCGAAGAGCAAAGCAAACTCAGCCAATATGGCTCTACTCCCATGCCGCACAGCTGTTTTTCAGTCCACTTGCTGGTGTTATACTGAGATAGTGAAGTGCAACTGCTGAGTTGCATCCTCTACACAACAGATAAGCTCCTGGTCTCAAGTTCCAACCCCTCTGAGGTTAGTCACACACACACACACACACACACCAAACGAATAGAAGCAGACTGACACAGGCCATGTATGATCATGTGACCATGGCTGCAGGTGAAAGCACGCAATAAAAAAGAGAAAGGATATTATTTACAGGAATGCCGAACAGGATTTTCTGAAAAAATGATGTATGAACTGATACAAAAATAGTCCTTCTCAATCATCAGTTGCAACCCCATGGATGTCTGTGGCGGAGTCTTTACCCACACAGACCCAGCTCCCTGCAGGTGTTTTCTTAATTCACTTCGTATGGGACGTAGGGGGGGCAACTATGACTGTTGCACTTACAAACTGCAACTCAAAAATTCTACCAACTACACAGTACCTTCAAAGATGTAATGACATTATTTTACTGCTGCCTGTTTAACCAATTTAGCAACCTCAACCTCATCACTTCAACCCTAATTTGGCAAACCTGACTGTTATTAGGCAGCACAATGAGAGCTTCAGCTGTTAACCTTCAGCGCGCTGAATACATTTTCAAGGAATTAAAAATGTAGCTATCCTGAGCTGTTGAAAACCTATCATTTGGCAACTTGTTTAAAAGAGCTCCCCAGCAGGAGCTCTTTTAAACAAGTTGCCACATGATAGGTTTTCAACAGCATCTGGTTTCGAGATCTTACACGCCCACGGCGCTGAAAGGGTTAATTGATGTGTGCCTCACTGGTTTTAAGGTGAGAATGCACAGGAGGGTTCATTTCCACTGTACACTGGCACACTATTTCATACAGCCTCCTGTAGAAGTCATGCTCGCGCCGTCAGTGACGGAGTTTGGCTCACGCTCTTGTTATGATGCAGTGTCTCAATACTCATATGATCATACACAACCTCCTGTTGAACAGCCCGAGGGCCCAGCCGGCCCTTCGTTGTCTCCTTGACAGCCTGTCTTACCCCAAAACTGGCCCCTCCATAGGCTCCAGCAGGGTCCAGGTCCGACTGCGTACAGAAATGTTCAGGGGGAAGTGAGAGGATTTCGGCCCTATCCTGCCCAGCAGTGCCCAACCCGTTCCCTTGAAGCGCCAGCACACCCCACTCTCCAAACCGACTACGAATCGCACATCACGCACCACACTGATTCTCTAACCACTCCATACGACAGTCTCTGTAATCTTACCACCGACGGGAATGCTGAAAGACTAATTTGGTGCACTGATATAAACAATCATTATGGGTCTTGCCCAAGAATGTTGTCACATTATGAAAGTATGTTTTGCCTCTGGGACGCAGATCCATTTGTTTTCTACAGTGAATGTGTTCATAAGCTCAGCTTACTAACACACTGCACAGGTATAAATGGAAAGAGAGGCCCAGAAGTTGTCACTGAGATCATTCCACAGGCATTTTTCATTTTTGTAAAATGATACCGCAGAACAGATTTAGCTAGCAGCTATAAAAAGAATAAGTTAATGGGTCACAGGATAAAATAGACAGGCTGTAATCAGTGTGAGCACGCTGTGTAGATCACAGTAGAATGTTCCACACTGGGCCTGATTTGAGTGCTTCATGACAAGTGTGACCAAGCAGATCTCTGCAAAAAAAACTCCATGAGAGAATCTACACCATGAATTCAGTTTTTATCATGCAATGTAACACGAATACACAGCCCAACCTCAGGCGGCTGCTACCTCATCCAGGACAGCTGGATCCATCACCGGTTCTCATCACGTTAGAATCCTGACCATCATTCACAGTAAATCTGTGCTCCCAGTTAACAAACAGAAGGATAACTCAAGAGTTTTCATTTAAATCAAATTACATCTGCTAGCTCGACTTGCTTGAGGGTAACACCTCCTCTTCAGCGGTCTGGGTCGATCGCTGAGCAGAGAAGTCTCCATTGTGATTGACTGATTGGTTGAGTAATTGGGTGTGTTTAGTGTTGTGGTGACGATTTTACATCCTGGTCACAAGGGGGCGCCATTCCCCATGAAGTGTTAGAAAAAGGAAGGCAGGCCGAGATACTAAGATACTGACCCTTAAGCTGCCTCGGCTCCCCACCGACATCCGCTCCTCATCATCGGAGACCTGCGAGTAGGTAAAGACGAGGGAGGTAGAGGGAGGGAGGGAGGGAGAGAGAGAGAGAGAGAGAGAGAGAGAGAGAGAGAGAGAGAGAGAGAGAGAGGCTATAATCAGATACACAGAACCAGTGAACAAAAACCTCATGATACTTTGGTCAATAACAGAATAGCAACCACATTGCTACACTGCATTTGTTTATACAACTTTATTGGCAAGGACCTCCTGTCATAAAAATGACAGCTTGAGTGGTTGCCCAACAAGAGCGACCGCAAAAAATTCAAGAAACAATTGATGGGAAAAATATAAGTAGACTGGATATTGGCAGAGCTACCCTGGGAAAAACCAGACCACAGCGAGATGAAACGTAAGAGTGGGAACAACACTGAACACTGGCTCAGAAATCAAGGCAACGGTATAACTGTGTGTTTGCTAAAGCACTTCAGGAGAGATATTTCACATGAAGCAGAGCGCTGCCCAAGATCTGCAGGCTATAGGGGGAGGGCACTGTGGGTCTCAGGGGGTGGTGACTAGAGCACAGGGAACCAATAGGAAAGGAGCCTTGCTGTGTCTCACCAATCAAAACAAAAATCAAATCAACCCAGCCTGGTCATAAAGGCATTTTTTCATTAGCTGTTTATCCCCTGGTAACAATGTGACAACCATAAAAAATGTGTAAATGTCCCATGATAATGGAGCACAAGTGCATGAGTGAAAGCTGAGAAAGCTCAAATTACTCATTTGTTTGATGATGAACCAGAGCACTTCTCTCGACGGATGGAACTACAAGGAATTTGTGGTCAATAATTTGCCAAAAGAAATAAATGAATGAAAAAATAAGAAACAAAAGGCTTGTCACTTACAGAATTAAGAATACACTGGCTCACACCAGAGAGTCATTTAAAACTGGCTCATTTCTGGGTTCGGGGAGCATCCCAATCGCTGAAACTGCGCACCCCGCAGCGCACGCCGCAGCATTACCGAGGACGACTGTGAATTTGTAATAAACGGCTGAATGGTTTAGACACAAAGAATACTGTTATAAGTGTGAACCACGCGAATGTTCTGTGGAGGCCTAAGTGCCAGTCACAAACCTCGTCACAAACGAGGAGGTACGATACCGCATCATGACAGAGGAGAAGCAGGGATAGTGAGCAGAGGGATGGACAGAAGTAGAAAGAGATGTGGGAAAAAGCGAAAGGGAAGAGGATACAGACCGAAGGGTTTCTCCGTGAGTGGCGTGAGTATTTCTCACTGTCTTCCTGGAAGGCGAAAGGAATAAAAAAAGCAGGAAATCAGAGGTAAAAGAGAGCGAAAACAGGAAATGCTTTTCACTGCCAGGTGCAAGCAAAGACCAAGAACATATTTACAGAGAAGCGACTCAGGGTTTAACAAGCAAACAAAAACAATAAACATGTAACTGCTGGAGCCAAACACTCAATGAGACTGATTCAGCAGTTAATGAGTAACAGAGTGAGTCAGTCATTCAGTCAGTCTGGAAACAGGTCTGATTCTGTCAGTGAAGAGAGTCTGACTCAGTCAGTCACTCAGTGGCTAAAAGGCCATGTTAGTGAGTTAGTGACAGAGGAAACCACTTAGAGAATAAAGGTAAGCTAGTATTTCAGGAATAATGGCTGCTGTTTCTTCAGTCTCAGCAAGAGATTTTTTCCACTTCCACATAAAGATGCAAGAGGGAAAAGCAGTAAAACAGGTAGCTACCAAAACAAGTTTGTGAACTTGATGTGAACACAAGTGAACATTACACCACTTCCCTCCAAAATTCGGAGCACTTCAGATCAAGGCTCACGTGCCCAATAATGTCTGTCCATTATTCCTGTTCTGTTTTAATGACGTTCAACCCTTTCCAAGAACACTGACAAACTAGCAGAAAGTTTGAAGTTTGGCCAGCATTTTCTGAACGGTTCATGGTGAACCTGAAACTCCACTGGTCTGCAAACCTGCCGCCTCCCTTGGGGAGAGGGGCACAAGGATGGAATTAAAAACTTAACTACGGTATTTCTCATGCCTTAAAGGTGCACGATGCAAGTTTGTTTATTTTCACTTCTGTTGACATTTGAACTCAAACAAAACAGAGGTCGCCCGCCCCTCCCTCCCATAGTTCCCTCCTTCCAATGCTTCCATAACTGTCATCTCTTGTCGGTGATTGGCCGGGACGGTTTGTTATGTTATGGGGCACAGCCTGTACCCCTTGTGTTTATTTGCAGTTTGTGACGCCTGTGTGGTCTCCAGAGCCTGGGTTTTTTTTTGCTGCAAATTTAGGGGCATGCATCTAGCGGATCGTGGAGAGATGTCGGCGAATTGAGACAAAAATATAATCGCGCAGAAAGTAAACAAACTTGCATAGTGCACCTTTAAGAAAGTTGTCTGCAAACACTCATCAAATTTTATTAGTATTTGTTATGGGTCACTCAAATACGTGTTTAAGAGGAAAGGAAAGTCAAAGGTCAAAAATTGGCCAATGTTCAGAAATCGTCAAAACCTGTCACTTAATTGCGGAGACATGTATACTAATAACACATCAAGATTCAACTTTTTTATCTACACTAGACAGGAGTAAAATGGGCAACTTCAGTTTTTCAACATGACCATCTTGCCACGCCCACTTTAAAGGCGAAGCACTAACTTGCAAAGCGAGTTTACGTTCCAAATATAATGCACAGCAAGTTCTGTCAAATTTGATCAATGACTGTTAGAGGTTACAGGTCAAATTGTTACGGAAAACAGAAGACAACGATGGAGTTTGACACCATCTTAATAACTCAGCTGGTCAGCGAATATTTGAGTTATAAAAAGATATGCGGATAAATTAGATCTACCGGTTTACACTGACTAATAGGCTAATAGGCAGGAACATTGAGCCAATCACTGAATACATATAAAAATAAAAATGTAGAACTCCATGCAGGACGAACAGTCACAAATCACCAGTCAGAGACCTCGCAAAATGAAAATGATTCCAACACCAACTCCACCATAGATGAAAGTTTAATTCAGTAACTAACAGGGCATGTGCAACACTAATGCAAAAGTTATTTTCAAGACTGGAAGTTTATTATGTTTCAGTTCAGAGAATAGCAGGGGGAAGGATTTTGTCCATTTCAAAGGCGGTGACCCCAATTACCCCCTAATCCCTCTGAGAGGGGCAAATCCCAAGATTACTTCAGCTAGGGAACAGCAGAGCAGCTGCCTGGCACTCGCAAACAGAATCTGCAGTCCGTTCTGTTCAGGGACCCCCGGCCTCATTACAGCCGCTGATCGACAGCAGCGCCGAGATGTTTAAAATGGCCGCTGGAGGAGCCGACTCACTGGATACTGAGCTTCAGCCTTCCGTCCGCACCCTGGGCTGATAACAGGAGGTTCTAGTACTATACTACACCGCAGAATGTACACCGCCACAAATACACTTGATCGTATACACCCCTTAATGAATATCTCAAAGACTCGTCGTCAAAATAGAACTCCTCAGTTTATACGTTTGCAGTTTAAACAGCTATGTTAGCAACATGGAACAAAAGAATAGCCATATTACAATGTGATGACATACTTTTTTTATCCTGAAAGAAAAAGTGTAGTCATTCCAGCCAACGAGGGGGTAAGTAGTATTGATCATATAGAGAGAATGTGTGTCTGTAAAATCTTAACCTATCAGTGCAGCTGCGCTTTAGCTAGTCATTATTCATAACTGAACATGAAAGTGAATACAACTCATCTCCCTCACCGGTCAAGATTTAAGAAACACCAGATTCTAGAATTGGTAAAAAGGTATTATGTCAGTGATCTAGATAATGGATTTTAAAAAAAGAAATAATAAGGAATAAGGGCAGAATAATGGGCTAAAGGCGCAGCACCATGGATGTCAGAGAAGTGCGGCCAATTAAATTTTTAAATTTGTAAAAAATGCCAACTCCCTCCTATACATTTTGTCTTTAGGACCCTGAACAATTTCTCTCCCCAAATTAAAAAGAAAAAGTAAAAATATTAATTATTTGGCTTCCCAAATGATTTACAAGCATGAGAAAGATGACAGAAGTCGTTGGTTATGAACAGTCAGTCGAGAAATCAGATTTGTCTGCAGAATCAGAGTCCGTACAATCCTTTCCCTGTCCCAGGAAAAGGTCAGAGGTCAAATGCAGTCCAGTGAGTGTGCAATCGTCACTGGAATGCCAATTATCTCCTGTTAGCGCAATACTGGTTCAGCATGACATGCCAACGCGCATCAAAAACACAGACTGACAAGCACTTCCATGCAGATTCAACCACTGAACCACTACACTCAAACGTACAAAAAATAAAGACGGGCATTAATGAAACAGAAAGCTGAACATTATCTGGTGCGTGGCATGCACATAGCACACAAATCCATTAAAAAACGCCGAGTCCAGGTGTTTAAGCCACAGCCATATTGATATAGGGTGAGTATGTAGTAGCATGTACACAATGCTTGTTCTTTTATGTAGTCAATAGTGTTTCACAATTTATAAATATTCTCCACAAAGCCTACTCTGGTCAGTCCACAAATTTGAAATGCACTACAATTTTAGTGAGTGACTTCACACCAGTCATCATAGGTTGGCTATCAGCACAGGAACACAAGCCACTGCATTCACCCTTATCAAAATCACTCATGCTGCCCAATCAGTGCACAAACACATGCCGCAGTCCCGCTCGTACCATCCACTGCTCAATGTCACCCCATTTGTTGTCCAAGCCATAGTATTTCTAGCGACGGGGAGGCAAACAGAGCAGAGGGAATTAATAAGACATTGAGGAGATATAGGGGTGAAACAAGGCGTTTGTGTCATCACTACAGATCACTTTTCGCCACAGTCATGCCGTTGTGTCTGAGGGGAAAATGTAGGCTTTTTTTAGCAACTCCTGGAGTGCAAACCTGTCCCTGGTTCTGATAAATGGAGAAAAAGCAACATATTTTCATTACTTACAGGAGCCTGACTGAGGTTAGATACCAGCGTCACAGACCAAGAAGGCAACACTTTACATTCTACGGAATATAAGCATCATTGAGGCACAGTGTGAGAGAGGAAATGACAGGGGCCTACCTTCTGCACCTGATAGATCTACACATCGCAGCAGAGACCAGGAGACGGGACCAGCAGCACGAGATGTGGACAGAGCGCAGAAAGGAAAGGGAAACAGAAAGACAGTTTAGCAAAGCGAAATCCGGGAGAGAGGAATATGACGCAGACCCAGAGTGCAAGGATTTCCGAAGTTCCAGCAGAACATGTGACCTGATTGCTCGGGCAAGCAGAATTCTTTCCAAGGATTTTTTTGGGTTCAGTTTGCAGTCCAGTACCCAATAACGTGGACCCCATGAGTGTCAAACCTGGACATGCAGACTTCTAAACCACTTTTGCCAGATTACATTTCGTTTTTTTCTAAATCACTGCAGTGGTAACAGTGGCTTCTGTTATGGCAACTGATGTTTATACAATAAATGCTACATCTAATGAATGAACACATCTAACGAATGAATTCATTACTGTATCTCTCCATGACAGATTTATGGACATGCCCTAATGGACCTATCATCTAAAATGTCTACAGGCAGGTAACCTTCATATTAGATAGATTACATGAGAGCATAATTGCAAAATGATTCTAGTTCCATTTCTCTGCCTTAAAAAAAGCATCAATCTTGGACATTCGGGCCAGATAGTCAGTGCATTTTTTTGGACATGTCAGCAACTTTACATAAAAGACAGTTATAGGAGGCTTTCAGTGAGGACTGTTATGATTCAAGTTATGCAGTACATGTGAGAGTCACAAGAGCAGTTCCTTATTCTGAGGTCAGAGGGATTGGGAACCGCCTCACACACACGGATACGCGGGTACACGCGGAAAACAGCTGCAGGAGACAAATTTCGACGGCTGATTTGACAGAGAGATAATCAAAGAGATAATTAACAACAACAAAAATCAAATAAATTGAAAGCTTAAATAACAAAGAAGAAAGTTAACCAGAATATAGAGGCAATAATGTGGATAGGATTACCATCAAAAATAGCCTCCGATAACCGTAACATTGACAATAATAAAATATGACTCAAACATAAAATGAAATCAGTGGAATCGACACGAGTGGCAATCAGTCCAACTCTAGACGGCTCAGATAATCTGTGCAACAGCGTATACAGGGACTCAATCTGACGCAAAGTCTCAATATCCCTCTTAAAAGTGACAAGCAAAGATACTAGCGGTCAGTCAGATGCTCCTTGAGAAGCACCAGCGTGCTCACATAAAGAGACAGGGAAAATGACCATGGTATCACAAAGTATGGCTTTCCAAAATCTGTTATCAGCATTCGACAAATTTTTACCAATTAGGAAGGCCAGATTTTCAGAATAATATTTACTTTATGGGCTCTGAGACCATTCTAGAGTGTGCACTTATTTACGCCACAACCAACGAAAACTATTTGCATGGAATTGTTTTGTTTCGTTCTGAGTCTGTAAATAGACCCCTTCCCAGTCTGCATTAACCCCATTTAATTAATAACCTGGGCTCATTAACCAGGTGACCTCTATCTGTCATCCCAGTGAAACCAGGCACTGCATTACAGACTGGGCCCACTGAAATGGACCACATCCAATACATTACCTTAAATGAAACCTGAATACGAACGGTACCACAAGCAGGCAAGAAGTACTCAGATCTCCTGCAAACGGTTCTGGCGGCCTAAATAAACCGACAGACGGAGGGACGGACGGACGGGAGGACACACAGACGTGTAAAAAGGCACATCTGAACTGTAAGATGTATCTGGGCCAGGTCACGCGGTAACAGAGCTACAAAATTGGTGTATTTTGTATCAGAGCTCTAGAACTAAGTAAGATGGAGCTCCAAATTTAAATGGCTTTGTGTAGGTCTTTCCTAGAACTTCTAACAACAAAATAGCTAATTTTGTTCATTCGATCTATTTTGGGTGAAAACAGAAAAAAACTGGTCGGTTTTTTTTTTGTTACTCTGTTACCGACCAGTTTTTTGCCGTTTTCACTCAAAATAAATCAAATGGACAAAATTAGCTATTTTGTTGTTAGAAGTTCTAGGAAAGACCTACACAAAGCCATATAAATTGTTACTCCATCTTACTTAGTTCTTGAGCTCTGATACAAAATACATCAATTTTGTCACTCCGTTACTGCGTGACCTGGCCCATCTATATGTTAGATTATGTGGAGAAATATTGAACGGTTTAGATATTCTGGCCTGTAAAAGAAGGGTGACGGAGAGCCGAAAACGCGTACGGACAACACTCATTCCTAAATCCCTCTTCCACTTCTTGGCAGGGGATCATAAACTGGCCCAAAAGCACATCCCTCCACGGTGCGTGCTGTGCACTGATGGGCACGTAAACAACACCAGGAAGTGAGGAAGTGCGTTTATGTCTCGACAGTTATGGCCGTTTTCCTGCGCACTCTACTCCAGGTCTGTCAGCGAGACCAGGCAGAGTAGGGGGTTGGACGGTAATGGAAGTATAGGCGGAAGGCTTTGCTTAGCGCTGTTTCCGAGCAACCCAGAGTATGGTGCCCTACGAGCCCACTGCAGCCGGCCCGGCCCCATCGCCGGCACTGCCTCAGGAAATACTCATGCTTAGGCTCATGCTGTCCCAGCTCAGACTCAGTACTGAACACCATCCTCCCTTACCAGCTGTCAGAGAGGAAAAACACTCTTGATTTGTGCGCTCATGTTCCAGCTCGGTTTCTGCTCGAAAGAGAAGCACTTCCTGTTCAATAAAGACAGCAAAATCAGAAGAATACGACACTCTTCTCCTGTCCCTGGCTGAGGCTGGAGCTTTTCCAAATACACCAGGGGAAATGGCGATGGAATGTACGCAAACAAAGGCAAAACCTGAAGGACACATCCGTTCTACTTCGACAACAGGTTTCACTGGCCGATCCTTCGCCTGCTTGGCTCGGACGCTAGTTCTTCATCTCACTGGAGGATGGCGCCAATGAATAAAATGAGAAGCAAACCCACAATGACTGGAGATATTAAAGGAATCCAAGTTTTCAGGAATGTCCTTGGAATGCTCCGCACTCGTGCTCCTATCCTCTCTCATTATATGTTTAAAAAAAATTTTTAGTGGCTCCTGTTTTCCGAGAGGGGATGTGGATGTTCAACAATCCGAAACAGGGCTGCAGTGTCAGGCTGACAGGCGTTGGATGCTGCAGCGATGCGCCAGGTGAGTGCGAGATGGCGATTCTGGCAGCAATAATGGCGAATGACCCTCTCGAACTCACCGAAAACAGGCGGGCCGAAGCCAGTTTTGGCCCCCGCCGTTCTCTGAGGACCCGCTGTTCTCCCTCAGCTGCTGACGGCGGAACTGCGCCCGCTCCCCATCCGACTCGCCGTTTATAAACCCTTCGCACCCAAGCAGCACCCCGCCCTCCTGCACCCTCACTAATTCATCCCCATTTATCCAAATTTGCCATCCGGCTGATGCATTTTCTGCTGACCCTGAATCTCTAAGATGCTTCCGCAGCACAGTAACTGTCAGCCCGGTCAGCTTCACCACCGATCCCCGGGCGCAGGTGGCCAAATGCCCCTCCACCACCACCGTCTCAGATTTACGGCTCCTGCCCCGTAAAAGTTCGATTGCTGATTGGATTCTTGCCCTGACTGCGTCTAGAGCAGACTCTGACCCTCAACTGACCGCAGTTTGTAGCGCTTCGCCCACATTCACGTTCAGTCATCTCATTACAGGCTTTAAAACTGTTTCTAAAATCATATATTCACTGTTCCCAAATCAACACTGGATAACAGGGTTCTGGGTCCCGTTGTTCATCCAAGACTTGCTCTGAAGTTGATAAAACCTTCTGGTTATATTCATAACGCATTCATCCTAGTCAAATTAAAAGCCAGAGTAAATAATGGCAACCCCTGTGTTCCTCTGTCTTGCCACCAGAGGAGCTGTGGTACTCAAGACCACTTTTACATATACATGAAGCAACCACAGAAGAAGAAATGGCACCATGTTACCCAGTAACCTTTACCCTCTTAGAGGAAGAGCTCTGGAAATAAACAGCTGTAAGCTTGCACTGTAAGACAGGGAACTAGGCCACAATCACTGACCAGCTACAGTAGCAACTAAGATAAAATCTTTACCTCTGTAAAATATTGTACTTCCATATCTCACTCAACTTTGTACTTCCTGTCTGATGAACAACACTGATGCACTATGTAGCCAGGCAATTTATACAGCATCAAATCCTTGATACACAAAATGTGTATTAATTTGCATTACAGAATTGGAATATAATGTTCCACAAAGTTAATAATTCAATAGCAATAACAAATCCTCATGAAATCCATCAAAATTGATAAATTAAGTACAGCAAATACCGTATATCTGAGTGGGACAGCTCTTCATGTGAAATCAGGTGATTTCTACTGGGTACAACAAGAATAGCTGGATCTAACCTAAAATCATCATCAAATTACACACACAACACACGCAAACACGTACACACATTCTCAAGCCATTTCTGCTCATTAAAGTAAGGCAATCCGTGAAACAGAACTTAACAAACTGGCAGGTCTCTCTCGGCCCGACCCCTCTCAAACACCCTCCCTCTCCCCCAAACTGTGCCCACCTTCCACATCAGTCCGGCACTGGGGCGACCCTCCAGCCGGGGCCTCCTGCCCAGTAGATGTGTCCCAGCCATTTTGCTGCAGTAACCCTCAGACGTCCATGTTGCACTTTTAATAGAGGTGTGGGACAGGTGAACAGGCTGACAAACCCAGTTTATAATCCACAACAGCTCGGGAGAGTGTTCACCTCCTGCTACATTCCAACAACCCTTTCTCCCATCCCAACCAACGCGCTCCTGTTCGCACACGAGCTCCTGTCCAATGCCCTCGCCCTATGTCCTGCACGACCACAGCCCCAGGACCTCAAACAGTCTCCTGCCGCAGACCTTCTCCCGTTTCCCTTATCAGCAGGTGCAGAGGCACATGGTCATTGTATCCATTTCGCTCTCGAACAGCAGAAAGATTGAGAGAGAACAAGAGCAATCCACGCCATCTGAAAACAGCTCAATAATCCACTTTAGGATTTGCCTGGGGACCTAAAGCCAGACGGCCTCTCCGAATGCACAGTAATCCCCAGCTCGTGCATGTGAGCGTGGTTAAGGCAATAGTTTGTTGGCGGGACTCAGACGTGCGAGTGTGTGTATACGGCGCGCTTGCCCATGTGTACCTCTGGTACAGGCAACCACGTCCAGTATGTGTGGGGATGTGTGTTTGTGTTGCACGTAACTATGCTTGTGTTCAGGTAATAAAGGGCTTTCGTACACAGCATGGAGGTATTTCCATTAAAGACGAAATGGCTGCAGATGCAGGAGTATAAGAGAACGGAGGCTGTACAGGGAGAGGACCAGAGTCAGGCGGGAAACACTGACGCTAAATCACAGGGCCAGAGCAGGGACTCTTCCACCTGCCTGCAGTCAGACGCTGAATCAGACCCACACTGAGGAAGCGGGGCGTATTAATCCATTAGAGCCGGCCGCAGTCAGCACAATCCAAGGACTTTATCACACATATCTTTAACACCAGCACTAAGATAACTGCTAGTACTGTGTCTTACCCTGAAGGACAGAGGAGGACGGATAAAAATCATTGGTAAAGGGGCTGAAAAAGAGATTTGGGGGCCCCCTAGTGGTCTGACAACTGACCAATCAGAATTCAGTACGTCAGAAATAGGCACACCATTAAACACAGTGAATACATTTATTTGAAAAAAAAAATTCAGTCTTTTTCTCCTACCCTGAATAAGAGAATTTTCCTACTGAGCGGTTTACAAGAATACTGTCACCGCACGTCTCACTAGTGTTCCCATTTACATGCAAACTGATGGCCAATTGGTTCGTTTACAACGTGCAGAGCTGACCGTAAACACGCAAGAGGCTGTGTGTCGCAAACTGCGGCAAAAACCCCAACGCATATTTCGAAAGAGCTGTATACATGTCCAAAGAATACACCTAACATCCAAATAAATACGTGGGATGCCCCAGTATTTTCTTAGAAAATTATACATTTGAAATAAGGCCAAGTTTAGAAAATCAAAATGAAATATGCGATTTATATGATCCATATCAAATTCAGAGTATTTTCATATTCAGAATAATAGAGGAAAATTAGGGGTATATGAGCTTGTGACTGCAAGGCTGTGCTTCTCTCTCCCAATTCAAGCAGAATTTGGACAAATACACTGCCCGTCCAAAAAAAAGTCACTCACTCAAATATTTAGTTGGAACCCCAGGAGCTTTGATTACAGGAACCCCAGGAGCGTCTTGTCATTGTTTTGACAACTATATGCAATGCCAGAAAATTTATTTTCAATCAGAAATGCCAGAATTTTTGGCCGAGATCTTGTCTCCTCGACATAATGGTTGAACCACTCGGTGGTCTTTGAGCACATCCCAATAACTTTTAATGTGTTTAAGGTCAGGACTTTGTGGTGGCAAATTTGTCTGTGAAAATGATTCCTCATACTTATTTTTGTCATTCACTTTTCTATGCTAAATACAGGCCAATAACTTGCCTGTTCTGAAATACAGTAACATCTTTTCCACCATAAAGGGATGCGTCTTCCGACATGATTTTTTAAGAAATGAGTAGCAATGTGCTTCATCAGTCAGGGTTAAAATGATTATTGCCATCTGAAACACATTAATAACCGCAATCATGATCCAATAATAAAATTTGTTCATTCATATCCAAACGGTAACTTCTTTTTTTGTACGGGCAGTGTACCATCCTAGCCAACATATTTTTGTTGTATTTTTTTAAGACAGTTGTCATGCTGGACATTTAGTTTTGAGAGGGCTGGTTGCATGTTCTGAGGAAATATTGTGCTCTCGTATTGGCAGTTTAATGTGTACTCAACACAGAAATAGAAAGAAAACGATACAGAATGAAAATGTCCTCTCAGTCTAAAAATGCACGTAGACTGTCCACAGTGCCCAACATTACACTGACTGAAGCAAGAACAGAAACAATTAAACATTGGGATGCTATCAAAATTAATCAGTAAAAATACAGATAGTCAGGATGATTAATCCTCTAAAATGGACACTTCAGCCCTAAAACCAAAATATAGCGATTACAGAGCAACCCAGAACTGACAAAGGCTGGGCGAGGATGCGGTGGAGTGTAGCGACTGAGGAACACCCAACGCCCTTTGTCCACAAACATAATCCCCACATATCCTCCAAGAGAACCGCTGTTCCCCAAAGACAGAAGAGTGGGCTTAGCGAGGCTTATAGGATTGAGTCACTCCCGCAGCAGAAATGGGCTGCAATGCGCTTCATTGACGGTATTTTAAGGGAGGAAAATGAGACATGTTTTTGTACAAATTTATCTTCAATGGAACAGGCCCTTTCATCTTAATGGTCCATGGCTGGGCCCTTGAGGGACACCCAGCCACTCAACACCCCAGCAACTCAAAAGCCCTTCACTAAGGAGCATTCAAACCCACATGAGGCAGCATCAGGCAAGACAAAGATAGTCAGGCTTCCCTGGATGCCCAAAGTCTCAGGTGAACTGTTTCACAGTGACCGAAATATCAAACTAAAGAATTTGACATACAAGATATGGTAATTGTAGATCTTACCCAAGGAACTCCCCTCTATACTAAGCTGACATGAAGGTATGCATGGTGCTCTGGGTGTTTGCCATGTGCACAAATGATAAAATTATTTAAAACTAAAATTAAAACCATGAGCCATCGGAAAAAACAGCAGTTGTTTGCAGTGACAGCTTCCCTTGTATTTTAACCAGTCAGCTGCCTAGGATTTTTAGGAAAGTCGTGGGTGGAAGCTTTATAGAGTTAGGGTCTTTAATAACTGCTTTGTGTAAAAAACTAGCCTAGCATAGCAGCAATTGGGAAAGATTACAGACAACAAACGAAACTATATCATTACAGTAAAATGGATCATTTATCGGACTGATTCTTGGTTTGTGGAGATGGGGGGAAGAGAGAGGTGCACCCCAGCAACGTATTGCATGTTCAGCTCAGCAGATTATTAAAGCCGAACCCGAAGCACCCTGGCGCTGCGCTAATCCGGCTAACCTCCCGCACCCCGCTGTGGCGCTTTGATCTGCCATTATGAGTCGGTAGGGCAGTGCAGGAGAAGCGTGGCGAAGGGCGCACTGGACGTAGATGCATTAATGACAGTAAACAGCCCTGCTGGCGCGACATGAAAGGCTCTGAGATTAAGAATGGCATTTATAGTTCAAAGACAATACTGCAATCTTTCATTATGAACGCAGCCACCCCAAAAGAGCTGCCCCATATCTCCCCAACACAAAAACACGCCTCTCTCACACTCAAACGCACACGCACACGCGCACACACACACACAAACACACTCATCCTTATACTTATATCTTTGTTAGGACATTACATTGACTTCCATTCATTCTTTCTGTGTCTGCACAGCCTTTCCCTAATCTTAACCATAAGCAATGTATGCCTAAACCAAACCCTTATCCTATCCTTACCCAATCCCTAACTGTAACCTTAACCCAAACCTTAACTAAGAAGTAACAATTTACCATTGTAGTTGTGAGGACATTTGAAAATGTCCGTCACTTCCCAATTATATCCTCACTCTGTAGGAAAAAAATACATTGCCATTGCCTATTTCTGTCTGAGTACATCCTCCTCTCTTGTGTTTTTACCAACAAAAATATGACCTTCTTGCTCCAACTCAGCGATGAGCCACTGAGTTAAATAGTGGTCTAACTCTAATTTTCCCATTTTTAAGTTAGATCAATATTTTGCCAGTTAAAGGTAAAATCTATTCAGGGCCTAACTGGTCTAGATGTCACAGCGCTGCATCTGACAATACAGAGATTTTTAGTTTTCCTCACTTCCATTAAATCAAAAAGCGTGAGTGCAACAGTGGTCTAACTCTTTAATCCATGATAACGGTGCCCATTCAGCAGACGTCAACACTGAGCAAGACTTCCCATCTTTGAGTTGGCCTTTGGACACACTGACAGAGGTACAAGAGGACGACCACGTGAACCACAACATATTCAGTTCCTTCAAACCCATTGCGTCGAACCCATCAAAAGTCAAGGATTTGACAATCCTTGCCTTGGTGGACAGGCCTTGTACCGCCTGTCCACCACTCATTTTATCTGGGTCTGATCGAAGACGAAGATGGCCCAAACTTTCATCCAGATGATGACGGCGAAGACAGCGGTGAGGAACAAGATTAGCTGATGGATGACTTTCTCAGTGGTCAGCAGTTTGCAATACAATGTTTCACTTTTGATCTGTATTCTCTTCTTATTTTGCGTTTCGAACTCCAAGGATGCCGGATATTAAAGTTATTATTTCGCCATTTGAGTTATTCATTTACTTGTCTTAAGTCAGATACATTTGTTAAGACAGCCAGTGCAAGAGTGGTCTGACTTATAAAAAGGGCCTTTTTCAGAAAATTCAGGGAAAGTAACCTCTGAAACATTACCTTTGTGGAAAGATGCTGTGTTATCTTGAAAAACATAGTAATAAACTCTTAGGTTAACTACAGATGGCATACCCTACATGTGTGCAGAGTTTTATCCAGGGCTTGAACTTTGACATCGATTATCTCAAAACAGTGTAAGAGTTAGACCACTCTTATCCTCAGAGGCTCAGGTATAATTTTGAAGAGGCTGCAGGTACTGAACCACAGAGAAATCCAAGATGATCCTCATCTTTCTAACAGTAACGGTAATCTCTGGTAAGAATGATAAGGTTCCAGTGGACATTCACTTTATAAAATTCTCTGAAGGGAGCACTGCTACAAGCATTTCAAGTGTAATGCAAACACCTTTCAGCACCAGGATTTGGATGCGCTCGCACTGCATGAGTGGACTTCTCTCGTCCTTAGATTGAGTGACAAGGTCGTCTCACTGTACCAGGCACAAGAATGCCATACAAGACTTGTCTAAACATTGACCAGAGGCAACTGAACTTGGCCTGAGAGCCCAGTGATTGCTATCGGGACCTATATAAAGCCAGGACTGAATTCATGCTGTTCTCCTCTGGTCTGAAACCAGAGATGGCGAAACACTTTCTGTCTAATATGAGAACTTCAACAGGACTGGCTTCAGGAGGGCTTCTGAACGTTTGACTTTGCTGCAATACAACACTGATGCTTGGGTACATTTGAACTGAGCTGCAATTAGGGCGTGCGTGTATTGGTGAGTGTGTGTGTGTGTGTGTGTGTGTGTGTACACGTGTGTGTATATGTGTGTGTGTGTGGAAGTGTGTGTGAGTGTGTGCGCGTGTGTTGGTGTGCGCAAGAGTGTGTGAGTAAGTGTGTGTATATTTGTGTGAGCGTGTGTGTGTGTGTGTGTGTGTGCGCGCGTGTGTGTTCCAGGCAGTTCCATGATGGATTGACGGCGCAGGTAATCGAGGACGGAGAACCCTCGGACAGACCTGGGAAGACTGGTGTGAAACAGGGCTGCATGCTAGCTCCCACCCTGTTTGCCATCTTCTTGACAGTTATACTAAACCAGGTTAGTTCCTGAGTCAAGAGCCATGGTGTCCACATTCTGTTCAGAACCTCAGGGAGGTTCTTCAATCTGAGAAGGCTGCAGCCAAAAACGAAAACAGCGGTTGCCGTGGTGGAGGGGCTGTTACACGCAGATGACAGCGCGCTAGTAGCCCAGTGTGTCGATGAGCTACAGGATATAGTCACCGTCTTGCATGACTGCTGCGTCGACTTCGGGCTACAAGTAAAGGTCAGCAAAACCGAGTATCTCTACCAACCTGCATCAGGGTCACACGAAAACCTGGAAGACACACAGATACAGGTTGCTGGCGAAACACTCAAGCGTGTTGACGCGTTCACGTACCTTGGATCAGTCGTCACCGAGGATGGATGTAGCGTGACATCTCGCACATTTAGAAGGCTGGCGCTGTGTTTGGAAAACTAGACGCTCGGTTTTGGTCAAATCACAACCTGAAGATGCGCACAAAAATCATGGTGTACAACCCTACAGTCATCGCTACGCTACTGTACGGGTGCCAGAGCTGGTTGCTGTAAAGGAAACATTTCAAGCAGCAGGAGCGTTTCCACCTCAGGTGTCGACAGCACATCCTGCGGATTTCGTGGATGGACCGTGTTACAAACTTCGAGGTCCTTCGTTGTGCCGGCACAACGGGCATCAAGTGTCGAGTCATGCGCCAACAACTGCAATGGGTCGGGCACCTGCAGAGACTGGATGACGTTCGCATTCCGAAGCAGCTCTAGTATGGCGAACTACACGTTGCCGAGCGACCTGCTTACAGCCCAAAGCTGCGCTACAAGGACACCATGCAGCGTCGCTAAGTTGAGGCCTCCATCGACAAAGACTCACGATGGGAGCTCCCGGCAGAACGCCCCCGGGATGACGTGCTGCTGTCGCCACCGGAACAACATCCTTCGAGGAAAGGCGCATCGCTAAGCTCATAGAGAAGCACGCGTTGTGCCACCGAGACGGAGACCGACCGGCCAGCAGTTTCGTATGCGAACAGTGCGGCCGCGACTGCTTGTCCCGCGCTGGCCTCTCAGCTCATCGAAGAGCTCACCAGCGACGGAACAATAATCATCGGCGACAGCAGAGAACCACAACACCTGCCAGCAACGTCAACACCAACGCCTCCACCTCTCCTGACGTAATGCCTGGGCATCGCTGTCACGTCTGTGGAGGCACAGACAGATCTGCGGCGGGACTGGCCTCGCACGCCTGGGAGAACTCTGACTCGGACCTGAGTAAAGAACGAGGAGGAGAGGGTGTGCATGTGTGTGTGTGTGTGTGTGTGTGTGTGTGTGTGTGGTACCTCTTTCTGTTGTCTCTCCAGCTCCTTCATGCGTATCTCTCGAGCTTCTGCCCGCGCTGCTCTCTTCGCAGCCAGTCTCGCCTCCGCCTGAAAGAGAGGGAGAGAGGGAGAGATCAGATTAATATTCACACTCCTCTTCAGCTGTACACGTATAAGCACAGAACAGCCGCACCACACCTGGACTCTCATTTAAACTCACCCCCCACCTCCTCCTCCTCTCTCCATCCCTCCCAACCAGACACTGCAACACTCCGCTTCTGCTCAACACCACACCCTGAGCAGCCAGCCTCCTGCCGTCACTAATGACCCCGTTAACCCCTGTCAGGCTAACAGCCAAGTAACAGCACATCCAGCACCCACAATCAACTCTGCACACGGTCACGAGGACACGCCACCAAATACACAAACTCGATATTCCTTTTCAGACACAGAGATAAGCAAAAAACTGACCCAAAGAGATACTGTATTAGCAGGCCGACAGCCTCTATTCGCCGCGCAATTTGCATTAAATCTCGCGCAGTCCCTGGGTGCTTTCGAATACCCATACCACAGATGTGCAGAATTTGATTTGATATACTGTTGGATGTAGGGAGTACACAGTGTGCAGGTGTCAGCAGCTAAAGCACATAATCAAACGTACTAAACTGCAGCCACCTGACCCCGTTTACCCACGATGTAGCACAACCGTCCTTCCGCAAACATTTTATGACACAACTTCACCTTAGAAATTGCAGCATTTATATTTATTTTTTAATGGACAGGGCAAATATAGCATTTTGATAATTTTATGCATCGTCTATTTCATGTAGTGTTTTCTATAGAGAGCTGAGGCTTCACCGGTCGTCATGAAAACAGTTTGTCATCTCAGAGCCAGCGGCCCGATGGGATCACAGAGTCCATCGCTCCAATGCAGCATAAACCAGCCAATTGTAGTGAGAGATCCGGGTATCATTCGCCTACATTGTGATCCATACAGAGGTTCTGGAAACACTACATAATCCGTGTACACATTGTAGCCTACCGACCAGTAAAGGTGTTTGGATATTTGGACACACCCCATGAGTCTGATGGTGAGGTGCAACTCTCATTCTGATTGGACAGGGCCCTGTAAGATAAGGTCATCGCGCAGCCATAGCATGAGAAATCTCCTTGAATTAGAAAGGACTGACCGCTGCCAAGAAATGCACAGCAACTTCAGAAATTAACATAAGAACAGCATCAGATATGCAGTTTTATTTTATATATATATATGTATAGAAGATATTAGATATTTATGAATATTTCACAATAAATGACAATCATTTATAATCATACTTCAACCTCAACACCATAGAGCTGCTCACTCATGAGCAAACACACACACACACACACACACACACACACAGTTCAACGACAATTGACTCCCAACGACAATTGACTCCCGTGCTATTTGACTCCCGCGACAAATGACTCCCGCAACAAAAAACCACCTGAGCCTTTCATCATTCCTTCTTTAAAATAAATTCCTAAAAATAGTCTTATAAAAATAGCCTCTTTACATATGAAGACTCGCCCAAGAAAACTCCATAAACTTTTACTCCAATATCTAACCTTAACTAGACTCCTTGCCTAAACCCAACCTATCTCCAAAAACCTTGCCTAACCCCAACCCATCTCCTAAAAACTACCCCAAACTTACACCTACCCCCTAACCTTAACCTTTACCATACCTCATGCCTAAAACCAACCTAATCCCTAACCTCATACCTAATTATAAACCTAACCACAAAATCAACCTCATGCCTAAACCTAACCTTAACCTTAACCACACCCCTAAACATAACCTAACCCATCCCCCAACTCCAAAACTTAAGCCTAACCTTAACCACACCCCAGTCCTAAACTTAACCAATTCCCTAAACCTAAAACGTAACCCTAAACTTAATCACACCCCATACCTAAACTTAACCTATCCCCCAACCCCAAAACCTAACCCTAACCTTAATGACGCGGAGTCAAATAACGCGGGAGTCAATTGACGCGGAAGTCAAATGACGCGGGAGTCAATTGTCGCCGGGAGTCATTTGTCGTGACACTCACACACACACACACACACACACACACACAAACATACACACACACACACACCCACACACACACACACACACACACACACAAACACAAACATACACACACAAACGCACAAGCAGAATAACACACAAACGTCCAGATGAGCACATATCTCAGAAAACACTTCATTCCTCCGGCTCTCACTCTCTCCCTCACCCACAGTTTTGGTGACGCGTCATATCCTGCCCCCATCCCCCGCCCCACTGCATCCAGTGAGTCTGCAAACCAGGAAGAAACCGCACAATCACACACACAGATAACACGCCAGTTTTCCTTAAAAGGCACTTTTCTCAGGCCAGTGACATTGTGAGAAAAGCACTTCTGCACGCCCACACACAGACACATCATTAAAGAATGCACCGTCTGTCACAACAAGCCCACAGGCTTATGTATGTGAATCAAACATGTATGCAGACACTCAGAGAAGTGCGCTAATACATCACTATAATACAAAAAGTCTGCAAAAGAGCAGTCAGGGTGAGAAAACCAGCAAACTTCCCAGGGTACAGCTGACCAACAGCTTCTAGCAGGGCTTTGAATACACGGCTACATTTCAGTCAGGCATCCGCTTAGCAGCCTAAACCCACGTCCTTCAGGCCCCATTAAACCTGTCAGTCAGGAGAGGACAGCGGAACAGGTGCGCCTCTCCCATCCAGGTGAGTAACACGGCAATTTGATCATTTCCCGCTGTAAATCTATCAATGTCTTTCCGCTTCAAAGACGGGCCTGAATGCCATCAACTTCAAATCAGCTCTCCCAGGCAGTGGACCATATCAGCGACCGATGAGGTAAATGCTACATACAGCAGGCGCACAGTAAGCACTGCGCATGCATTTATCGTTGTTCAGTTCTGCTCGTGATAAACTTGAGTGAGCTGATACTTTTTTTTTTTTGCCATGGTTTAGGCCCGTGGTTCTCAAACAGGGGGGCGAGGATGTTGAGCACATCTAAAATGCACGAATACGATTCATGTAGTGACATGAACAAACAAAACCCGTCTGATGCTAGACAGGCTATTTTGCTAACCTGAACCTTTAGTTTACTTCAATTGCCCAAATTATAATTGATTGACAAAAATGAAATCTGCTTTTTCTGGCTAGTGGAACGGGTGGGGGCATCTGAAGTGGCGTGTGACAGGAAAAGTTAGAGAAGCTCTGGTTAGGGCATCGATTCCTCATTTCCCCGTGTAATGGAGGAATGCAGCAAGTGGCTAATATTTCCACGACGTATCCCTGACCCACAGTTCCCTGAAAACCGGACTCCAGACCTTAGTGGGGGGGGTGGTCACCACAATCATCGCCCTACGGTCCATAGCGGGGTGATAGTTTCCAGCCGACAGAGAAATGAGGCGAGGGTATTAAACCTTCCTCAGAGGCCTGCTCCCGCAGAAATTTAAAGAGGATCGTGCAGGGAGCTCCAGGAACCGTTTTTCTGGTCAGAGACAGATTTTTATTTCAGTTTATTGCTGATGTCACTCAACATCACAATGTCTCTAGATGTTGGCGCGTACGAAGCTTGTAAGAGCAGCACAGCAATCATCTCCATCGGCAGAGAAAGATTACAGCTGCACACTGCAAACAAGCTCCCCCGTTTCATCAAACCACAGGTGCGGAATGCAGTCCTTGAAGAAAACAAAACT
Organism: Gymnothorax reevesii; assembly: GCA_029721435.1. Lineage (NCBI taxonomy): Eukaryota > Metazoa > Chordata > Actinopteri > Anguilliformes > Muraenidae > Gymnothorax > Gymnothorax reevesii. The sequence goes on along the minus strand of CM056587.1, from coordinate 64,195,466 downwards.
AAAATAAATACCTGTCTAACATCAAAGATGGAAGTTTAGGACGAAGTGTCCCAGACTGAGAACCACAAATCACACAGGGAGGAATATTCACAGTGGCCCAAGTACCCTTTTGGCTCAAAACTACAGAGGGAATCACACACATCTAAAGCTACATCAGAACTGTAATCCATGGCATGTAATTACTTTTAAGACAAGCTGAGTTCATAATGGCTGCCCATCAATTAGGCCAATTCTGAATAACTGTATGAAAACATCTCAAAGTTAAACATTCCTTATACATAATACAATTGTGAAACTAAGTACATTTTCACTAGTACCAGTTGGAAAGGAGTAGACTAAATGCGTCAGTCAATTTCCCGTTCCCTTCCAATCCATGCCCTTCACGCAAGGTCATATTCATTGCAGTTCCTATCGTGCATCAACAGTTATTGGCAAATCGCCCTGACTTGCCTCATTTTTAAAATTCCCTGCTGTCAGATTCTGTTCTCTGGTGTAGATCATGTTGCGAAAGCTTATTTTGCTCAAATATCCTTCTCAGGGGGTCTTCTAACAATTATTAAGAAGGCAAATGAGGTCGTCATGACTACTAACAGAAATAAAAGGCACCATGAACAGCCCAGCAGTCCAACAAGGCAATTTCTGTACTAATACAAAACTTGGAAACTGACTGACTGTCTTTTGTGGTCCATCCAGCTCAGTAGTCTGTCTTTAAATGTTGCCAACTTGCATTTGAGGCCAAAAAGTATTGGAAAGATCTCAGATCTGTACAGACAATTCTGGGATTGACGCGTCGACTACCGGTATTACACTAGCAAATACTTCTGTCGAATTTTCGAAAATAATAAGCCCAATGACAGCCTATCAGCTGCCTGACCAAGAATCCTCCCCACTTCTGTGACATCATCAGTAGTGCGATTTCTGTCAGGTGACCCGTCACCTTAAGGGACCCAAAACACACACTGAAAAATCTGCTTAAAATGGAGTCACTGGGGGAAGTCTTGGTGCTGGAAGGCTGTAAAGAACACATAAACAAAAGTAATAACCTGGGTCATTTTTGAGTAGCTCTGTCCCTGTTCTCCACACACATATCACTTTGACAGCAGTCTTATCAAGGGCATGTTAAGTTTCCGAGCAAAATAGAAACGGTGAGCTAAACTGAAAGATAAGTGTTCTGCTAAAGCTAATAAGAATCCAATAAGCTAGCAGAAAGAGCACAGTCCCCCAGCCCAGCAGCAGTCCCACGGCCTGCTAACACACACGCCTCACCTGCAGCTGGCCAGCTACCGACAGGAAGTCCATTGCCATAGAAACATGAACCTACAGCTGTAGGTTCCCAGTCCAATGGTCCTCGGCTAACCCAGCCCCTTTCAAACAGACGGACCAGTCCTGAACCCCAGCCGTGCTGGGACTGGTGAGGAGAGCTTGTCTCAAAGCCTGCCCCGATGAGCCTCGCCTCGCCACGCCGCAGTACGCCCCGCCCGGTCTCTGAGGTGTGGCCCTGATCACCTGTAGCGGAGCGTGGAGCGTCGAGCCCCGTCCCGTCTGTGTGACGAGAGCGGCGCACCTGGCCTGACTCAGGATTTTCTCCCCCGCCGTCACTGGAGAGTTAATCATTACCCAAGAGGCCCGATTCCCCCAACGCACTCAATAGGTCAGAGAGGACCAGCTGACCGCGAGGGAGAAGAAGCAGGATTTTGCACTTTTCCCTGAACCGACGGTGAATCTCAGTCGCTTTCCTCCTATAAAGCCACAGAAAAGCTCAAACACGACTCATTCAACCTCTCTAGTTTCAGTCAACTGCTATAATGCAAAGTAAGGCCAGGTGAAATAACACCGCCATCTCGTCTGATACAAGACTTTGAGAGAGAAGCATCTATTCCACACACAGCTGCGGTTCCTCCGACTGATTTCAGATTCATTTAGATACTGTTACATGCAAGTGGTATAATCAATAAGCTGTAAGAGCAACCAACTTAAAACTCAGACAAAATGTAGCTTCATAAACAAATAGGACTGTTTTTTACCTCAATAAGTCGGCTGGTTATTAAAGACTTTAAAAACTAAATACTACACATAACAGGAATACTACCTTCAAAATAATTCAGTGGAGGCACTAGCAGCTGCCGCGGTGGGCCTGACCTTAAACACTGCGGGACGAAACCTGCACTCAGTCCAGATAATGAGGTTTCTTGTTTTGGACTAAAAAATAGGTTTACAACAATTTATGACCGGTTTTATAATTATCAGCGCTATTAATACTTCAGCCAATCATCAAAGCGCATGTCCATGCGGAATCTTTTATTTTTTGCACGTTAACAGTAATGGTTGAATATATCTCTCCATGCCAGAGAAGGTGAGAATATTCCCAGCTCAGTTCTTGCAGCCAGGGCACGATATTTGCCCTGAACGCCAGTCCCAAAGGTGCCAAGGTGAAACGAGACACCGCAGTTAACACGGCTGCCACTAGAGGGCTGTATTTCCCATGGGCTTCTGAAGATGAAACCGCTCCATATTCCTTCACACTAATTACACGCTAGGCAATCACTAAAACTGAAAAAATGTGTTCCTGAAAGATAAATACACACATAAACTTACATTTCATGTACTCACAAAAAACTTATTTCAGCGGTACCTATGAATATGGACCAGGAGATCAGAAAATACTATCTTGAATCACTTTCGAATGCTCGCTGAACTAAAAGGCCTGATTTTTCCCTCATTCATTCCCGATAATTGACGTAAAAAAAGCAAAGGCAATACTGATGGAATTTTGAATAGATGGCTCTCGTGAGCCGCTATTTACACATTATTTTATGTTCCCACAGAACGCGAAAGAGAAAAAAGAATAGCACGAGAAAGTAAACCGGCCGTAAAAAGTGCGGCTGTACTGTGCGCATGCGCTTGCTAACTACAGAAGAGCATGAGGAAAGGTAAGGATGGAGAGAAAAGCAAAGGATGGAAGGGAAACAAGTGCAAACAGAGGAGAAAAGAAAATGTCCACTGCAGCCGGGTAGCTCTGAGCCTCCATCAAACAAGCTCAAAATCAGTGTGGTGACCATTTCCAGTGTCATTCTCCAGTGTTATTCACCGGTCTTCATACAGCCATAGAGAATTATACACAGCACACTAAAATGCCCATCGATCAGCCTCAACATTGTAACCACCTCAGTAATATTGTGCATGTCCACCTCGTGACCCCAATACAGCTTTGTACCAAGACTGATGTCAACTTCAATTCCCAGATCCAGGGTTTCCCAGCAAAACATTACCCAGAGCATCACACTTTCTCCTCCAGTTTGTCCTCTTCCCACAGTGCACACTGGTGCAATCTCTTCCCCACGTAAACTATGCACTGGACCAGGCGACCTCCTTCAATTGCTCCAAGGTCCAGTACGACACTCAAGTGCCCACTGAAGGCGCTTTCGACAGTAGACCAGGGTTAGGACTGGCACACCGACAGGTCTTTAGCTACAAAGCGCTGTTCGCTACAGGGTATAATGCACTGTATCGTGACACATTCCTCGCATAAGCATGATTATAATTCTCCGCAACTTGAGTCACAGTAGCCCTTCAGTCGGTTTGGACCAGACAGGTCAACCTTCATGCCGTCCTGCATCGATGAGCCTTGTGCAGGAGACACCCCGTCGCCGGGCCACGGTTCGTCTCTCTTTGGACAACCGCTGACAGACACTCACCAGTGCCACCTGGGAGGACCCAAAGGCCTTGCCGCTTCGGAGAAGCTCTGACCATCCTCTCTGGCTATAAGGACTTGGCTCGAGTCAAAGTAGCTCAGGTCCCATTTCTTCCAAAACAAGAGCATCCCTCACGAGAACAGATCGTTCACTTGCTCCATAAGGTCTGTCTGCAGACCTCGACATGCAGCGTTCCTACAAGACAGTCAACCTTATTTGTTTCATCAGTGAGTGGTTTAATTGTTTTGGCTCATCGTGTACAATGCCTGCCTATCCAAACATCAATGAAGAACATTTAAAAAGCTCTTGCACACTAAGAATGGAATTAGATGCTAGAAAAAAGTTTTGCTGGAAGCAGAGAGGCAAGAATGAAAAAGCCGGAAATTTTCCAACTCAAATAAAAATCACGTCAGCTTAATCCTCAGCGGTATTATTTATACATAAAAATAGTCCACATTCCCAATACGGAAAGGCATGGCTTTAATTATCAAGTTCACTTCAAAACAACATTTTTCATGGACTGGAAAGGGCATCGTCGGCAGACCAGAGTAGATGGACAACGGCTCCCTCATTGCACATTTATACTCATTTATACTGAAACTGCATTTGGTTCAGCAGTGAATTGCAGAGTCCAGGTCTACTCAGACCCCGCCAGAAGCCGTGTCAAACACACCCTGGCAGGGAGACGCCCCAGGAAAGCGCAGCATCAGTTTGAGGAAGTGAACAAGCTGACTCACGGCCCCAAACCACAATGCGAAAGAGCCTAACGACTGCACCACACCCCTTCCCCTTTACCCCTCATTCGTCCCACCAAAGACTCACCCCGACCACCCAGTTCCCACGCAGCCTTACCTCCCTGCAGCTGTTAAAGTACGTTAGTATATCATTCATGGACAGGCTGCGGTAACGAGGGTCGTCCCCAATGCCGCACATCGTCCTGTCTTCTCCGATCCCAAAACCGAAGTGGAGCAGAAAAAGCGAGGGAGAGGGAGAACGCAGGAGAGGGACAGCGGAGGGAGAGAGACCAGGGTCCCATTCTCTCTGTGACTCCGCTCTGCTATTTTTAATGACCTACATGCACCAAAATCCTATCAATACCCAGAAAAATGTTTCTAATTCAGCGCTCCTCAGGAGAGCCACTGAGCTACTTCACTTATTAGCTCAGGGAAAGTTGCGCACTGGACGAGGAACAAATTTTTCAAACGACAGGTTACATTCAAAGTCAACGCAACGCACTCCCTTTGCATTGACTTTGAATGTAATCTGTTGTGCGAAAAACTTGTTTCGCGTCCGGAGTGCAAGCAGCTTCACATCACTGATCAGGATTGAGCAACATTACAGCAGCATCCATGAACATGGCCTGATCATTCACTGCCTCCAAGTTCTAATGGTTCTCAGAAAATGACGCAGATTCTCAGTACATTTTTTTTTTTGCCGGTATAAAGACATTAATGGTGGATGGTTTGTTCATCACTTTTGTTTTCATCATTTTAAATGTTGAAATAAATGACGATTTAATTGATCATTCACTTTAGGATCAGCACAAAAGATCTAGTCCTCCTTACCCATAGATGGCACTGTGAGCAAGTATAGCCCAATCAAATTCACCTGGTATCTAGTCTGGCCACTCGGGAACTGGTGGTTTTCGGTCTGGCGACTTTCCAAATTACCTTGGCCACTTCTTTTGTCAAAAGCGACTAGGGACAAATGTAGCGACTTTTTTGTTCTTGTTATTGAAGAGTTTTCTGGTGTTTTGGCGACTGACGTGAAAGCCCGTTTCGTTCTGCAGTTACTGTCCTAAACGAGCAGCGGCTGCTGCCGTGAGCTCCGGGTCGGAAGCACTGAAAGATGCTCAATATAAATGAAATGAACCTAGTTGTCACTTACCTCCACCCGGCAAACTAATATTTAGGGTTAGGGATAAGCATAAATATAGGGTTAGGGTTAGGTTTGGGGCTAGGTTTACAGTTAGGAAAACCAGTGAGGACTCGCTTAAACCAAAGCTGTTTAACTGGCATAACATCATGCCAGTTAGACGGATGGAATCAATTGGCGTCCCTTAAAAAAGCAGCCTTCGACGGCTGTAGCCAACGCTTTGAGAAGCACCGTGGGTCTCAGACTGGGCAGCATTAAGAGTCAGGGAGCCAGAGCTTACGAGTGGCTCACAGCCAAGGTGTTTGTACGGGACCCCTGCGATCAAGGGTGCGAATCCCAGCCCCCGCATTACCGCCTGCGGCCTGATATCAGCATGGGCAAGGCAACAAATGGCAAACAATAATCTCTCCGGGGAAGAAATGGGGTTAAACTACTCTCTAGCGACCACCTCTGGTTGGCCAGGCGCATGCAACTGGGTGAGCTAAATTTCACGTGGACTACATTATCCTCCTACAGTTCAGGCAGTGCGTGATTTGCCGTGTGACTGCAGTAGTGTAAAGAGAGGGCTGGTGGCCATGCTAATCGGAGGAATCACGTGCCTCGCAATATTCTTCCTGAGTCGATGGGAGCAGATTGCTTTTCAATGGACCAAACTGTTCAGCTGTGTTCTGGGTGGGGCAAAAATCCAGCGTTGGGGTAAAATGTAAAAATAAAGAGGCGTCAGGTGCGGGGTAGGGTGGACAGCACAGAGGTGTGGACAGAGATGTGGACGGCACAGAGAATGGTGCGAGGCCTTATCAGGGGGCACAGAAGGCACGGTGCCCTACCGAGAACACCAGCCTGCCAATGGGGATGCCCCCTCCCACGCACTGTGCCAGTACGACAGGCAAAGGGCTTTTTTTTCCAGTCATTGCTGGCATCCAATACTCATTTAACCGAACAAAGAAAACAGGAAGTCAATTCTTTGCAGAAAAATGCGAAAGGTCCCAGGGTAGAGACGATGCTAAACAGGGAAAAAAAATTGACAAGACTTTTCAGCACGTTCGTCCGGCATCAAAAATTAGTTTTTGCTTGCTTACTCGATGATTCAATTTTCCCACAGACTCAGTGATTCGTTCACTCATTTTCTCAGTAATTTGGTCACCTCCTCATTCCTGTCTGCACCATCTAAACACGCCCTTTTGACCAGTCAGACCAAAGACTCGCCTGGGGGGTCTCACGAACGACCCGGAGTGTGTCAAAGAGGGTCCCTTGTCTTGAGAATCGCAAGAAAGAGGCAGTCCAAAAGATGCGCTGATAGCACGAATGGTGCTCGTAAACAGGGTCCGAGGACGGGAAATGCGGTTCTGTAGGGGGGTGGGGCGGGGAGCTGGGAGGTTCTTTTGACGAATGGCAGCCGAGAGGCCACAGGGACAGCGAGAGCCGTCTCAGAGTCGAACGCTCCAGCGCTCCTGCGTGTGTCGGAGAGCAGAGATTCGCTCGGTCAGAGAGGAACGGACAGGAACGGAACGGCTCATGTCCAGTATATTCCTAAGGGCCATAACTCAGCCCTGCCTGGTGAATCACGCACACGCCCAGATAACACAGGCTGGCCAAACCCTCTGCAACACCGGAACCGCTGTTTCCCTCTAAATATGGGGAATGAAAAGCAACCAAAAATATTAGCCACAACCAAAAATATTTGAAACTTTTTTTTTTTCCGTAGTATGTGGATATAATTAACCTTTAAAGTGCCAACTACTGCTAGAGTCACACAAGGCGCAGAATATATGAAGCAAAATTTCAGATTTCAGCTTTCCGAAGGTCAACAATTTTGTCCACTTTTAGTCGGCAAATTAGTTGGCGATGAAGGGTACACAGGCACCTCTGAGTCCTTCTGAAGGCCGTTTGTCAACTCAATAAAGAATGATTAAGTTTTGAAGGGAAAGGGTGAGTAAAAATTGAGCACTTTAAGAGTTAGTAAACCTTCCATTCAATTCACATTTCAGCATTCGACAGACAGTCATATCCTGGTCTCAGATTTATAAACTGCGTGGCTTAGCGATTGTGACAGCGAGAGCTTTATCTTTTCTCGAAAAATTTTCCTCTCCAAGGTGTTTCCATTTCTTTCACACGTAACTGGGGAAGGAACATTCTTTTCTCCCCATATATTATCCACCTACGTGAGCCGAGGCTTTTTAAGCCCACATCACACAGCTCCAGAATCTGTCTTCCACTGGTTGCCACCTGCCAAGTTACAAGTTGGCGGGGCGTCTGAAAACCACCGCAGGCCTTTCTTGTATTTGTGTTGTTATGCGCTCATCTTCTGATGCTGCCCACTGCAGGCTGCCCAGAAGGCCGTCTAATAAAAGGCCTGACTGAAATAAAATGTTCAATAATAAACAAAGAACTCACGCAGTGGGAGGGGGGGACTCAGCTGGTCTGTCACAGCACTGGTGCAGAACACAGGTTACACGGAGGGAATCTCTTTCCCCCCCCATCAGAGGTGTGAGCCAAGCGACCAGAATGGAGCTCGTTTCTGAGTTTTGTTCACAGATGTTGTTCACCACCACCACCACCACACTTGGCTCTAGTACGGGTCCTTCAGACCTTGTTTTTAGTGCATTTAATTACACAAATTTGGTTAAAATACAAAGATAATTCTTCACCCCCCCGACAATAAATGTGCACACAATATCCAAAGCCTCCACATGGGCCAATTTGTCCAGGATTTCTGACAGCAGAGGAATATTTTGCGGATGAATTAAGAAGCAGCTGACGTCACAGTGTTGCGTGCCTTTAGCAGACGACTCAATCTTGCAGTTGTACAGTTCTGACTCCTGCTACAATCTGCACAACTTGGCGGCGCCCAAAAACTGTACGTTAGTTGTTTGAGACACAGTACAACAAGCCCAAGGAAAGTCAACGAGTGATGCCACATTGACTTGGTCGGTAGTTTACTCTACACTCTATGAAATGAGATAGTTCCACATGACTGAGTGAAGCCAAGTAACTTCAAATTATTTTGATTCATTAAAGGGACATTTCAAATGAAAATCGGAATTTGCTAGTATTTCGCTGTTTCAATTGAGTGAGCTTACATCAAAACTGATGGGTGATGTACGCAGGACTAGTCACTTACATTTCCCCTGAACATGGAGACTTAAACTGTCTTGAAGGTTCCCTGTTAAGCACTGCTGTAGGTGAAAAAGTCACAGAGGATTCATAACGTACTTGTTTTACTGCACTCGCACTGAAAAGATGACGATCAGCAAGAGGAAGTGAGTAGGCTTCCTTATTTATGGGTTCTTTAGACTGTTAGACACAAAACAAGAAAACTTTTTAAAATTTTTTTGACGTAGAGTGCTTTTAAACTAGTTAAAAACATAAACATGCATTGAAAAGTCGCCTTGAACACAGTTGAGTGGAACGGTTTCATTTTTTAGAGCGTAGTCTATGGTGTCAGAGCAAGAGAGCTATCCCTGCCTGCAATAGGAAACAGGAGTCAGAGGTCATGCAAAGGTCGCCCTCCTCCCGGGTCCTCACGTGTCCATTAAAACTCAACGGCGCGTAATGGCACAGGGCCTTCACAGAGCTGACTGCTCTTGCTGTAATACGATACTCAGCCCGAGTTCAGAAAAACCACCATGAAAACACATCCTCACAATCCACAGAAGCAGAGTGAAGAAAAATCATTTCATATGTTAAACGAGTTGAGTAAGAGCTGACAGCAGTAATGCCAAGGCCATGCAGCTTATGTGTGCACTTGATCTTTTTTTTTGTAACGCAGTGCATTCAATGTAAACAGGGCTTGATGCTCGAAGAAATAGTGACAGCACGTTAACTGGGATTCAAAACTGCCGTCCACCCAAAAACCGAGAAAGTGCACCTTTTTCCAAGGTACTCTTATAAAAACTCAGAATACACAGAGGTTTACTGAAGATTTGAGGCCAGCTCGGGTAACCTCAGAAAAATTTCACCCAGGTATCCCGACGTCTGTCCAGTTTACTATACTTTGTCTGCTAGGCCTATGCAAATTAGCAGTACTGCCTGTTCAACGAGGTGCAGTGTAATTAAGCCAGGCCCTAGATGCAGTCTGGATTAAGTACAAGCTAACAGTACTGGCCATTCCAATGTTCCTCAATCTGAAATTCGCTGAATTTTCAGTGATCGGGAACAGGCAGTCCTGGTAATTTGCATAGTTAATTGGTGTTTGAACTGCAGTACTGGAGGGAGGTCTTTAATGAGGCCTGTGTTTTGACTGTCTTCTCACCTCCCCTTTGTTCAGGTGTGAGCACAGGCTGAGTAGACAAATTTCGGTCTACCTCAGTGAAATTTTTCCAGTTTTTGGGTGCTATTAGTGTTTGCCTCAATTACCCTCTCCCTCTGAAGTGTGGCTCAAACATTAGTTTGGACTTCAAACCATGCAAATATGGTTCTCTCAGATATAACATGGCTGCTCTCTCTGAGTTTAGACACACGTGAGAAGGGGAAATTGGATCCCCCAGAGCGCAGTGCTCGACACCCCAATCCCGAGCCCCGTCGGGCTCCTGCATATAATCGATAACACATGCAGAGCAAAAAAAACAAGACTCCAGGATTCATCTTTCAGGCTGCCCGTCTCCTCTCACTGCATCTCACCATAATTCACTTTTCTCTCTCTCTCTGCTTTTAAACCTGGCCAAGAATAAATACATCTCTGCTTGAGCAGCTACCGTTCGCTGGGCCCAGAACCTGTGGAGGTCCATGATCCGGCTCCAGCCCAGAAGCAGTCAGTCACAGAGCTAAAAACAGCACTGGCTCACCAGCCAGATGTTTTCAATTTTACCCCAGTGGTGCTGCGACCTTGCAGGCCTCTCTGAGGAACGGCTTTATTTGCCCCAGAGAAAACAGGCCCTTTCCCCCACAATACTAGTGTTTCATGCGCTGCATGTGTCAGTGTCTGCAGGAAGTGACCTCAGCAGTGTGAAGTACTGTGAAAACACTCCAGCCACACTTCTGTTACAGTATTTTATCATCAGCACAAATAGATAATTTTATAGGCACCGTGGTACTACTACGGTCAGGTAATCAAATGCTTCTGATTTGTGCTGAAATTGTGCCATTTTTCAATTTTGAATTGATAAAAGAGGAGTTTTTACAAGAAAGTATGATAATACTTGTGCAGGCGTGTATGTAAACGTGTGCGAGACGATTAACAGTGAGCGAGAGATGGAGTCTGATTAAGGGCACGTTTTTCAGAAGGACTGAATTGGAGAGATACAGATATCAGGAAACACCAGTCCTGCACACAAACATGGCCCACTAGCGCGTCCTTTTCCACAAATTGAGCTTAATTAATACCAAACAAACTAGAAGGGTACTCCAAAGAGTGCATACGTCCGCCACGCTAAATGTCAGTATTAGAGGTTCTTCCGGACCTAGAACCCAGAATATGTCCCGGATCACTTCCAAAATGGACTCAACTCATCTTCGGACTACCACCTACCATCCTACCAAATTTGAAGCCAATACATTGATAACTTTCTAAGTTATCCAGTTAACAGACAAAAAAACATAGGTGAAAACATAACATCCTTGGCGGAGGTAAAAAAAAAAAAAAAAGTACTTCATGGCACAAGTTGACAGTGTGATTAAGCACGTTGTGCATTGAAATGGTGCAGTCTGTGCAAAACTAAATGAATCAGGCATAAACCTGGGTTACAGCAGGTGTGGGGCACAGCTCTGTAAGTCAGGGATACAGAATTTACAAACAGCTGTAAATATTTACACCAGTCCTGCAGAGCAGCTGACCCCACTCACCGGCAGGGCCCAGGCAGCCAAAGACACCGGTGCGGGGGGGACCCCTGCATTAGCTGCCCTCACATGGGAACACTAGGACCAGCTTAAGAGGCAGTTGCAGCTGTAATGGGCGGTAATGGGCTTTGTGTGATAGTGCACAGAAAAGAGCCACAGGCATTCAGAGAGCCCTCGATTCGCCACCCCCTTAACCACACCACTGACGACAGACCAAACACAGGAAGCGCGGTGTTAGATGGCAAACAGCAGGTTTGCTGCTTCATATACTGGAGAAGGAGAGAGAGAGAGAGAGAGCTCATTTCCCTCTAACTCATATCTGAAAGCCCCTCATAGTTGTTGTAGATTCTTTTTTTTAACAATAATTCAGGACCATTAATATTACATTTCAAAAGATGGTTCACATGGTTGGTGTCTGTTTGAGAGTCCAGATCAAACATGTAGATGCAGTAATTGCCCAGAAAATGGTCCCAACTGAAACCAAACGATCTCTGAGCCTCTGCAGTGTTGCCAGTTTCCCGAGAGCTGGTGCTCCCTGGTTGACCACTGCTCTCCGGCCTCACCTGAGCTCGGGGTACGGATGGACCCCACAAACACCGAACTAACAGGAACATGTTTGTGACAGCATGCCAGAGCGGTTTAAAAAGCCCAGTAACATCAGAAGCTGGAGGTACGAAGAGCGAACATGAGTGTGAGTGCGCATAGGTGTGTGTGTGTGTGTGTGTGTGTGTGTCAGCGGGGTTTCTAGCACTTGCTACACAGTGAGGACAAGAAGATGTTTTTCTCCTACAGAGCGGGAACATTACGGAGGTCATTTTTGCCTGTCCTCATAACTACAGAGGCAAACTGTGACTTATCAATTAAGGTTAGGTGTAAGGTTAGAATTAGGGATAGGTTCGGGTTAGGGGTAAGTTTAGAATTAGGGATAGGTTAAGATTAGGCTAAGGGTTTGGGTTAGGCATGCGTTGCTTATAGTTAAGATTAGGAAAAGGCTACAGTGACATACAAAGAATGAGTGAAAGTCAATGTAATGTCCTCACATTAGCGTGAGAGTGTGTGAGCGTGTGTACGCTTGTCTGAGAGCGTGTGTTTATGCGTGCGTGCGTGTGAGTGTGTGTGTGTGCGTGACAACATACGTATGTACGTGTGTGTGAGTGTTTTACCTCAATATGGACGTACTGAGGTACTGTTCGACACACTTGGATGATACTGCACATTATACGTACTTCTCAATTTCTCTGTAAAAGGATTGGAAACCCCACCCTCAGCCCAAATGTGCTGCCTTCTACAGACAGGAGGAGAGCAGAGAGGGTAACAAACGTAAAGGATCTGAGCTCAGAGGGTGCCATCGTGAGGGATCTAACCCCAAACAGGTGAAAGCTGAGGCAAACCCAGACATGAGCCCCTGACAGACAGCTCCACACACCTCACATTCACACACCCTCCCACTCCGAGCCTCAAGAGATGCAGGGAGCAGCGCTGACCTCCTTAAATCTGCATCCGCAGCCATCTGCCGCTTCATTTCACTCAGCCGAGCAGTGAAGACCCGTCATCCAATGAGATAGTTTAACGTGTGTCGGCTGCAGGAGGACCAACGGTACCCAGAGGCGTCGCTGGGGAGCTGGGCGACAGGAAAACCCCGCTGACTGAAACCCTCCCTCCCAGAGGCCTTGAAGCATAACCCTACGCGACAGCAGCGAAACAGCCAGGGGTCTTTCCCAAATTTACATGCCAGGAGGAGCCACCCAGTTGAGCACATTCTGCAATTACCAGGAGGAACAAAAAAAACCACACTGCAGAGAGAGTGAGGTATGAAAACCATGTAAAATTACTGCAACTGGTGTCTCACCAACAGCGATATCATTTAGGCCAGCTGCTCGGTGAACTGAATAAAGACACCAAAGACCTGCCGACTGACTGGCCCTCCAGGACCCTTGAAATGGAGCACAGGTGAGCACAGCGGGCAGACCACAGCCACCTGAGTCAGGACACGCACATACACACACGACGATACAGGAGGACATGAGTGCTGCTGCGCGTGGAAGCGACCATGGCTGAGCAACATACGTTAAGCTGGCAGACGTACGCGTCCAAAGCGGCGCAAAAAAAAAAAAAAAAAAAAACGGCCGCCACACACTTGTGTATTTGCCCGGCAACAGAAGGGCGATTCCTTGTTGACACGGTTCGCCAATGCCAATTCAGCCCCAGACTAATCCCCTCCAAACGCTCAAAGTCGCGGACATGCTCCGCCTCAACCCACGTCCCCCTGACCTCGATCCACATGCCAACTTAATCCGAGGCTTAGCCACCGCCCAATGATCCCTCAATAAAAACACACTGCCTCGCACTGACACTGAATGCTCCAGAGTACCACACAGCAAACTGCACTGCTGGTGGGAAACGCAGTGAGCATTAGCATCTGCGCTAATGGACCTTGTGCAAATGAACCTGAATAACACCGTGTGATAGAGCTACAGCTGATCTAGTTGCCTGTGACGAGGAGAAATGAAGCTTAGCGAAAGTTCAGTCAGGAAGACTCTCTCTCTCTTTCGCGCTTGTCAACCCCGTCTATTTGGTCATGCATGTTCACTCGTGATTCTCCGCAGACAATATCCGGTGCTGTCAATGAGCAGCCAGCTGGCATAGCAGCTGATCGCTTCTATCCAACCAGGGCACACCTCAGTCGCGTCGCTAGCCAATCATTCTGCTGCCGTCTTTTTTAAATATGTTATTTTCTCTGCCCTCGTTCACCCATGCTGCCGCTCACTGACCCTCCTCCGCCCCAACGCCACCCTACTCATCAGACCTCCCGTTCCGCCGCTCCAGCTTCACCAGTCTTCAGCCACCACCACCACCAGTATCTGGACTCTTCGGGGGATTTCCTGCCGCTGCTCCGGGGCAGTGCTCCTGATCTTGGAGTCTTCCCAAAGAGTCCAAGCGCCAAAGACTTGTTTCGATTATAAGCATGTTACCCCTTTATGCTCAAAGGATAATAAATATTTTCTTGATTTCACTTGAGTCTCTCCTGGTTGAAATGTGAACATGGGAAGCCGTAATGGAGAGAGACAGAGAGAGAGAGAGAAAAAGAGAGAGCGAGAGAGAGATGGAGACAGAGTGAGAGAAGGTGCTCAGTCATGTTAGTGAGTTAACCTTCTCATTACCCAGGGACATTCGTGGACAACCAGCGAGGGAGAGGTCGAGCTGCACTGAACTAGAGGCAGGTCACAAACACTGTAAAACCAGAGCTCCACAACTAGTGTTTGTCCTTGGGACGAGAGACCAGAAACTCACTCAGTTTCCTCTCCTTGGTGTTGATCTGTGTGGAGACTAAGTCTGAAGTGCTGCTCCTCCAGTATTTCTATATCATTATGAAACTTGATGAGCGTATTCTAATGTCAGTGCGCAGGCACTAGGGGAGCCCGATTTCACAAAAAGGGTAAAGGAGGTGTGTACGTCCACACTGCATAATGCACCTTTATAGTTCAGCAAATTAAAGTTCCTTATTTTTCATAGTGTACAGACCGTCACCAGTTAGAAATAGAAAAACTACACAAAATGCAATATCTGCAATGCAGCCAGTCCAGAGAGAACAGAGAACTGCCAGTCATTTTTATGGTAATTTGCAGCGCTGGTAATTAAGCACAATAATCAATATTTTGCATGGCTTAGGATAAAAAATGCAAAAAGTACTGCTGAAAGCGGTATGGAGGGCGATAACAGAGGTGACCCCATCGATCCGGAAACAGACCCCGGCCACAGAAGCTGCGGAAGGGCCAGTTGTGAGTGTGTTTCTGATAGTGCCTGTCCATAGAGAATGCCCGACAGCAAAAAAAAAAGGACCAGCTGTCACCCTCCAAGTCCCCGCCCCCCTCCCCTCCCCTCCCCTCCCCTCCCCTCCCCCTATGCCATCACTCACAGCGGTCAGCCCCCCCCCCCCTTTCCAAAGAGCCCCACCTCCACCATCCCCCTCGACCCTGCCGAGCTGGACTGAAAAAATCTGTTCCTTCCTTATTAGGTCAGAGTCAAATATCCCCTGAGGACCCCAGACACCGCCCACCGGATATCTCCCAATTACAAAACAATCCAGAGAGGAAAAGGACTTAAAAAGCCAATCCCAGCTCACACAAAGCCCAAAGGAAGCAGGGAGAAAAAACTGAAGATAAGAGAAAAGTCAGTAATGAACTTGAAGCACAGCCAGTGGGAAGTGAAGACCAGGGTAGAGCATGTCTGGTGTACTCAAACCAAAAGTCTGCCTGTTTCTAAATCAATCAACGTTTCTGTTGTTTTCTGAGTGAGGCCAGTTCTGTAATCCAGAGGCTGATTTATTGAGCTTCGATTCTCAGAAAAAAGTGCATTCCTCAATGCGCGCCATCATATCTTATCTGCACTGACAGCGCTCGTTTATTAGCCCTGGTAAAGAAGCATCTCTGATGGGCGTACGCGCGGAGGAGCAGGTCACTGCCGCTCACTGCAGGCCGGGCTTATGAGGATAAACGCGAATGCAGTGAGATCGTTAAGCTGTGCTCTCAGTAGCCCGTTTCAGTCGCCCTCCAGCAAAAAAAATCTCCCTCTTCACAGGAACCAGAGCCCCCCCCCCAGCCCAGAGACTGATTATACTGCCCATCTCCCATCCCTGCACAAACAGGGGAGCTTGGCAGGCTTAGGCTGGTGCATCTGCACAGAACCACAGCCAGCGTACATCAGGATTACACCATGGTAATGGTCTTAGCCGACCTTTTGTAAAGGACTTGCGTGGCCTGGCGCTCTGTACAGGATTTGAGGTTGTGTTCCTTTATCAAAATCACGTCTCACGAGTAAGCAGGGGTCTCGTCAGTCAGAGTGAGGACCAGTCGGTACTGCAGCCATGAACAGTAGACAGTTCAGTTAATGACACTCATTGCAGACCTGATTATGTTCCTGACACAATCCAGAGGTCAGTGACTTCAACACATGCAAACACTCATACATCCATCTTTGCAAATAAGATCCTTTCATCTTCAAAAAAAAAACTTGACTGGCCACAGGGGGCGCTGTCCTTGTTCCTTGTTCACTGCTGGAGATGCAGACCAGGGGCCTCATGTACTAACAATTGCGTGGATTTTATACTTAAATATTGCGTACGTTCATAAAAAGAAAAGTAGCATTTTGTAAAAAGTATTAAATTTATAATATAGCGGGCTACCAATTCAGCTTGCAAATTTGAATGAAAAATCTGAATCAACTTTAATTTTGCAAAAATGCTAAATTCTATTACTTTTTTGCATTTTTTCTTAAGTCACGTTTGTTTTCATACATCTGACATCCGCACAAAAAAGTAGCGTACGCATCTTTTCTGTACGTACGCTCTCGTCATACATGAGGCCCCAGGCCTGCAATCACAAACCTACACCACAGGTCTTAGGTGGGTTTCTGATTTATCCACAGAACTGTAATTCCCGATGAGTATAGTGAACCCATACTAATCTCTTAAGATGCAAGTGAATTAGCATGTCTGCAGTGTTCTGTGCGTGTGTGTATGGGTGCTTGTGCGTGTCTGTGTGTATGTGTATGTATGTGTGTGTGTGGGGGCATGTCTCCATTTGTTAGGAGACATGCAAATGGAATGAGCCTATTCTACTTTCAGGGGTTCTTTCCACTAAATCCTTGAATGAGTCAATTATATAAAAATCAAAACTGAGAGAAGTGATTTGTAAATTATCTTTGACTTGAGTTTAGAAGAAGGCCATGCAAAAGCACATTATTTGAAGTTTTGCCACTTTATTTTTTTCTCTGCGTGATTTCTCAGAACAAATTAATTTCAATTTTGATTCGCACAACACATTTCTTAAAAAAAAAAAAAACTTGGAACAATTAAGTATTTTCCATTGTGCAATGTTGCCACTCCTTTTCACAACACTTAATAAATATACACAGAATAAAGATACCTTGTGATTACATGTTCCAGCAACCATCTTGTGTAATGTTTTGCATTGTCTTGCTGAAATATGCAGGAGCATTTCTGAGAAAGATATTCTCTTGAGAGCAGAATATGTTGCTCCAAAATCTCAGTGTACATTCCATCATTAATAAGGTCTTCAAAGAAGTGCAAGTTACCCACTGACACTGTTAGCTGCTGCTAACAGTCTCGAGGGCTCTTCACTCCTTCGGTCAAGAGCTTGCAGTATCCATTTCTTCCACAATAGACCTGAAATACCGATTCCTCTGACCACAGTACGCATTTCCACAATGTGATGGTCCATCGCAGGCAACATCAGGCTTCTTTTTTGCACAGTTTCAATGGGCATTTGGTGAAACTCTGCCCATCTTGTTTCTGAGGGACAATGCCTTTCCTGAATGATGAACTGAGGTGATGCTTTTGTTGCAAATCTTGATTACAACTTACAAAAAAAAAAACCAGCATTGAGTATCATCTTCAAAGAAAACTGAAAACAGAGAAATGTTTGCAAACTGACCAAAGTGGTCAAAGGCAGTAGTCAATAAGAGGTGGGATTTAACAGGTAGTCTGTGGTGGGTGGTGGGTGGGGGTGGGGGGGGGGGTGGGTGGGGGGGGTGTCACGAAGAGACTGAAGGGTCAGCAGCTAGCTAGAACAAGAGCCACCTGGCAATGGCGGATCCCCCCGGCTGTAGGTTGTGTAACCTACAGGTTGTGTGGACAGACGGTCGGACCGAAACCCCCAAAAGGCACAACTAGACCATAAGGAGAAGCTCCATACCAAATTTGGTGTTTGTAAGTGGTAAAGTTTTCGAGTACTGGTCCGGAAACGATTTTATTACAGACGGACGGACGAACACACTGATTGCAATATCCCCCCGCATTATATGCCGGGGGGATAATAAACCTTCTACATATGAAGATGCACAGCGTATGGAGCTGAACAATGCTCATCTGGTGAGCAAGAGGTCTACTGTACACCAGCCAGGATGAAATAGACCATTTAAATGCCTAAATTTATAACGGAGACACTCCCATTAAATCAGATGTATCAGTAATTAATTCCAACTTTAGCCTCTGCCAATTACTATTCCAGAGGGCAAACATACGCAAAATAATCCAGAAAATTATACAGCCAACTCATAATATTAGAGAGAGATACGAGACGGACGTCTTGGCAGTACAGTAAACCATTATGAACGGAGGATTCAGTCATCAGTTATACAGGTTTGGCCACATTTGATCAGTGAGTGTGCAAGTATGGTGCGTACGCAGGGCCACAGCTGTGTTTGGCATTTTGCATCACTGTGGGACCCTGTACGTTTCACCGTCCCGCTCTCGAAGCAACGCAAACATCTGATATCCCCAAATGGTCCCTCGATCTTTCCAAAGCAGCCTTTGGTAAATATCACAGCCGGGGAGGTAACAGAATCCTCTCAGTGATAGAGATGACTGATTGGGTGCAGGATTTCCCAGAGCACCCTCAAGTCCTGCTCATTCTCTACGGCATATCTGGCCAATATGTTTCCATATAGCGACAATATTTATATGGGCAGAGTAACCTCCACAAATAAAATTTCACAGGATTAAAAAATACCAATGAACTAATGAAATGTCTTCTGCCGCAGTGGTGAATTAGGCAACTCGGTGGGACTTCTCTGCTGCCTATTTTCAGCATTTTTCATGCAAAATATCAACTCTAAAGTGACCAAGGGACCTCTCCCTCGAACGGTTCTAGTAGTAGAGATTCTGGTACAGCAGAGCATTAAAAAAATAAATAAATAAATAAAAAATAAAAAAACACACACACACACGACCATTTTTTGACAAACCGTAGGGGACCACTTCTGGCAAGGAATTTACCAGACCTTTCTCATCACCACTTAAACTGGTCAGTTCTCATGTCCAAGGCTGGTGGTACATCTCCCTAACGCTTCAGCGATGTGGAGAAACCATGACGCCTGGACCATTCACTCCCCATGATTTCAGCGAGGATGACCTAGCGCATTAGAGAAGAAAGAGACCGGGAGCAAACAGCATTGACCTCAATTGTCAGACCGCAGAGAGATAGCCACTCCCCCATCTTCTGACACTACAAGATGGGAGGGGCCACATTTGGCGAAGGACACTATAAATCCAGAACATGGCAAGATCTTCAGAGTGTGCGCTAATTCCAGGTCAAACAAATCCTTAATGAAACTCATTACCCACTGCCTCACTGCTCTCCCATATGAATGCAGGGATCATTCACAGTGTTGCCAGCAATAAAAAAGTTCTCTAAAAATATTGATGGTTTCATTAGAAAGGTCTATTAAGGTGCTTAGATGCCTGCTGTCCAAAAAGGAACCTTGTCTAGCAACAGTGACATTTAAAAGAGGTGCTATTCATATCCTGTCAGAGCAACACAACTGTACAGAGGGGAGGCGGGGCCAACTGTGCCAGCAAGCACAGATGATGCACACACTTCCTGCGTCGGATGGCTGTTGAAATTGGTCTGGTGATTTATATGCTTGCCGATACACGCATTGCGTGTTTATAAATGCGCAGCAATGGATACTGTCACATACATACGCACAATGAGGGGAAAAGAAACATGTTTGCACAGACGAGATTAGGAGGAAACGTTCTAAGATCGTTCCCCACCCCATTCCCCTCCCCCTGCCCAGACAGGAAATGCTTTCCAGATGAGCGATTCGCAGATCAGAGTTCAAATGGTGTCAGGAGCAATGTGGGTATCCTGTTTAAATACCTGCATGTAACCTGCAGAGACTGGCGTGATGAACCCTATGCACTCTAACTGCTATATAAATGCACCTCCCACAGTCCATCCAACCCAAAGCCCGTGCAGGTAGCCCCAGGAGCGGGAGCCCCCAGCAGCGCAAAAAAACAAGCAAAGAGTCATCCATTCCCGGCAGCGTTGCTGCTTAATCCTGAGTCAATATTTTCCTCCTAATGACCATGATGTGAGAACTTTCTCCCCTGTCCCAGGCCTGGCTCAGAGGCTGGTGCAAAATCAGCTGATCACTGAGGCATTTCTATTTTTACAGCTCCCCCTTGCAGATTCGCCCGGCTCATCAGGGGCCGCATACCGGGCTGTCAGGGTTTCGGCCGCGTCAAGCGCCACCTGGCCGGCACCCCCCACCGCTCCGTATTTAAAGGGACAGCTGCAGGCTGAGGGACCAGCCCAGCACAGCGAGGAGGGGCAAAACCACAACAACCTGACAGAGGGACACGCGTGAATGGACAGAAAATTAGCCTGTGGCTAAAACGCAAATTACACCGGCTGCGACATCCGCTGATGCAGCCTGTGCTCTTCTTTTTGCCAAAACGCGCCTCTTACCCTGTTCCGGTAACCCCGGAAACCATCTCCTCTCTCGCTTGAGCAAGCCTCCCCCTCTCTCCCTTTAGGCATCTCACAGTGTCATTTTCTAATGACACCCATGACCCCCAATTTGACGAACGGATGCAAAACTCTCCCAAATCAAACCCAGAACAGTGGTACTAGTTCCAGGTGACACCATATATTAATTAGTTATTGAAAGACACGAAGTTTTTGGCAAAAAAAACTAGGTCATGATTCATAAGATAAACACTTTTGTGGCATGACGCGTCACACTCTGCCAACATTTGAAAAAAAAAAAAAATTCAACTTAAAAGAAATTGGGATCGATGTTTTAAATCCCAGAGGTGTTGTGGCTGCTTCTGGTGACAGACAGAGTAACATCTGCACTCCTGGATGAAGTAGAGAGATTCTGTTTCAGAAGTCTTATCTGTCAGTCTGTGAAAACTAGAGAGGACCTAGAGTGACAAAGCTGCAACAGAATGCAAATACTTGCAAATAAATACTCAGGTTCATTTCTATGAACAATAATGAAGTACCTCTACTGTAAAAGTAAGAGCAAGGTGACATGGGCAGCATTAAGTGTTCCTTGCATGAGGAAACATATTTCCAGTTGAAAACAATCAGAAAAGAACTACATTGTTTTAGTAATATTGATTTTAGTGTCTAGACGGAGATTCTCTTTCTCATCCAAATTTCTATAAACTGATGAAGTCGCACATGAATAATCCAAGATTTCACTAGTTACAAGAGGTCGGGAAATTAATGCAATAATGCATTAATCCTGGTTGGAGAGTCGTTATTGTTGCTGTTCTATCTTAAATGCTCCTGCCTGAAGTAACCCCAAGAGGACACCGAATGTAAGTCATATTTACACCTGGTCAAACCTGGGGGTCAATGTTTTCAAACGACTCATTTTCAGCGAGTACTATTTTGAACAATAAAGGCAGTACATTAGATTTGAGTTGAAAAGGACAGAAAGCGGCCGAGTCTCTCACACACACAAACTTCTGTCATCCATCGGCAATGGGCTTGCTTCCAGATATCAGCCGAAATAAACATGCCAGATGGTAAATGTTGAGAACTATTACCAAAATTATTTGGGAAGCCACTGGTAATCTCCAAGAAACTGACCATCTGCCATTTCACAAAACATATTTTCAATTTTTAGCAGTACAGGCGACGTTGACCCACAGTAGATTCGTGATTGTTAAATGAATATTTAAAACAGGACAGACAATGCGACGTGAGACACAGGAACAGGAAAGGGGAAGTTCAAAACGACATTGCAGCTAGAATACAATACAGCATATATGCCTTTTACATAAAATCTATGATGCATGTCTAATGGTTTATTCGGAGGGACAAGTGTAAATAACACAAACCCCACAGGATTATGAAATACGAGGAGAGGCTGCTGACGAGGACAAACCTACTCGAACACGATGCGAGACACCTGTCAGACTCTGGGGCTGTGACGCGCTTACATTTCACTTCTGTTTCGGGCGCAAATGACCGCGTATGAGACGCCAGAGACATGACATCCCATCAAAAAGTGCTTAATGCCCCACCGTCTACACACGTTTGAGATAAAGAACCATTTTATAACAGGAAACACTAGACACACCAGCGTAGGATTTGGAGGTTACGGCATAACGCGTCAGGGTTGATATTGATCATATTCAGCAGTGAACTGTCGTCAGTGTGACGTCTTAAGTCCCCAGATTCAACCGAGGACATACTGCGGCTACAGCGGTGACACCACAAATAATGCAGCATCACGGAGGATCCGTCCCCCCGATTCAATGTGCGTTTTGGGGTGCAGCTGTGATCCCGACCGAGCCCGCATGTGCGGAGCCTCACATACTCTCCCGACATTTGCGCAGCAAATGCATCATACATTCAACACTCAAGTTAAACCCCCAGAATTATTTGCTCCGCTGGCGCAAATAATCCATTATAGTGCTCCGGATAAGATAGAGTTCGCCAGATAAGCTCGACTGTCCTTCCGTTCAGAGAAAGCCGCCACGCTTTAATAATGGTGAGCGTAACGACCATAACATATCAACCAATATCTTCACTGCTGAGTAGCCTACCTCCCAATGAACAGTAGCAAACGTTATAGGCTACAGATGGCTGGACCCATTGATACATTTAAGTTGCATTTATAAATTATCTTACATTCCAACGGCCAACATTTCCCGACCAAGTAGGCTACCGTACTGCTGCACACGTTTTCCGCAATATGACAAGCCGGAGCCCTCCTCAATCAGCCAACTTACCTCTCTGGCAATTTGATTCAAGGCATCATCTTCTGCCGTCAGCCTCTCCCTGTTGGGATTTCTTTTCCTCCCGGTGCCCTGAGTTCCCATATTACACTTTATATTTAATTGTTCTCTCCAACTGCAGTCCACGTTAACAGATCCAAAAATTGAAGTGTATAATTCGAGTCGTGGATTTAAATCAATTAAAGGTTTAAGAGCCAATGTCTGTCCTGGAATAACTCCGAACTTTACAAAAATGGATCAATTCCCAGCTGGCTAATACAGATGTGAAGTAACCGTTAGCTTTTCGGCTTGATGTTGGGTCATTTTGACACATCCGCTGGGTCTCTTCCTGGATTGTGACAATTCGAGTGCGAAATGCAGGCTCTTGCGAATGAAAAAAAAAATTGGGTACTACCCACGTCTCATTCTCAAAAACATATTTGAGGCACACATGTTGCTTCCGTAATGTCATAAAATTATAGCCGGCGAATTATAGCATGACACTTAGGCTACTGTTTCAAAGCAGCGGTCTCCTCGATACTCCACCATAATAAACCCAGAGATGTTTTACCGTAAAATGACAACAAAGCGGTAAAAACACGACTCATTAGTGCCGAGCTCGCGGCTACCGTTATGCTTTATAAGTAATCATTTAAAGGCAATCGAAATGATAGTGATCTCCCCAGACTACATTAAGCAATCCAATCCCGGATGAAGACCCAGTCAAAATGAATACACGTTCCGGGGTTCATCTTTTAGTCTGGGGGCGAACAGCGCAGGAGGCAGAGCTGCGCGTTCACACACGCCTCGCTATTTTTAATGATGAGCGGCGGCTGCTAAAAACAGACATCTTATCTTGAAGCTTCTTAAAGATGCAGATAGAAATTTCTACACGCTGCAAGTTTCGGACAATGAGTCACAGGAAAGGGGTGTTATTGAATATCTCAAGGAAAACATTTTTATTTGTTAGTAATGGCTCTGTGACCGATTTGTCATTTGCCTTGCAATTGAAAGTCTGAGGGTTTTAGGAAGGAAACTGGCGTTTTAGGGGTGATTCCTTTAGAAAATTCGCTTGATGGGCTTGATTAACCAATTAAATCGTTGGTTACTCTGTTAATCACCAGCCTACCGCTTAATGAAGCGAGACATTTTAATAGTAAATAATGACACACAGGAAGTGTCACCTAATATGGGCGCAGGGTGCTCACTGAAGTGCTTGCAGCGTCTACCCAAACAGCCCATTCAATTCAACCAGTGATTCAAGAGCGCACATCGCAGCGCATTTATTTATTTATTTATTGATTTACTAGCCAACTATGTTGGCCACTATTGTTCGACCCAGCCGCAACGTAGTTGCGGGTCTTTAGATTAAAACAACACATTATGCGCACACACAGAGAGAATATGCACAAATTGCCAGACAAACCTATACTACTCGAACAGCTCAGGGTGTGTAGAATGTCACCTGAGTGTACACCAGTCCCCTGCGATTCAATATCAAGAAAACCGATGTTTCTTTGTGCCGCAAAGCGAGAGAATCAATCGATGAATTTCACGACAATTGCTGAGTATTTCCCATCCATGAGAACCCATCCAATCACAGTATTACAACGACCTCTACTGGTGCTTGCGTTAAATGGTAAAGCATAAGAATGCCATTGTTGCCGTCTTTGGGTACAGTTGCGGATCATCCTGTTGGTTTTTACTCCAAACCTAATGCAGCACTCCTGATTTGGCCAATCATTTGATCTCTTAATGGTGAATGAGGTGGTTGGAGTGAAAACTTTCAGGATGGTGGCCCTCCAGGAGCAGGGTTGGAGACCACTGTTGTGAATTCAGTTTCACTGCTGCCATCCTGTCCTATGCTCAATGACAGATTAATGAATACTGGTATTATACCAAGGTATAATATTGCTCCCAGTGAACAGCATTGTCTGTCAACACTGGCTGTGCAGGAACATGGAGATTTATGTTTAACTCAGAAGGCACAAAAAAGCAAATCATCCAGCGAAATGTGATATTAATGCTAACTGACTGTGGAGATCAAAGAGGTGGAGGGAAAGAGATTCTTGTCATCAGCACCGTAAACAGGTGAGACATTCTGAGCAGAGAAGACTGAACCATACAATTTGGTGATAACATGTTCTGGAGAACGAACAAGCTGACAGGAACATTTTGTAAGACAGGACACAACTGAAGCCGCATTTCTCTGCTTAAGACAGAGGAAACAAATAGCGACACAAAAAAGCCTTGAGATTTAGAAATGACCCTCAACCACGAACATTCAGCAATCCCAAGAACGCAAATATTTGTGAGTAATATTCCTGAACATTATGTATTTAGAATTGAAACCATCTGTATAATTGGAGCTCAATTCTGACAAAAAAAAACAAACAAACATAATACATTGATGGGAATGCATACATCAGCAGACTGCTCCCTTTGTGTTTATCCTGTATCACAATAGAAGAAAAATCAGATTTAAGAATTCAGTTGGCAAATAAAACCAGTGTAATGTGTTTATTTATTATCCACAAATTCAAACGAATGACTGTGCAGCAGGACTCATTCAAATCATCTCTATCGAGTCGTTGCACCCTCCTGTGAAAATAATTGGAACGCAAATTCTGTAAAATGGAGAAAAGGGAGATATTGGATGCATCCATTGAACCGAGTTTTACGGTGAGTGATTCTCAAACTCGCTCCTGGGGAGCCCTGTGCTGATTTTGTTCTGACCGCTCTTGCAATTCGAGAATTCTAGTAGGATTTTTGTTTTTTCTTAATTGGTGTTTTTTTTGTGTGTTTACCAGGGTTATTTGCCTTCTTAAGCATTCCCACACTTAAAAAATAAAAAAAACTTCTAATAAAAATTCTGGGATTGACTCCACTGTTAGAACAAAAACCACCCAACGCAAGGGTCCTGAGTTTGAGCCACTGTTCAATACAGTACAGAGGCACACCAGAATTCTCCAAAGAGCGAGCACGAGGCCTTCATTAAACTTATTTCAGTTTACAACATTTATAATAACTGCAGTATAAGTTCCTGCCAGCATGCTGTGCAGTGCTGGTACAAAAAAAAAATCTGCGTTTGTGCGGATACACTTGTTAGAACAAATGTGTTTATGCAAAGTGCAACCTTTTTTCTTATTTCATTATTGCTGATTTTGGTCCAGCACTCAAAGTCTGGGAGTGAAGCCCGTTTGTGCATTTATAGTTTACAATCTCAGTGTAACATATTTTCATCAAAATATTCAATTTTCGATACATCACAAACATGCTGAAGTAACCCCACACCCTGTGTACTGTGTCAGATGGGTGGGGTAAAATTGTCATAGTTGGCAATCAGCTGAAGCTGAAAAAGACAGTCAGATATTCTCATAACAGAAATGGTGAGAACTGTTTTACTTTTACCACGAACCAACACAAGCTATGATTTATGCATAATCACCATCAGAGTAGCAGTTATGACATATGTAGACGAGCTCACTGACATGAGCACAGTCCTCATGTGCCCAACCCTTTGCATGAGAAGCACTGGACCCACTCCTCTCCACCTTTGGATGATGAGTAAGGACCACGGCACCAAAGAGGAGCAGCAAACAGTCCCACTGACAAAGGAATGAGATGCAGAGGCCCCAGGGCTGGCACCTGCCAACCCTAAATACTCTGCCAACTCCGCTTTAATGGGCCCCACCTGTGGAGGTGAAAGAATGAGAAAGGGGAGGGGCTGCAATGAGCAAACCCTTACAAACCCATACTTGTGTCCTCCAAACAAAGGCCCTGTAGGTCCTCCATCATAAACATAAAATAAATGCAAATATTAGAATTAATAAGACACTATACGTACCTGAAAAAACTTTGGAACATTTTAGTATAGGCCTAACTCAGGACCTATAAGCGGGGCAACCTCAGCACCCTGACACACTAACCCCATGCTGCTTGGCCAGTGTAGCCCCGTGCTCCCATTTTGGAAATCAGACGGCATCTCTCATCTCATAGTCACAGCAGGCCTTTATCTGATGTGTTCTTAATAACTCTAGTTACATACTTTATGAAACAGTAAAAACACTATGGAAATCTCTGTCTTCAAAGAAGCAAGACGCATTTCTTTCAGAAACTTAAAGTTTACAATTTTAGTAAAAATTCTGTTATTTAGGCAGAAAACACTTACATGACACTACAAGTCCTTCTTCCCAAGAGATGACGTTGCTGAGATGTCACATAATTTGTACATTTTAGTTTTCCCGTCAGTGCGTTTGCAAAGAAAAAAACTGGGGTGACAAACCTAACCCCGTGACCGAAGTAACCCCAGTCTCCCCTACTCAGCACCATTAAAAACGCACAGGTAAGGTATGTACTGTATTTGTGGCAAATTGAAGAATCGATAGTTTTTTAGCTTTTCCAGTGAGGCATGAGAGGAATTAAAGAAAAGCGAGTGGTATTGTCATCCTGACGCGCACCACGTGAACCTGCCAAGCACTTCAGTAATAACAAACATTGAGCTGTTCGTGATGTGTACAGTGACACTTGACTTGTTCTTTTTGGTGTGGTCAATAGCCTGCATGAAGCCAACAAAAAAAAAAAAACGAAAAATGCTACTGCATCAACAAAATGGAACAGCTTGTGACACAGGAGAGAGAAAAAGAGCCTTTGGCGTGTTACGGGCAGGTCTCAGCCGCTGAGAGATTGTTCAACAATCAGTCGGCTGTCTATCCAAGAATGGAACACAGGCACTGTCACTGACCGACCCCGCTTAGGGCAGCCACGAGTGGCGATGGCAGCTCAAGAGCGCCACATCTGGTAACAGCCAGTACGTGACAGATTCTGGACAGCAACCAAAACTGATCATAAGATGAGGGGTCCGAGACGACTGAGGGTGAGCGCAAGTACCGTTTGACGCCGTCTACGTGAGCAAAACATGCGTGCACACGGGCCCAACAGAAAACCCCTTTTTTGCCCATCAACAGGTGTAGGAACTCTTCACTTCTGACTGTGGGCACCTGCCTCTGTGTCATTTTTCTGGCACTTTTTTTCCCTGTTTCTGTCTGAGAATGGAAAACAGGGACTGTCGCTGACTGACCGCAGTAAGGGCAGCCATGCGTAAATGGGCAAAAACTGGGTTTTCTGTAGGGCCCGTGTGCACGCATGTGTTGCTCACATAGGTGGCACCAAACAGTACTTGCGCTCACCCTCAGTCGTCTCGGACCCCTCATCTCATGATCAGTTTTGGTGCTGTCCGGAATCTGTCACGTACAGGCTGTAACCAGATGTAGCACTCTTGAGCTGCCATCGCCACTCGTGGCTGGCCTAAGCGGGGTCGGTCAGTGACAGTGTCTGTGTTCCATTCTTGGATGGACAGTCGACTGATTGTTGAACGGTGACAGTGCAAATGACGCACCACCTCTCGGCGGCTGAGATCTGCCCGTAACATGACAAAGGCTCTTTTTCTCTCTCCTGTGTCACAAGCCGTTCCATTTTGTTGATGCAGTAGCATTTTTCGTTTTTTTTTTTTTGTCGGCTTTATGTAGGCTATTGACCACACCAAAAAGAACAAGTCAAGTGTCACTGTATACATCACAAACAGCTCAATGTTTGTTATTACTGAAGTGCTTGGCGTGTGCGCGTGGTGTGCGTCAGGATGACAATACTATGCGCTTTTCTTTAATTCCTCTCGTGCCTCACTGGAAAAGCAATAAAAATCAATCGATTCTCCAATTTGCCGCAAATACAGTACATACCTCACATGCGCATTTTTAATGGCGCTGAGTATATAAATACAATGCAAAACGAAAACAGATTGGCAAGGATGGAATCAGATTGTGACTTGCAGTCGAGCAGATTCACTTTCTTTGGATGTATGTTCTGAGTATGTGCAGCAATCATGACACAACTGCTTTAAGAACAGAAAAAAGGCCTCAGGTTTAACATTCTGATGCGCCTATAGACTGTAATGGTCTTCTTTGCTCACCCGGCGGATCATTTGAGAATTAGGACATTGTTGCTGTGAACTCCGCCTCTCTAAAAAGAAAAAAAAAATATTAACTGTAATGAAAGCACATTTTATTATTCCACCTCATAATTGGCTTCACTTTTTGCCTGAATTTGAGGTTTAATTACATTTCCTCAGGAGTAATATTCTGGAAATGTGTCACAAGCTACTTATACAGCTCCACAGAGATACAGCTCAATTTTGTGCATCAGGCCCAGAAGTAAAATTGTCCGAAAGTGAAAGTGTGGCTTTATTAGCAGGAGTGACTCACTGTGTTTCATTACTCTTTCAGTACGGTCTCCATGAGAGCAGCATTCCTCTGCCGTCGCCTCAAAGCTGAGAAACCTGCGCATTCAGGTAAGACAGAACACATCTCTTTAGCTTAATAACCCGTTTCAGAGCTTCTCAGGTGATTGAGGGGGAAAAAATCACAGTAATGTAGTGATTGTATGGAGTGTCACCGAGCTTGTGGCAGTCTGGTCTGCAGGAGTCCTTATCTGTCAGCAAAATCTGATCTATTCACAACTCTGACCTTGTGGGGCCTTTATTCCTTTATTTTTAATGTGAATCACGACTAAGTGAGTAATGCAATATGCTGTGCTGAATGAGGACATTATATTTTGATCTCATGAGAGGTGTAGTCGTGTTTGTGCACGTTACCGAAATGCACACACAAACGCACATAACCTCGGTTGAACCTGCCCAGCCAGATGAGGAACTTCTCTCTTGTGACTCTCAACTTTTCTTCCTGCAACACAACGAATCGACCAAGATAATGATTAAATCAATGTTTTATTTTTCTGGTATGCCATTAAACCATTGTGTATATGACACCTTGGTTCTTGCTGGGGCGACACATTAGTGCTAAGGTTGGATTTTGGGGTAGGAATCTGAATCTGTGCTCTGGGCGAGTGGCCCAACTCTATAAAGATAAACAATGATATCACCGGTCATTATGCAATATTGTTGGCAATATTTAACAGTGCGCTGTTTTGAGTGCATTGGCAGCGGTGTTTCATCACATGTCGGTCATTTGAAAAAGAGTTTTCCACATTGTTCAGAGTAAACTGGTCACTCTACAGCCTGTTCTGGGAAGATCTCCGCGGGACGGTATTTCTCCGATGGCGCAGAGGAGGTTCAGCTATCCGGCCGTGTCTCCTTCCGGAGCCCCAGTGAAAGGCAGGCTGGTCCGGGTGAAGATGGTGCTTTTGGGCAGCTCTGGAGTGGGCAAGTCCAGCCTGGCCCTGCGTTTCAACAAAGACGAGTTCAAACCCAGCTCCCCCACCGTCGGCTGTGAGTCCCTCCTTCTCTGTTAGCGTTAGCGTATTTCTGCCCGAGTGTCTGCAGCGTATTCATTTCCAAGCTATTTATAGAAGCTGGCTGAACTTGATTGAGAAATGCTTTACCTTAAGTCACAGCAGTTAGAGAGGAGTGTTTTCAATGTCAACATAGAAGATAAAAAGTGTATATGTGGTTATCCTGAGCGTTCTGTAGTGCCTTGATGCGTCCAAATGCGTTTTTTTGTGTTCTTGAGGTTTGACCAGATACATAATCCTTATGTTACCAATAAATCACACCGCACCAACATAGGGCTTACCAAACTCAGCCCTGGGGCTTTCCTGTATCGTTGTGCTGCAGTGTCAGCTTGAATATTTATCAGCAATCAGCACTTTTCACCATTTTTCCCATGTTTTCTTCAAAAGATGGTCAATTATTTACTTACCATCGTCTCCACCTCTTGGAGGAACACAGGAGCGTAGAAGGACTAATCTGGACAGTAATTTTTTTTTACCGGTTTAATATCCTGAATGATAAATCTCAGAGGACTGCGTTCATTATTGTGTTGCCGGTGCGCGATCTTCACGTAAAAGGCACTTTTTCCATGATTGTGTCTGCAGGCGCTTACCTGACTCAGGTTGTGTATCTGCCCAGTGCCACCATTCGCTTCGAGATCTGGGACACTGCTGGTCAGGAGAAATTCCACAGCGTCACTCCTCTGTACTACAGAGGGGCCCACGCTGCCCTGGTCGTGTATGACATCAGCAGTAAGGTACTTCCTGTGCCCAGCGCTGGTACTATTGAATGAAGATGGAAGATGGAAGTTGGTTGGATGTGATTATCTCAGCGTGACTCAATGCTCTGAGTAAAGCGCACAGGTCTTGTGTGGAGAAAAAAAAGCCTTTGATTGGTTAATTGTTATGACTGGTCCTTGCTCTTCTGATTGGCATATGAAATTCTCCCGATAATTTGGTATATCTGATGAACTATATTCAGCTTCATTTATGCAAAGATTCCAAAACTTAATTAAGCTCATCCATTGCTCATCCCTCCAGTAAACATGCTCCAATTACTAGCTAACTCATTTTCACAGACGCTCACATCCAAGCCCACTGGCTACATTCACGTTAACAGGCTGAAGTGACTCAGAATTGATTTTTTTGCCTCAGTGTGACGCAGATCCGATATTTTTCAGGGCTGTGTGGATACAAAAATTCAATATTTAAATCCAATATTCTCATCAGAATTGAGTCACTTTCATATGCAGTTCTTGACAAATCTACAAATCCTATTAGTGGTGATAATAATATGACAGTGATACACAACGACAAATGTTCCATACAGTTGTGTTTCTGAAGAATTGCGCAATGGAAAAACAGAGAAAATTCTAATCGTGAGACTAGACCAACTGAGGTCTTAAATGCCCAAATTTAATGAGTATTATTAAAAGGCATGATGCTACACACTGGTAAACAGCCAACTGTGTATACTTTTCTGCACTCCATTTTAATGAGCATAATCTATATTTTTTAATTAAAAATTTAATTTGCACGTTAAAACATAAAATTATTTGTTGTGCACTGCCCCGTTCCCCAAATCATCGTCATCGAGGGCTGCAAACTGCTAGTTTTTCACCCTTCCTTTACCTGAGAGTCAGGAGTGCAGCCTGTCTGGCCAATCAGAGGCTGTCACTGATCAGGTAGCTATAGAAAACATATATAGAGCCCGCACACCAGTACTCCGTATAAGACCTTTATTATTAAAACAAACAACGTTTCGATCAACGTGTGATCTTTGAACTTGACAAAGATCACACGTTGATCGAAACGTTGTTTGCTTTAATATGTGTCCGGGCTCTATATATGTTTTCTATTGTCACTTTTGATTAGCCCAGCACCCATGGTGATGTGCGTATAGTGATAACCCACTTCCTACTGTTCAGATAACTGCCATGAAGGACAAAAAATCAGGACTGGATTTGGATTCAAGGGCCAGATTTGCGGATCTCTGTTGTATCATATCAAGGAATTAAGAAGTTGGATGGCCTTTAAAAATATTTTCAAAGCTTATTGATTTTATTTTATTTTTTTCCATTGTGTACCAGCTTTTTTTGGAATTTGGGGTCATATTTGGACGAACTAACATAATAATAAATCGAGTTTTCAGCTTCCATACTTGGTCGCAACACGTTTGCAGTCATTGACTGCCTGAAGTCTGAAACCCATAAACATCACCAAATGCTGGGTTCCATTTCTCGTGACGCTCTGCCAAGTCTTCGCTGCAGCTGCCTTCAGTTCTCGCTTGTTCTTGAGGCTTTTTGCCCTCAGTTTTTTGGCTTCAGCGATTAAAGCTCCTACTCAGTTGGATTTAGGTCAGCTGATTGACAAAAGTATTCTCTTTTTGATCTTAATTTCATAGTGAAGCTAACAGTTGAGAACTAGGAACTACAGTGTGGTGCTGTAAGACGATTTGAGTCGTGTGAATGTTTTTTGGCACATGAAGTCTGAGAGTTTGAAGGATAAAGCGTTATCGGTTACTAAATGCTTCACTTAAAATTAGTTCAATTTGAACTCTTTCGTCTGCAGTTTTCCTCCTCTCAGTGTGCTAAAATGATAATTCAATACGCAGAATTGATAACCTGCACTGTTTCGGCGTTTCCACGATTAGAGTAAATATGGGAATTTAGCCCATCAGTTTCATCATGAATACGCCACAGATGGTTAATGTTACAACAATAAATCATGGCATAATCCCGTAAATGAACGGCTGCAGGAGCATCGGGATGTTTTCTTCTGGGCAAATTGTTGCCAACAGGCCCTCCAGCTAATTTTTTAAATTGTTTTCTTCTTTTTATACTTCTTCAAAGGGGCAAAGTCCCTCTTACACTCTTATAACAGATGCTTTTGATTACTCCTGATGGCCTGTGTATTGCAGTTTCCCCACAGGCAGAACAGAAGCTGACTCCAGTCAATCAGACCCTGTCCCAGTGTGGAAGGGTCAGAGTGGTGGGGAATGTCAGTGGTGTTTTCAGAATCATTTCCTGATCAAATGACTGAGGGTCATGGCCACAGAAATCTCCATAGTCAGCTACATGTCTGTTTATGACGGTCTATCTGGTCTGTTTATGTTCCAGTAAAGACATTGGAAATGGATCTCCGGGAAATTCCAGCCATAGTTTAATTTCCTCATTGTCGCGGTTGTTCATTTACTAAAGTGGTTGAGCCAGAGACAAACGAAGGTTATCCTAAACTTACAGAAGGCATTCAGTGTAGCTGTATTTTGCCGCAGTGCCTGTTGGGAACACAGCCTCAGAAATGTCTGTCACTCAGGGTTACAAAATATTATTAAAAATGTCACAAAGAAAAAAGATTCCCTGGACAAAGTGCCTGTTTTCGTCTGTATGCCTGGCCTTTTGCTCCAGTGCTGATGTTTTGCTGCTGCGCTGCTGCAAATTCCACACGCAAAATAATTTACACTATATACTATATTCTGATGTAATATGTAGTCATGTCTCAGTGTATATTTAGTTCCTTTGTTCCACATGCAGAGTGACTCTCACAGCATTCTAAGCGTTTGAGACGCACTTTGGAGGAGTTTTGCTCACTTGTGCACGCCCAGAGAGAGAGCGGACGTGACTGAGCAGTAATGAGCGTGTGCTGCTGTCTCAGGAGAGCTTCGTGAGGGCGCAGCTGTGGCTGAAGGAGCTGGAGAAGCAATACATCCCCGGAGAGACCGTGGTGGGGCTCGTGGGGAACAAGGCAGACCTGTCCAGCAGTCGCCAGGTGTCTCTGCAGGTACCGCAAACTCAGGGGCGGCTGCTCGGCTGACATGAGAGGAGGATTGAAAATCCATAAGTGGTCTGGACCTGTTTCCAGTCATTTTCCTTGATGAGCAAGTTTTCCCATGATTTACATAATCCATATAGTCAAACATACAGCTTTCTACTTAATGCAATGCTATGGAAATTAAATATTAAATTCAAATCAGAAAAATATTTTATTCACTTTTCATAACAGGAAAAAATACTAGGTAAATTCTCACATTAACTTTTCAAACTTCCATCAACAATGCAGGATGTCCAACCCCTGTTTTGTGATTTTTTTTATTTTTAAATGACAGCAAAGAAAACAAAGATTAACAGCAAGTATCCAGTACTGAATAAACTGATTGTAATGCTGGCCTCACCAGCTAGTGCTGAGTATTTCTCAAGTTCATTATAATCTTAAATAAATCTAAGTAAATGGTTGAAAACAGGTCAAGACTAATCACTTGTTTACAGGCATTCTCTTCCTTCCCAATTTTCAGGTCACCAGCCTCCACTGCTCCACCTTGACCGGAACAGTTTAAACTTCCTGTTTAACTGACTCCCTACAGGGATGAAAAAAAAATACACTAAAGTATTGGTACAGAGTAGTGTGAGAGAGACCACAAAGAAGGCTCAATGAATATGGTGCTCAGCTATTGCCTACGAGAACAGAATATATGCTATGCACTGGCCTACTATGAGTCATTATCATTTATGGATTTATGTTGCATCCTCTGGCGATCTAACTTGCATTATAATTTGTGACCATTTCTATCACATTATTTAATGTGAATTGAAGAATGAATGCTGTCAAATGAAGCATTTACCTGACATAATGTGGCCTTAATTTGTATTGTCAGTGACACAGTAAATCTGATACATAATATGATGAAAGTCGAGAAGGTAGGTTAAATGTTCTTCGTCTTTTGTAGGATGGCCACAGACTCGCAGAAAGCAAAGGTTTGTTGTTCATGGAAACATCCGCCAAGTCTGGAGAACAGGTGCAGGAACTGCTGATGACCATTGGTAAGAGTCCACAGTATTTTACTTCATAATTAATTCATTATGATTGGAATGATGAAAAACACATTATTGAAACACTGAGTGTAAAGCTGCTTTCACGCCGAACGAAATTTTCGCACGACAGATTACATTCAAAGTCAATGCAAAGACGCGAATACACGCGAAAACGCACGTCTGATTAAGATTGAAATTGAAAGCAGAGATTTGTCCGTTATCTTTGATCTGTATTATTTTGACAACAGTACAACAGCACATTAATTGATGTCACCACATGAATTTTATTGATTTCTCAAGATAAATGCATTTCCATTTTAATTCTTGCAACATGTTATAAATAATAATAAAAAAAAAGTCGGGACAGTGAAGTATTTACCGCTTCATCATGTTGCCATTCCTTTTCCCACCACTTAATAAACGTTCAGGGACTGAAGAAATTTAGTGATAAAGTGTTTCAAGCGTAATTTTGTCAATTTCTTTTTGCATACAAGTCTTAATGTGCACAACAGTTTTAGGTCAGTGATGCTGCGTTTCGCATTTGAAAAAGCACCAGGCGTCCTCTATTGGTGACAAATCAGGCCTGCAGGCAGGCCAGTCCAGCACCTGCATCATCTTCTAAGATGCCTTTGTGGTGCACGCGGAAAGCTGTTTTTCACTCTTTTGTTGAAATATGGAGGGGCGTCCCTGAAAAATATGTCATCTCGACATTTTGCTTCAGAATCTCAGTTTACTTTTCTGCATTATTGATACCTTCACAGTAGTGCAAGTTACCTTTGCCAAGGACACTAACATTATCCTATACCATCAGAGAGCAAAGGATGTGTTGCTGGTAACAGTTTGGATCGTCCTTTTTGGGAGCTCACAGTGTTCATTTCTTCCAAAAAAAGACCTGAAATATTCATACATCTGAGCGCAATACACAGTTCCACTGTGTGATGGTCCATGGCAGAAGCCAGTAAAGTTGACTGTACTTCCAGACTCTGTCAACAAAAGGCTTCCTTGTTGCGGAATAATGTCATAACTGGTATTTGTGAATGTAACAACATAAAGTAATACTTGAAAAAGATTTGGTTGAAGTAACCCGGAGCCCATGTGGTTATATCACTGATCGATAAATGACGGACAGTTTTGATGCAGTGCCGTTTGAGGGATCAGAGATTGACGGTACACAGTTTACGTTGGTACCCTCGCAGTTTATGCAAAGTAATTCCTCCAGATTCTTTGAATCTCTCAATTACGTTTTTAAATGTTAGGTGTGAAGTATCCAAATACAGTGCTGTGAAAAAAGTATTTGCCCCCTTCCTGATTTCTTCTTTATTTGCATATTTGTCACACTTAAATGTTTCAAATCATCAAACAAATTTTAATATTAGACAAAGACAACCCGAGTAAATACAAAATGCAGTTTATAAATGATGAGTTCATTTATTAAGGGAAAAAAGCTATCCAAACCTACCTGGCCCCAAGTGAAAAAGTAATTGCCCCCTAAATCCTAACAACTGGTTGTGCCACCCTCAGCGACAACAACTGCAATCAAACATTTGCAATAACTGGCAATGAGTCTGTCACATCACTGTGGAAGAATTTTAGCCCACTCTTCTGAATTAGTTTAATTATTTTAATTCAGCTACATTGGAGGGGTTTTGAGCATGAACAGCTTGTTTGAGGTCATGCCACTGCATCTCAATAGGATTTAAGCCTGGATTTTGACAAGGCTACTCAAAAATCTTCATTTTGTGTTTTTAAGCCATTCAGCGGTGGACTTGCTGGTGTGTTTCATATCATTGTCCTGCTGCTTAACCCAAGTGCACTTGAGCTCGAGATCACAATCTGAGGGTTGGACACTCTCCTTCAGGATTTTGAGTTAGAGAGCAGTATTCATATTTCCATCAATTATGCCAAGTCGTTCAGGTCCTGAAGCAGCAAAATAGCTCCTAACCATCACACCACCACCACACCACCACCACCATGTTTGACTTTTGGTATGATGTTCTTTTTATGAAATGCTGTGTTAGTTTGACGCCTGATGTAATGGGACGCACACCCTCCAAAAAGTTCAACTTATGTCTCGTCATTCCACAAAATATTTTCCCAAAAGTCTTGGGGATCATCAAGATGTATTTTGGCACATGTGAGACGAGCCTTCGTGTTCTTTTATGGTCAGCAGTGGTTTTCGCCATGGAACTCTCCCATGGATGCCATTTTTGCCCAGTCTCTTTCTCATTGTTGAATCATGAACACTGACTTTAAATGAGGCAAGTGAGCCCTGCAGTACTTTAGATGTTGTTCTGGGTTCTTTTGTGACCTCCTGGATGAGTAGTTGATGCGCTCTTGGAGTAATTTTGGTAGGCCAGCCACTCCTGAGAAGGTTCACCACTGTTCCAAGTTTTCTCCATTTGTGGATAACGGCTCTCACCATGAATCGCCGGAGTCCCAAAGCCTTAGAAATGACTTTTACAACCCTTTCCAGACTGAGAGATGTCAATTTCTTTGTTTCTCATCTGTTCTTGAATTTCTTTAGTTCACGCATGACATGTTGCTTTTTGAGATCTTTTAGCCGACTTCAATTTGTCAAACAGGTTCTATTGAAGTGATTTCTTGATTCATCAGGTTTGGCAGTAATCAGGTCTGGGTGTGGCTAGTGAAACTTTACTCAAAAAAATGTGGTTAATCACAGTTAATTCATGATTTAACAAGGGGGGGAGGCAATTACTTTTTCACATAGGGCCAGGTAGGTTTGGATAGCTTTTTCCTCTTAATAAATGAAATCACCATTGAAAAACTGCATTTTGTATTTACTTGGATTATCTTTTTCTTATATAAAAATTTGTTTGATCATCTGAAACATTTAAGTGTCAAAAATACGCAAAAAAGTAAGAAATCAGGAAGGGGGAAAATATTTTTTCATGCCACTGTACCTCCATATTGCTCTGTGTTAATACCTTTCAAAGATTTTCTTGCGCATTTGTGTCCAAAATGACAGTCCTTGCTCCATCTTTGCTCCTGACGGACAAGGTCTCTCCTGGATTCTGGTTTTGCACTAAATGCACTCATTAGTACAATCACCTGCTGACAGGAGCTGTTTCACTTCACACCATTATTCAATTTTTTATTTTTTTTCTTTCTTTTTTTTTTGCCTGCTTACTGTTGTGAAAATGCCCCATCCCAACTTCTTTCGGAAAGCGTTGCTGGCCTGAATGGAGGGAATGGATGACATTGACAAAAAAAATGAAGTCGACCTGACAAAACATTTGCCTTCATGCAGTCTGTACTGAAATTCAATCAAAGTACATTTGGAAATAACTGCTTTCTGTTTTAATGTATATTTTCCATATCGTCCCAACTCTTTGTGTGCTGAGGTTGTAAAAGGCAGCACTGACTATAGTTACTTATGTCATTGTGTTGTTATTTGTGGAGAAGCAATATGAATCAATCGTGAATATTTAATGATTGTTTTATCAAATGTCCCATTGCGTTGGTAAAGGAGTACATTTGCCTGAAATTCAGTCAGAGGAAAAAAGTTAGTGAGCTCTATTCCCACAGCTGATTCCTAAGCCCTCTCCTACTCATTGCTAAGGACACAGCCAAACCTTTTGAGTATTCGCAGAGGAAAACTGTAATCTTTCTAAATGGTCTTGGTCTGTTTGGATTGGGCGTGTTTACATTGCATCTCAACCCCCGCATTCTTAATTACAGCAAGTCCCAAACTGCAACAGATCTCAGTGAAGGACCGAACTTAATATCCTCAGTGCACTGCACATGTATAGTCGTTACCTACTGCTAATAATCAACATCCTGCCGAAATTATTTACTGGAATGTATCCTTAAATAGCCCCGAAGGTTCGTGCAACTATCTGAGTGACCACAAGAGGGCAACAAACCACAAAAATTGCTTGGAGTAAAGTGGGAAAATGAATAATCTCATTCAAACTGAGGGAACTGGGGGTTGAAAATGAACCTTTCAGGTGAGAGCACTGTATGGATTTACTGTGACTTAACAGTCAGTTCTGGTCTGCCTTATCACTTGAAACACGTCTGAAACCGCTCTATTAGTTGAGTAATTCAAACCCATAATATTGGGCCATAACTGCTGTACAACTGCTGTCAAAAAGTCCTAAACTGCCCATATTAAATGAGAAAGTTTTGCACAATATTCTGACCTAAATTAAATGCTGCCCAATCGAACAGATGTTCTGAGAGTTGTTGTTCCTAGACCATGAAATTAGTTTCTTCCATCAATACACCGGTGATAGTGAAGGCATTATTGTGAATTTTGTGTAGGCTATCCTTCCTTTTCTGGGTGACACAGTATTATTCTGAGGCCTGGGCAGCGTAAATTGTATCTTGTAGGGCCAAAACTGATATCGAGTCCAATTAACCCATCCCTGCACCATTTGGGTCAGCGTAATTTGAAACAGCCTGATCTGAAGAAAAATATTTAGGCGAAGAACAGGAAACAGGAAATCAGACCCTTCTGTCATCTTCTGAACATGGCAAACAGCTCGTGGCTACAGCTCTAATAGTGTTTTTTGAGCCAGAATTTGGGGTGCCGGACTGAAGACCAGCTGAATTCGTTTATTTGTTATGGAGTCAAAGCATGTGGTCATTTCACAAACCGATTCGAGTGCTGCCCGCTACTCTCCTTCCATACTTCACTTTAGCAGGCTAATACTAAAGGCTGATGCATAGAATACCTGAATTGAAACACTACCTGAAATGAAAAATAAGAATAATTTTACTTGTATTTTTTTTTTTTAATCGATTTGCTATATGCTGTCTAGCTAATGCTGTTTTTTAATCTGTTTGTAAACATGAATGATCTGACGTGAATTGTTTAGTGCTGAGCTCGTGCATGAGCACCGCGGGTTCGAGCAGCTGACTCATTTGCTCTCTGGTGTTCCCTCCTGTCGCAGCCCACAGGGTGAAACAGAACTCCTCGGAGGATCGAGGCCTCATCGAATGGCGGGAGGCGGAGAGCGCGGGCGTGCAGAGCAGAGACAGGCCCTTCCTCCACAATGTTTGCTGCTGAGTCAGGACCCATCCCCGGGCTGAAGGAAGATAATGGAGGAAACAGGCCTGGTTTGGCCCAGCATTCACACAATGTGCACAAAGACAGACACTAAAGACATACAGCTGTGAGCGTACACAGCCACTGCTTATATTTGTGCTTTTTAATGCGAAGAATGCGCAGAGTATTTGCCAAGAAATGCTGGAAATCCAAGGCTGATAGAGCAACGGTCTACAGTGTTGGTCCAGCCAGTGGCGAAAGACCATCTCTATAACACAGAAAGGTACGGACTGGATTTGAAGTCAGTAGTACTGTGTCATCAGCACTCTCAGGAGCAAAGGTACTGTGCATTTTACCCCCTTGGGTACAAAATCCCATGGCTATGGATGTAATTTTGTGTACATATTGTGACAGACATTTTACCTTATTCAGCACTTTTTCCTCACCTTTTTTCTGAGACTGGAGGCTTACAGACATGAGGTCATCAGTGGAAATACAGAGGCACAGACAGGAAATTATGTCATTAGCCTTGAATCATTAGCATTCTGTGAATCAGCACCTCAGATGTCCTCTGTGCTGTACAAGCAGCTGGTGCAAGGCTAAACAGTGATGAATCCTCCAGCCACTAGAGGGCAGCTCTAATGCTGTTTTCACTGTACTGACAGCCATTCTCAAAAGGAGTTTTTGGTGGCAAGATTTTCCTTGATGCCTGAATATATACAAACTTGATGCCTGAATGTATACAAACGCGTGTGTGTGTGTGTTATAGAGAGTGAGCTGGCGAGAGAGAAATGTTTTTCAACAATTTTCCCCAAAAAATTATTAATCAGTATCCCAGAACAAATTATGACATAATATAAGCACACCATCCCTGAATGACATATTTTAAAACTTTTTATTAAAAAAAAAAAAAAAACAAAACTTTGGATTTGAGTCTGCGCAGTTCATCTGTAACACTGGTAGAACAGGAGTAAAAGGCATCGGGGCATGTGGATTTTTCCCCGTGTTTTGTACATAGTCTGTAGAGGTTATTCTCTTGGATATTCTTTGGCAGTAGCCTTGTTAACCAGCAAACTCTGAAACTGAACCTATTCCATCGATGGATTTGAGTCAGTGGGAGCAGTAGTCTGGTCCATATGTGTCCAGTCCAGCTGTGTATAACTGAGTGAAGGAGAACAGAGGCCTCTCTGGTGATGTTCTCCTCCGCAGTACACACAGAGGCTGTCAGCATGATATTTTCACTTGGTGTTCTTTGACTTCTTCCTAACGATTCCCATCCCGCATGTATGACTCATCTCCGCTCTCAATCTTTCAATCTTTTTTTTTTTTCTTTTTTGCTGTATGACTTTATAATAGAGAACACGTTCTCATTCGAGCGTTTCCCCGAGCGTGTGACCGTGACTTCCTTAAAAGCTGTGTTCAAAGGCCCCGAGAAAAAAACTGTGTGTTTGAGGTGGGGTCCGACCCGCCCCACACATGCCCCCACATATTAACGGACCCTGGACGAGCTCTTTGTTTTCTCAGTCTGAGAATAATTATTTTCCTCTCCATCATTCTACAGTGGGGTACTGTTTTTTGAGAGGAAGATTTACATCCTGTGCTTTTTTTATTGACTTTTACTACACAATGAGCACAAATTACACAATTTTATTCTTTTCTTCACCCACAACTATCATCCCCGCTGGTCATAAAAACGAAGGATTTTTTTTTATCTTCGTCTCCACTGAGGAACCCTTATCGGTTCTTTGTAAAAACCTTTAATATTCTGAAGATGAAAAGTGTAAAAGCTCAAGAGATTGAACCTTTGAACTAGAGAGGGCTCCACGATCGAATTACGAAGGAATCTTCCGGAACCATCTTTTCGCTGAGTGTTGTTTAACGTGAAACTTAAGACCCTCTCTCCCCTGATGTGTGATGACCGCCGTAGCACAAGATGGTTTCCAGGTGGGCACTAGATTTACACGGTACAACACTGAGGTTTTTCAAAAAGAGGACACTCTATAATTCCCCCAACATATGCAATGGCAACTGGCGCTTCAGAAAACTGACTGAAGGGATTTTAAAACAAAAGAGTGAGGCCCTGAGGTAAATACTGATGTCAGTTCAATGTAAGAGTTTTTGGAGTCTGTATTCACTTCTGAAACCACCATATTTTACAAATGAGCACATCTTTGCTTTTTACTTCATCTGGAAAAAAAGATTATAATTTCGTCAAAACCGCTGACTAAACTTGCTCTGATCTTCCAAGAAATCAATTGAGAGGCTGTGTGTAGCCCACCATCAATGATGAAGTGATTTGGTTACTTTCCTGGTGTTTTTTGGTTTTGAGAAGTTTCCTGCAAGCGGAGAGAGGGAGGGAGAGAGAGAGAGAGAGAGAGGGAGGGAGGGAGAGAGAGAGAGAGAGAGAGAGAGGGAGAGAGGGAGAGAGAGAGAGAGAGAGGGAGGGAGAGAGAGAGAGAGAGATACATTTTTATGAAGCTAATGCTTATCTGGAACTTTGCATGCTGGTGAACCATATCATAGTACAACATGTTACTGCCATTCGCCCTTTTTATTGTTCCTGCCCAGCCCAAATGTACAGTTATACTTGTTTTATTTTGAGGGACCAACAGCGATTCTTTGACATTTAGAACTCTTTCCAATGACCCTCTTCCAGACCATAATTTCAATGGTATCTTTAGGGTCTAAGCATTGATTGGAGGTCTGACTGAATGTACAGTATACAGTATCTGTGCCTGATAAATCCTATGCAGGAAAAAAATCTGTTCAGGGCTTATAACCAAGAGTGAAAGCCCAGGTATATAACTTTTCAGAAAATAGCACTGCTGTATATAAAACATTGGGAAAAATTAGCCTTGTCCCTCAAGGTCAATTTAAATTTGCTTTGATGGAATGTGACTTAAATGAGCTGATTATACATGCTAAACCCTGATGGTAGCTGCTTTATTGTGGTATCTAATCACACCGCACACCACAAGTGAGTAGATGGTCCACTCAAGCCGCCATTTTGAGTCCCATTTTGTGTGGCAATGAATAACTGTGTCCTTCCGAAGAAATTAGCTTCAGCATTATTTACTGATTCTAATAATGTACCTAATAATGTTCTAATAATGTAGTTCTGGGAACCTATTCATGAAGGGGCTGTCACTCGGTGTGATAATCACTAATCTCAGAAGTCATTACTCCTGGAAATTAACAACGGTAACTGAGATTTGGTAGACGGCAATGGCGACCCGCAGCCAAGCATGATACATGATGTGACGCCTGATCACATGATCTGTTCGATAAATTCACGAAATCCGTCACTGTGCAGAGAAGCCCATTGTTGGAGAAATGTGTATACTGTCGGTGATTCCCGACGGCTTCATTGACATAAAACACGCTGAACTGCGGGAGATAAATTTATGCTGGTGTGCTTAAAGAAAAAAAAAATCTCATGTTTCCATGCGCTGTATAGCTGGACGGTTTGAGGACAACCTGCACTGAATTCGCGGAGAGCTGTAGTGATTTGGTTCGAACATGATCGCCTCCCCTGACAGTTTCTAGATTCACCACTAGAGGCGCCAAAACTCACCTGATATGATATAACGGACAAACGCCGTCTTCGACACTCAATGAGTCCTTGCACACTTCTAGGAGTAACTGACTTCTGCTAATTGCCGAGGGACTGTAACTTTCAGAATGTAAGGCTTACTCACGAACAACAGTCAGCTGAGCCAACAGCCAATGCTCCATTTATTTTGATTGTTTGCCACTGTGCATGCTCAATTGAATGTCGGGAGAAGATTTGGGAAACATGCCATGCAAAAAGAAAAAATTAAGTTCCTCTTCCCTCAAAGAAATACACAGAACAAGGGTACCGAACTGACAACACAACAAAGTCATATCGCTATTTGAGGAAACACTCCTCGAATGTGGTCTATTGTTGTCGGCAAAAAAGAGGAAGTGTAGAATGTTAATGTTCGTCCTTTGGAGTGGTGAACAGAACTGCACTCAAATGCAGGGAGAAATGGGGAAAATGCGGTTTCCCTCAACTTTCATTTGTGTCACATCAGATGAATAAATGCTACCACTGTTTTGAATCTGGACTGTTGTCCCTTTGTGAGAGTTACAGACTCACTTGCCTGCCTCTAACTTACTGGACAGTAGCGAGGGCCAATGAGACCAAATCTCCCTTCACGAATAGCCCGTTTCGAGAGTTAATGGACAATAGACATTGTGACCTGTTAACAAAGATATCGTCCCTTCATAAATAGGGCTTGTGATCCTCTCCGGCCATTATAAGCGTTAAATTAATGTCAGTTGCCTTGTTATGATTCTGTGTGCTCCTGGTGAAAGACTGATGCAGTGAAATATATCAAGTTTTCCAATGAATTTTGTACATAAAACTAAGTTCCTACACGGACAAACCTGATGTTGACATGACCCATGTCACAGGATCCAGCCAATTAAATAACCCCAAATGAGCACTCTCGAGTGTAACATAAACCAAAGGATTTAGCCTGATGAAGACCTTTGGATTACCCCCTGGCAAGAGGTCCAAACCCTCAAACTGAGGTTGGAAGTTTTCTGTTCGTATAAGTCAAGTTTTCCCTTTAAAATGTCTGCTGGTTTTATCCCTCTCTTTTTTTTGGTTTTACTCTCTTATGATGTTGCTGCATAAAAGTTGCACATGTTGACCTCGTCTTTTTAAGGGAACACGACAATTTATCTCTGGATGTAAACCTCTTACTTTTATATTTTTTTC
This sequence comes from Gymnothorax reevesii, assembly GCA_029721435.1. NCBI lineage: Eukaryota > Metazoa > Chordata > Actinopteri > Anguilliformes > Muraenidae > Gymnothorax > Gymnothorax reevesii. The sequence continues at coordinate 64,150,738 of CM056587.1, read as the reverse complement.
TTGGCAATGCAAAGAATAATAAAAGATAAATGATATGCTTCTTCATACTTTCATTTCCAAAACATCATTAGCATGTCTTCGCACTGAAATCATTAAATAATGCTTTTTAAACCACCCCAGCTGTCAATTGTAAAGTCACCACAGAACTGAATCAACCCATGTTTAACCCCGTCTGTACTCAAACGGCCTGTAAAGAGTGTCACATGGTACCAACTGCCCGTTTGTCTCTGTCAGAGTTTCGAATTGTGGCTGTAGTTGTTTTTTGCTGTTACTGTGTTCGTTGTTTTATTGTGGTCCCCAAGGGCATAACTTGATAACCCTTTCAGCCCCGTGGGCAACTATAGTTGCCCAATGATGCAAGATATCAAAGTCAGATGCAGTTGAAAACCTATCGTGTGGCAACTTGTTTAAAAGAGCTCCCGCAGGGGAGCCCTTTTAAACAAGTTGCCACGTGATAGGTTTTGCAACTCTCCGTCCGAGCGTCTGTCGACTCCTGTTGCAGAGGTTTAGTTCGTCTTTGCTTTTGCAGAATTTTTTGATGTTGGCAAATGCTGTAATACTTTGTTTGACACTGTTCCCCTTGATACCGAAAATATTTTTGTCGTTTTTGTGACGGACAGACCGGCATTTTGAGAACCTTCAATTTGGCCCCTTCGAAACTTTGTTAGTATCTCGCTTCGGAGCCTTAAGTACAGCTGGCTTTACCTCTTTGAAACGGACACATGGTTCTAATTACCATAAACATTAATGGGAATGACCTGAGTAGAATCCTTTTTTAATTATAGCTTATATTCTTCAAGGTAAAAGCCATTTTTAGAGGGTCCTTCTGATATCTTGTCTACCTCCTAATATTGTGCAGCTGCCTTAGCAAATTGTTAGAGTAGCTATTGAGCGAAAAGGATGCAAATGTTCAACTGACTGAGACCTCTCTTCTCTGCATGAAGCTCTGTTTTGCACTGGGCTTGTGGAAATCGTGTTCAAGACTGTGGAACTGGTCTTTTAGGTACTATTAGCAGAGTCTGCTGACTCTCTGCTCACCTATCGAAAGTTTCCAAGATCTTTTAAAAGCTTCAAATAAACATGAGTGAGACAGTCGGTGTCCCCTTTATATATATATATATATATAGAATTTTTTTTTTTTATTAACTCGAGTAGAAAGCAGTCAAGGTCACTGACGCAGTGTGGACAACAGCTCAAACAGAGCCACGGCTGTGGGACTGAACCCCATTATACACTGCACCCATAAACAGCACCTTACTTCTTCCAAAATTTGCAAAATATGATTACCATGACACAAAGGGCAGACCATTTACAGCAAACAGAACCAAGAACATAAATACATTAACATCACCAGAATTCGAAGTGTTTGGAGAAATGACTCAGGTTTGGCTCAACGGTTCATCGGCTGCTCCGGAGAATCGCGACAGGTGCGGTACAATCACAAGCACCGGCAGCAGCCGACATCAGCAAGTCTACTAACGGCCTCAGATCTGATGTTGTCCTTGGCTATTTAAACGCCCCTTAAATGCCTCTGTCCTTGAAATCTGTGGCATTTAGCGGCGGTTCCCCAGAGGGTTTTAGATTTGGAGCAGAATAACGGTACAATGACGAAATCGAGGAGCCAAGAGTGGGGCTTTCACCTCAGCGTACATCAAATCTTCATTTTCAACATTAAAATGTCTTTAATAAGCCAAAGAAGAGAAGCTATGGTCACAAACAGGAAACGCAGGAGTACGGGTGGACGGTGAGCGGCTGAAAAGCACAGTCTTCACTGGTTGCTGGCGGAGTCGTCCTCAGCCGTGATGGGGATGCACAGCCGGTGGACGGCTCGCGATGGCGCTCTGCTGACTCTGGTATCCCGCCGGCCAAATCGGCCAACCGGCCGGATGCCCCGGCCCGTGTACCAGGAAGTGTCGATGTCCTGATCTGAGGGTAAAAAGAATAGTAGAGGCGCAGTTCTACACTACACCACTTCCTGCAAGAAGGTTCATATTCAGAAAGAGGCCTCAATAAAGCCACTGCATTTCTAAAGCTCGAGCCAAATTATGGAGGCAATTTTATTAGCGCAGTAATTGACTCCAATTGGAAAAGGCTCTGGTTTAGAAAAAAAAAATTGTAATTGAAAAGACAACAAACATCCAGTTGTAGAGCATTTGCCTTTGCTTGACATTTGCTTCAAGCCTAAATCATTAAAATAACTTTTTAACTGCAAGAAAAACAGCATTTTTAAGCATGTATGCAGACGTAAATCAATGTTGTGAAGTACTTTTGTAACTTTGTGATTCTGGCAGCAATATTTTTAAGCACTTTCTACAGTGGGAACACAATACTGTTTTTAAACGAGTCCAAAAAATGGATGCATAGCATAGTCGCCAAACACAAACACAACCATCAAGAGAACTATGTACTACCAATGACCTCACAGAACAGCATACAGATGACTAATTAAAAAAAAAAATGAAAATCAGCCAACCAATCTCTATGAATGGATTAATCTGAAAGGTGCATTTCCCCAGAGAACAGAAAAATGAAAAATTTTGTGCTTTAATAGTTTAAGTGGTTGTTCTTTACGATCAAAGATGCAGCGTAGGTGAGCTGATATCACCTGAACACACAGAAGACACACAAACTCAGGCTACATCTACTGACACCAGAGCTGTAAGTTTACAAATGTTAAATGGACTTGAAGGTTTGATTTGGAGTTACAGTGAGTGGTATTGAACACAAATGCATTTTATGCCAAGTGTTTATGCAAATGCAGATTTGGGATGGCATTCGTCAAGGGTGGAACAGAGTTAAATACCTATAAATAAAAATAAAATACCCATTTCTGAAATTTTAATTGTTTGGACACCAGTTAAATATTCTGCCAGTAGTTGAAGCAAAACCAATATTTCCACACTGCAAACCCAAATACTGTGATGCACTCGTTTTGTGGAAACCGATTACCTCAAAAAATTGTGTGCACCAGCTCAATGAGCTTGTGTTCACAGCACTTTAAAACATGGTGAAATTAACTTTTCAAAATGTTTTACCTATTGTGCTTTATAGTACAGTCCACACAATGTAATTAAGTTGACTTACACAATTTTTTGAGGTAATAGGTTCCCACAAAAAAATAGAGTTCGTCTCATTATATGGAACTCAGAGCGCATCAACGTTCAGAACAGAACTTGTTTCGCGTGATTGAACGTACTTCGGACCTCCATGGACCGCTGCGGGTGCCTGCCATGTGATTTGGACAGCACCAGGGACATCAGGAGCACAAGTGTACACAGGACGAGCCACGCTCTCATACCTCCAGCTCAGGACAGGGCGGGGAGAGCGTGTGGGGGAGTGGGCGGGAACCGCTGCGTGTCAATCACTGAGCACAGAGGAACTCACACTTGAGTCACAGAGTAATAGACAGACAATACAGGGAGTGGGAAATGAGTACAGTATGAATGGAAGTATTAAAATATACTTCACAGTAATAGTAAACTGACATGCCTTCATGAGGAAAATAGAGCACCGCATTTGCATATGATATTCCCTCCCGAAAAACCATCGACCCTGAAGGTCACAGGAGAACATTATGTGCAATGTTATTTGTGAGTCTTCAAATAAGAGTCTCCTCATTCAGGTTATCAACAGTCATTACTAATTTAATGTGTTCCTACAGTTTGGAATCCAAGTCTTTGAATCAAAAATTTGGACTCACATTATTTAACGGGCATCGCAAATTAATTTTTTGTTTTCTGGTTTAAACTTTGACAGTGCCATCCATTTACAGCTCTCCTGTTACAGTTAAATGTATGAACAGTAACGTACAGCTTCCTGTTCCTGTAGAGCAGGAAATGAATGTTTGATATTTGCTTGCAAAGGAGTGAAAATATTAAAGGTTAGGGCAGCGATAAATATAAGACAACTGTCACTAATTTTTAGAAATGTTTTTTGCCTCTTATTTTTAATGCTCACAAATAAAAATCACAATACAATAATTATTATTCTATAAGACAAACCTGACATCAAGCAGGATAATAGGACTGACAACATTATTCTAACGTTTATAAATCAGCCTCTGCCTATTTTCTTCAACGACACGCCATTCAAAAAGCGGCACATCTTCACTGAGCGCATCGACATCAGCAGTGATGGGTTATAAACACACTTTCACAACAGAAATATTCATGGTTTGACAAAAACCATAAACTTACAATAACAAAATATAAACTAAAATAAACAAAATCCTGAGTGAAGCAAATACAAGTAAAATTGTTCACAGAAATTGGCATCTTGGAAAAAAACATAACGGAATGATAAATAAAGACATAAAATCAATGTCAGCTGTTTGGTTCGGTTTCATGTTTAAAAACAAGGAGGTTTACACAGTCAGGATAAGAACACTACTGCACTCCTTATCCCTATATGAAATATTAACTTTCCGCCAACACAGCAGAGGTGGCCCCTGCGCTGTATTTTGATTCAGAAACAGGTGTGCACTCTTGCAAGCCACCTGACACTCTGACCCCAGTCGCAGTTCTAACCTGCTCTACTAAACACTGCACACCAGTGTAGATCCATGCATCACATCTCATTCAAGCACAGAGCCTCTGGACACTTTCTGAGCTGCACTGCTTTACTGTAAATAGCAGATAGTGTCACAAACTCAAATCTAGAAACCTAGAAAAGAAAAATGTCAGGAACAAAGTAAACTCCATATATAATCTATTTCCAAAAACAAAAAAAAAGATCCGTCGGCCCGCGTCATCATGTTCTTCAGATTAAAAGAATGATATACTAACATTTTTTATGGGGCCCAATACAAACATTTTAAGAATTTATTTTTAAATAAATTCTTAAAATCATTAAGTTGGCTCACAAAATGTTTTTGAGGAAAATGGTTTGCACAAAACAGTTGAGTGCTGCACACTGGGTTCTGGTTTCTCAGTGTATCACCGCTGAGACGGAGAGGAGGACTTACGGTGAGCGCACCCCGCAGGAGGGAAGAGGAGCAGCAGGAGATCTCGTTAGCATCTGCCACCCGGGAGAGCAGTCTGTACTTTCAGCATAGGGACGATGCCTTCTTTATAGAGCCCCTCCCACCCAGCGGGGCGAGCGATGATGTCACGTTGCCCGGGCACCGCAAACAGTTCTAAAAGCTCTGCAATACCTTTCAATGGCAATCGTGGGATTCCATCCCCAAATTGATTCTCCAGTAAAATTCTCCTCACCTGCTGAAGATGCTTGGTTTTTGCCAAAGAAGTGCGAAGGCGACGGAAATTTCGTTGAACGCCGTTAAGGCCAAATGCCCCGGAGAGTCTCAATCGAAGGGCCGCCGACAGAAAGAGTGCCACCGCAGTGGTTCCTCACCATGATTAAAACTTGTCTCTGTGTCGTGTCGGCATACGGCAGATGATATTCACAAATCAGAAACCTAATCAACACCAGTTATGAAAGAGATGGACAGAATACTGAATGAGATGAACACAAAAGAGGAGGGCAGGAGAGAGGAGAGAGCTCTGCTCTTTGTGGTCGAGATACAAAGACTTTCTTTCCACAGTTGAGTGTTCCTCTGTCACCCAGCGTACAGCATGTGCCAAGTGCTCGCGCCTTCCGTGGAAACACCGCATTACACAATGGAAACAAATTACATAGAGTAATGTTGTGGCAGAGCAAAAAAAAAGAGATTTATTTTGAAGCATCTCTGCCTCTTCTGGATAAAGTTCAAACAGGCTATAGCGCTTCCTGCAGTAGCATTGTCCGGATCTTCAGAAGGAACATCATCAACTTACATGAGGCACCATAAACTCTCTATGCAATGACAAGATGGATGACACTGGGTTACCTCTATCGCTCTAATTGGCTTGTATTTAAATGGAAAGCAAATTCTTTCATTAACTTGGACATGTCAAGTTTCGCAGAAAACAGGATGTTTTGTCTTGCCAAGTAGTTTCATTCATCTTGAACCGGTGAGATTCCAGCAGTTAGAGAGTATTTTTTAACCTTCTTTAGTCGTACCTCTTTCATTGAGACCTCATTAAAAAACTATTTGCTCGAATGACTGCTCTGTAAAAAACTGTAGAGAAAAATATGGACTTTATGAGGCATTCAGGCACCGTGAGATCAGACCCAGATTCTCCACTGTATTTCATTTCATTTATACGAGTCTAAAGCAGCTGCATCTGAATCCAGTCCATTTCCCTATGTCAGGGTGTTAACCCAGCACATTGAACTTATTAAAAAAGAGCAGGGGGGGGAGGTCCAGCTGATTCAGGGGCTACAATCACCACCCTAACACAAGCCAGTTCCCTGACCGGGATCAAAGCAAGAGAAACACACAAGATGGCCGACAACATGAATCTAACATGCCATCAATATACAGGCTTTTCCTGCCTGAAACCTGGAATACATACTCGATCGCTTAAATCGGGATTCCCAAGTATTTTGCTGTTTCCACAGAGTGAACCTTCATCAAAATTGATTCGTGAAAATTGAATCCATTCCCCTTTAAGAGGGAGAGTCAATTGTCAGACCTGTAGGTTCTCTGTTAAGCCCTAGTATAGATGACAAAAGTCACAGCATTGGCTATTCATACTTCTTTTACTGCATACGTACTGAAAAGAGGAATACCAGCCATAAAAATGGCTAAAGTTACTTATTTATGGGTTCTTCAGACTGTCAGATAGAAAACAAGCAAATCCATTTCCCAAAAATTTTCCCAAAGAGTGCCTTTAAAATATATTTTAAAAAATCAAGTAAAAGTTGTTGTGATTCTATTCATTTATGCAATCCAACCTTAGGATATGTGCATTATAAAGGGGTAATACCATGGTTTTTTAGTTTTTCCCCTTCCGTCAATGTGTTATATATTATTTTTGTACATATTAAATGTCTGCAAAGCTACAAAGTCCACGCCAAAGGGAGTAATTCTCTCTGACAGAAAACACGGCTCCTGACCTGCCTGAAATGCCTTGTTTATAGTCCTGCCTTTTCTTCCGTGACATGTCAATGTCACCATGTATGACGGTTGCATAATTCCCTACACACAGCTAGTCTGGTATGCCCTTGAACAAAACTAGATACCAAGGAGGCAAGGAGAGGAGTTTGGTTTGCGCTTATTCCCTCGTCAAGAAGACAGTTTTCAACAGTGTGATGGCTACTTCCAATTGAATGGACTACAAAAGGAAGACAAAGGAAAGAGTCAGTGGTTGAAATTAATTTTCATCAATATTCCCCAGCAGTACAACTGAAATCTTTCGTTCTGTTCCCTCCATTTTATGGAGCACAGTGCTTCCAGAGCGGCAGCCGGCCAATCAGAGAATAGTGGGCTTTAAGGGAGGGGGCCTTAAAGGCACAGGAGCCGTAACAGTGAGTGTCGAGCTGAGTGAGCCTGAGGTGCTGAACGCACAGCCTGTACAGCCATAACAAGGAGCTTTTTGGCCGCAAAAAGACGCAAATGTTTGTAAGTAGACTGCAAAAATATTCATGAAATAGACCATAAACATGAGCATAATATGACCTCTTTAACTGATCCAGGTATTGCTTTTTTAAGCACAAACTTTATAGAGGTCTGCCCAGAAAGTGATATGAAAATTGAGGAAATCAATTTGTGGGGTGGGGATTTCATGTATATTTACATGTAAATAAAATAGGGCCAGTCACTGTAATATCAAAAGATTGTAGCAATTAATTTGAAAAATTGGAGATTGGAAACTGAACTTATGAGTGCAAGTAAAATCAAGCTTTACAAATTTTGATGCAATAAAATTGGCACAATCAAATATGCATAATACATTACTATAACATTAAATATAATGTATAATTAAAATTATATTAAATACAATCATCCTGAGCTGAGCAGATTTTTTTCTTGAACAAATGTAAACGAGAAATTTGGCATCCAGAGTATTGTACTGAGCAGAGCAGGCAAACATAAAACACGTAGTTTCAGCCAACACTGGAGAAAAAACACTGGTGTTTTCATGAGGCAATTGCTGAAGGGCAACAGTAGGAGAACAAACGTCAGATATCTCCACAATCTGGGCACAAGTGAAGAAAGACCTAGTATACAAATACTGTTTGCACATACAAAACCAATAACACGGCCAGTAATTGGCCAGGGTATTTATTTTTGAACCAATCACTGGCCATGTATTGGTTTCGCATGTGATGAAAGGTTTTTCTCACTCAAACACGTCTGGCAGCTGGAATTTAGGAGAAGCGAAGCAAAGCAGGAAAAGCAAAACTCGGCTCCAAGATTTTTCTTCATGAGCATCTTTTATTTCTAATCAAGAATTCCAAACTCAAATGTAGCCAGTCCTGGTCCTCGCCAGCAGATGCTCTCAAAGGCAATTTTATCACAACACGTGATGGCAGGCTTGTATGTGCACCTGCCAATCGAACAAATCAGTTCTGAGCGGTGCAATGCAAAGGGCCAATGGCTTTCCAGGTTATATTTGCACACCTTTTGATCAAGTTAGAGGCAATGATCTAACATGAATCAGCATGAATTAAGACAGTAAAAAATACATTTTAATTGTCCTCAGTTAATGTTACATGGTCATCATCACTGATCTTTAAAGGACTGGCAGATGTACTGTATGTGATTCAGGTGAAGAGCTGGCTTATCAGGCATTGTAAAGATCTACGGGGATGAGCCGCATCCATTAGAATACAAAAGCTTGAATCCTGCTGTATTTGAATTATCGGGCTCCAAGGAGGGGAGACCGGGGTCCGATGATCCACGGGGGACCAATGAGCCATATCACCATTTTGCCGATTTTAAGCCGCTCTGATATCTATTGATCACAAATGTGTGACACGGCTCATTGGTCCCCATGGCTCATTAGACCCCAGTCTCCCCGACACACACTACAGGCCAAAAGCTTGGAATCAAGATCAAATTTGTACAAAAAAGATTATAGTTTCATTGGCAAACTTTGCAACACAATAAAATGATTATTACATAAAGAATCACTTATCAGAATGCATTTTTACTCAAATTATCAGGCCCATATTACTAGGCCCATGGTCCTAGTGCCTGCCGGATTGCCATTGGCATCCGGTCGGCTGTAAACCATGACATAAAGTGAATAATACAAACTGATTTGTTTTTTACTTTTTCACTGAAGTTGTGACTCAAATCTTCTCAACCCAAAAACTAAGCCCCTCCTTTCTATTGCTAACATTTATTCAACAATGGTCTGGTAACATCAATGTATACACTACCAAAAGTTAAATAGAGGAAAATGGGGCATATCAATGAACGACAAGTCTAATCATGCAGTAAATACATCCCAAAATCCATAGATTTCGTACTGGTTTTAAGAAAGGCATTGTGAACAGAAATTTGAAGTTGCTTCCAAATTTTTGACCTGTATTGGCCTTGCTTACAAACTCTGCCCTACAGAGTAAAACAAGTTGACACATAAAACAATACAGAATTTCATTGCTAGAAGTTCAGTTGCAGAGATGTTTACAAACAATACAAATTTGTCAATTACATCGCTATGAAAACATATTTTCGCCCTTCCAGATTCCTTCCATTTTTGATAGTTTCTCAGATTTAAATCTTTCAGATCATCAAACTAATTCTAACTGCAGACGAGGACAATAATTTCAGTCACAAAATACTGCTTTTAAATTATTTCATTTATTGAAGGTCAAAAGCTATTTGAAATTTAAATCATCAATGGGAAAAAATCATTTCCCCCCACATCCAATAACTGGTGATGCCGTCCTTGGCGAGAACAACTAGCATCAAACGTTAGCGATAACTGACAATTAATCATTAATATCTCAGTGGATGAATTTCTGCTCACTGTTCTTCACAGAGTTGTTTTAACTGATCCATATTGGATAGTTTTGGAGAATGAAGCACCTCTTTAAGGTCATGCCACAGCATCTCAATCGGCTTCAAGTCGGGACTTTGACAAGTCCACTCCGAAACTTTCAGTTAGTTTCTTTTGAGCCATTCAGATGTCAACTTGCTTTTGTGCTTTGGATCATTATCCGTCATAATAACCCAACTGTGCTTGAGCTTTAGGTCACAGACTGATGGCTTGTACACTCGCCAAAGCAGCCCCAGGCCATTACAGTAACCACGCTGTTTGACTGTTGGTATATTGTTCTTCCAGTGGGATGCTGTGTTAGCTTTAAGCCAGATGTAACAAGACCCATGGCTCCGAAAAAGTTCCACTTTGGACTCATTAGTCAACAAAATATTATCCTGAAATTCTTCGGGGTCATAAGATGCTTTTTGGAAAATGTGAAACCAGCCTTTGTGTTCTTTCCGGTCAGCAGCCATTTTCGCTGTGCAGCTCTCTCATGGATTCCACTTTTGCCCTGTCTCTTTCCTATTGTGGAATCGCAAACACTGATCTCTACTGAGGCAAGTGAGGCTTTCAGTTCTTTTAATGTTAATCCAGGCTCTTTTGTGACCTCCTCGATGCCCCAACAATGCTCACTTGAAAGATTTTCGGTGGGCCAGACACTCCTGGGAAGGTTTGCCACAGTCTAAAGTTTTTTTACGCTTGTAGATAATGACATTCATCGTGGTTTGCTGGAGTCACAAAGCCTTAGAAATAGCTTTGTAATCTTTTCCAGACTGATAGATGTCACCAACTTTGTTTTCATCTGTTCTTGAATTTTCTTTAGATTGCGGCATCATGTGCTGCTTTTTGCCTACTTCACAATGCAAGACAGTTCCATTTAAGTGATGTTTAGATAAAATAGGGCAGGCCGTAATCATGGCTGGGCATATCTATGAAGTTATACCCAATTATCAATTGAATTTGTTCAACTGGTTGGTTTAGTAACTAGGGGCAACTACTGTTTCACATAAAGCCAGGTAGGGTTGGATAGATTTTTATCCTTCAATAAATAAAATCATTATCTAAAAACTATATTTTGCATTTACTCGGGTAATCTTTGTAGAGGTAAAATTAATTGGGTAATCTGAAACATTTCAGTGTGACAAATATTCAAAAGTAGAAGAAATTTGGAGGGCGGTGAAAAATTTTTCTCAGCACTGAATATAGTGGTGTTAATGAACTCTCGTTGGGAAAAGCAATTCATGTGAGGCGTCATGTGACTCGGGCAGCTGATCAGTGTGGCTGCAGGATGCTTCTTCCGAGAAGATCTTTCGTAGCTACAGTAGGATCGGCGTTCTTGCCGAGAGCAGGGGCTACTCACATCAACGTCTATTTCCTTACAGACCCTGGGCCAACACCGGCTTCTGGTGGAGGGAAAGGAATAATTACAAGGCCAAAGAAAATCATTCAAAGTAAAAATCTGGAAGCTGAATAGATTGATTTCTTCACGTCAGAAACTGTATTAGCCCCGGAAGAGGAAGAAGGCCAAGCCTGGGGCATGGAGTCCGTCTCGGCAGGACTCAAAAATACTGCAGAGTGGGAGAGAGCCAAGTCTACTACAAGCAGGTGCAGAAGTTCTACAGGATGGGGAAAGAGTTTAGGCGAGAGAAGGAAAGACTACCGCGAAGCACACCCAGCTTCATCGCGCAAGGGGAACTACAACTACCAGACACCAATGCACAATCCCATCACCATGGAAACAAGCACCAGCCTATCGAGACTTATGAACCCTTATGACGTCAAAGCCCTACCGCACTGGTCGCTTTAGACTTGTCTTTAGCCGCTGGGTTCCTCTGAGTCAGGGAACCTCGAGAGGGAGAATTTCTCAAGAACAGTTCAGCAGGGTCTGGAGGGAAAGCAGGCAGCGAATTCTGACACAAAGCCTGATGCTTCCATACGTGTAAACCCAGTAGCTATTAAACTAGAACTGCAGCTATTTTACATGAGTCAGCACAAATCATGACGTCCAAACGCTGCAGCCTCAATTAACTTTTTCTTCAAAAAATCTGGACATGCCCTCCGCAAATGAATTGCAAAAATCTTTGCTGGACACAAACTCCTCATCCCCGATATCCATCAGTCAACGGCCAGCATGAAATTCAGTGAAACTCTTGACTCCTGATGACACCCTACGTTTGGTTCGGCCCTTGATGACACATCCTTATTCACGGGCCAATTACATATGATTGCCTTCACACCCCTGCTGGCCAGATCCCTCAACTTTGTTGAATGGAAATCCACTGCCCAGCCTTCCCTCTCCAAATGCGTTAAGGTTGTTGCATCTTGAAAAAGTAAGACATCTTTCCAAAGCTCATTTGGATGAGTATCTGGGAGTGTGATTGGATTTGTGAATGAGGACTTTCAATTTGATTTGTAATTGTTACCTGCACATAAGGCCGTGTCATCCTGCAATTCTTTCCCCGTCTTGATTTTTTTTCTCTCGCTGTATATTAATGAGATGCCAGAACCGCCTTTGCATTCATATTTTTAAAATTATTTTCCCAGTTGATGCATCTCTTTCTTTCCCCACCTTCATTGATTAAAAAAATATAATAATAATGCATAAACTTAAAAAAAAACTCAAGGCTCATCTTCTCACTGACTCCTCTGCTGGTGGAAACGCGTCCCCCTGCCCACTGCACTACTCTCAATGGGGACAAAACGATGACTGTTTTATCTATCAGCCAACTCGCCTCCAAATTAATTTGCTTCATTCTCTGCCACACCGGTCATTCACTGTACGTCACGATTATATTCAGAGGCTTACATCACTTCATCACGCAAACTATTATTCATGTTGTAAAATTCATGGGTGAAAACACCCACTATACCAACAAGGAGGAAAAACTACAAATTAATTCCAAACCTAGTGAGGCCCATTTAGTGTAGTCATTCAAAAGCATTTTGCGTCATCACTGCATAATCCCGAGCACCATTGAGTGTATTTAGAGCCATATTACTTGTTAAAAATTGTGACTCTAGATCAGCAGGCTGCCCCTTAGCATGTAACAAAGTTAAAATGAGATATGTAATAAAAGTAGAAAATATTTCTTACTCAAGGAGTAGTCCTGCGATGCCTTCCTTCTCTGGTTAGTTCCTGATTGCTGAGAAGATAAAAGATGGATAAGGACACAATAATCAGATGTATGGTAATGAAAGTGCAGCGGGTACAACTAGATTAAACCTAAATGATGTCCTTTAGTTTTTCTTCAATACCTCCGCCAACAACAAAGTTGGGCGGAAATTAAGTATTCGCCCATGTTTGACTGTTTTTTGTTTGCCCAGATAATACCTCTCAAATATCTCTATTTCAATATTTTGAGGATGTTTGAGGCCCTGGGCCAAGGAATAATCCGTGTGAATTTGCCGGTGATCCTAATCATTATCCGGATCCAGAAATTTTTCAAAGCATTCTTCACAATTGTGGGATTGCAGGATTGAAATAATGTCATTCATCTTAAAATCCTCTCAGTGGTAGTGAAGTTCAATGCCACAAAACATAGCCAATTGTACAAATACGATGGTTTTCCTTACGGATTTACGTGTGAAGAAGAGTGGACAATTGGCCTTAGCGTAGGTCTGTGCTCTCCGAGAGCCACTCTAGCTGGTATTTGCATCACCATAAGAAAAAATAATTAACCAATAAATCCAGAAAGACACTTTCCTCAGTGCATACTTCATAATTACGGTCAGGTCCAAAGGTACTGTATTTGAGCAGATAAAATAACAGAATACAATTGGAGAATTCACACTTCAGCTTTTGTCAGCGCTTACTTAACCAATAAACACAAGGAAACAAATTCCACTGATAGCCATATATGCCCACACCTTAACACTTGCATAGGCTTTTTTTTTGCATATTCAAATTCTGCTTATCCTGTTTTGAGGCTTATCAGTCCAACTACTTATCCAATTACAGTATATTTGGTCCCTGATAAAGGAAGGATCATTGATAAAAAGTGCTTTGATGTCTACTCGTTCTTCTGATCTGGGTCTAAATACCCCAAATTTAAGATGAAAATCTGCACTAAGACCTTGTATTCATTATCTAATTCCAACTCCAATATGCTTCCATGCACCGGTAAAATAACTGTAACTACACCAATGACCAAATATTTGAGAATGTGACTGTAGATATCTAATTAAAGATAATCATTTAGAGTATAAAGCTTGAGGTTACATTAATTGTGATTTTGCCACTTCGTTCAAATTGACCATCGGACTATGGCATAGCCATCTTCGGGTTTTTCTTTGAGAGATACTTCCTTTGAAGCCCAAATTGAACGGTATCTTTTGGGTGAATTCTAGCAAAAAAATAATTTAATTCAGCTCAGGTAATAAAAAGTTAACCCCTTGAGCGCCTAATACATTTTCAAGGAATTAAAAATGTAGTTATCCTGAGCTGTTGAAAACCTATCAAGAGGCAACTTGTTTAAAAGAGCTCCCCACAGGGGAGAAAACCTATCATGAGGCAACGGGAGCTCTTTTAACAAGTTGCCACATGATAGATTTTCAACAGCATCTGACTTTGATCTGACTATAGTTTCCCATGGCGCTGAAAGGGTTAAAGCAAACATCACAAAACTGGACATCGAACCGCCATCGAGGCGGATGATGAAGGAGCACCCAGCACCCGTCTACTGCTCACCCTCTTCTTAGTCTTCTCCACCGACATCCCAGCGGCACTCAGGGCGGCAATTCTGTTCTCTATGTCTGACATCTAGGAGGGAAAGAGAGAGAGCTGGCATTGATGCGGAAGAAAGCAGGCGTTACCTCACTGATCGACAGCTGGAGTCAGACACACCTTCAATTTCCTCTCCTGACTCAAGTCCAGGAGGGCTACGGCACATATGAGTGTGTGTATCCACAGTATATACAGGTTTATTTATTTATTTATTTATTTATTCAATCTTCATTTAACCAGGAAAATCCCTTGAGATTCAAATCCCTTTTTCATGGGAGACTTGGCCAAGACAGCACACCGTTTCATATAAACTATCGAATGTGTACGCAACAAAATAAGACAACATAAATGAGGAAAAAAATGTGCATGAACTGCCCTCATAGTAAGAGTATGTGCCCAGGTTTGTAATTCTGTAATTTCCGTAAGTATGGGTTTGAAGAAGCTGAACTGAGTTCATTTAATCTGTCATCATATAAATGTATTCAGGAGTCTTTTCCAAAGCAGTGAAGCATTTACGAAGATTTGTCATCATGCATGGTTTTAATTTAAATCTGGAACTTAAACACGGCAAGGATAATTCTATTTAGTGATTTAATGAATGATATAATGATGGAATTAGAGCAGAGCACACTTGCTCTCACTCACTCTCTTTCTCTCTCTGCTCCACTCACACACACACAAACATGCGCAGAGACACATATATACACACACTACAATTTTTCATTTGGTTTTTGAAAGTTATGGATTTTCTCATTACAACCCCAAATCAGAAAAAGTCAGGACAGACTGTTAAATTAAAATGACAACTGAAAGCAGTGGCATAAATTATATTACAGTGAAAAAAAAAAAACACAACACCACACCAGTTCAAGTTTCATCGCATAAACTTTATTGAATTTTTTGAATAAGTACAATTCAGTTTTGATTTTTGCAACATATTCCAAAAAAAAAAAAAACCACTCGGGACAGTTCTGTATTTACCATGTTGTAATGTTGCAATTTTATCCACAGCACTTAGTAAACATTTAGAGACTGAAGACATAAAGAGATTAAGTGATTCAGGTGTAAATTTGTTCCATTCTTTCTGCAAACAAAGGTGTATAACAGTTCAGGGTCTTTGTTGATATATTTTATGTTTCAAAATGTGCCACACATTTTCCACCGGGTACAAGTCAGGACAGCAGGCAGGCCAGTCCATCACCCGCACCTTGTTGTTACACATTCCTGCCATTGTAATGCGTGCAGAATGCAGAGTTGCTTTGTCTTGTTTAAACACGTAAGGCATCTTTGGAAAAGAGTGTCTTCTTGAGGGCAGCATATGTTGCTCCAAAATCTCAAGTGTACATTCCAGCATTAATGATGTCTCCACAGAAGGGCAAATTCCTTGTGCCAAGGGCACAGATACAACCTTATACCATGACAGACTATGGCATTTGGACTTGTAGCTGGTTACAGTCTGAATTGTCCTTTTCTCCTTTGGGCTGGAGCACAAGATATCCAACTCTTCCCAAAAAGACCCAAAATATTGATTAGTCTGTCACAATACATGCTAACAATGTGTGATGATCCACTGCAGATGCATTAAAGCCCAGAGATGTCGACTGGACTTTTGCACACAGAAAGCATGAGGCTTCCTTTTGGCGCAGACTAGTCTTAACTGGCATTTGTGGACGTAACTACAAATCAAAGTCTGCAGGAGCAATTCTGATCCCATGAGGTTATATCGCATGACGGTTCTTGATGCAGAACAATCTGAGTGATAAGAGATCATAGGTTTTCAGCTTAGAATTGCATCCTTACCCTTTGATCAGAAAGATTCCTCAAGATTCCTTGAACCCTTTAATTACATTATGAAACATTGCAGGTGAAATGTCCAAAACTCAGCCTAGCTTTCTTTGGAGAATATTGGATTTAAGCCTTTCATTGAGTTTGCAACGTATTTGTGGTCAAAGTGGTGATCTTAGGTCCATATTTACTCCTCTAGGGCTAGGCCATCCCAGGATGCTACATTTGTACCAAATTATAATTAAAATCACCTGCTCACATCAGCTGTTTCATATCACATCATGATTCAAATTTTTTGCCTCATCACTGGTCCAAAACAGTCCCCGTTCCAACTTTTCTTGGAAGGTTCTGCTGCCCTGAATAGCAGGAATGCATATGCATTTACAAATAAAACGCAGATGACCACGGGGGAAAAAAAAATTAATATCTTGTTAATAGACTCTCTGCAATGAAATATAAGTCTAAATAATGTAGAACTCAATGGTGTCTGTTTTAATGTAAATTTTCCATACAATCCAAACTTTTTGCGAGTTAGGGCTGTTGCTTTCTTGATTATTCAGTTTTCCTGAGTATTTTCTGGCAGGATGATTTTGCACCGGGTTTTTGAAAATTTGCGAGGGGAAAGAGCCCAGGCAGAGGGCCCAAACTGCATGCATTCACATTTCCGGACCTTACGCTCACGCCAAATAGCCAGAGAGTGCAGTAATCATTGTACATTTTAACTCGAGACAGTTTTTTTGGATCTATTGCCAACAGTTATGTCTGTGCTAGCAAGTTACCTCCAACAAAAAAGTCAACAACTCACTCAAGGCAGTTTTTTGGATCTATTGTCAACACTTACGTCTGAGCCAGCGAGTTACTTTGTATGAAAAAGTTAACAACTTGACACCAAATTGTGTTTCCAAAGCAGGTAGACTAACACATGATTCTGGCAAATATTAAGTTTATAGCGCTCCACATGACTGTCCTAAACTGAATATCAATGCACGCCAGACAATACATGGAGCAGCAAAAAAGCCACATCTTTCATTGATCTAAAATAAAGCGATTCATGTCATACATTTCCAGCCCAGTAACATTGAATCAGAATGTCATTTTTTCATGACTTGCTCAACTTGGTCCATGGATAAATCTTCGGGTCAAAAGATTTTCAGCAAACCCACAGATCGCCACTGGGAATGCAGGTTTTGCTAATCCTTTACCTCGCTCTCCGTGTTGTGGACTTTGGCAGCTGCCAAAGCCACCTTGTCTTCCAGCTCCGACAGCTCAGAGTCGGTTGTGCCGCTGTAGTGACTCCTCACCGCTTCACTCTGAGTCTTTTGCTTCTTGTCCAGAGAGTGAGATTTGCCGGCTGGTGTATATACCTAAAGAAAAAGGGGTCGGCTAAGTCAATGCACAATACCACCCGGGCATATCAAATCTACTTAAACCCTCTCTGCATTTGAGCCAATCTATGGACCCCTACGTCTAGACCAGTGATGAAGTAATTCTAACCATACCTGGTCGATGTTAACTGTATATTGCGCTTTCATGAGGAGGCAGTGTTCAAGAACTACCCAAAACAAAAATGTACACTTACCCAGTGACATGTGTCATTTCAAATTCCTTAGTTTAAGGACAAGGCTGTAACCTGTCCAGAATTCTTCCATAGAGGCACGGAAAAGTTTCAACTTATCCGCTTAAGTCGACCAGGGATCATCAAATCCTGGTTTTCAAGTGCCGAGAACTACTGGTTTCCCGCCCTTCTATTCCTGGGGAGTCAGGTGTGAAGACAGTCCGGCCAATCAGAAGCATTAATTTTTTTAATGATAGGTTATTTTAGTATATACTGCTAAGACAAGCTAAACATTCGCATCTGTTCATGCTTCTAACATTTGGGGGGATGTAAGCAGCTTTTAATATGCTTTACTTATTCCTTTTCAGCCAATGGAACTAAAACTGAGAGGAAAAAATCTGCAGGCCATTCTTTCATTCACGTAAGAAAACAAACCCGCTAATACAGCAACTTCCCGGCGGCTAAGAGGATGGCTATTCAGCAAGCTTTCTGGTGGATGATAAATTAGGAAGCTCAAAGCACATTACGTCTCAGGAGGTCTCAATGGATGACTGGCTGCAGACTGACTAATCTTTCACAGGCTCCCATTCGCTACCACAGGTTTTCATCACCCTCAGATTTGTCATGATACATAATGTTTTTAACAGGTCATCAGAGCATTGCCATTCACTTGTTTACCTCCTCTCAAAAGAGTATTGGCTTTCATCCAAGCGCACCAAAGAACATGCAGATCCAATGAACACTGTCTTTTTCAGATCAATGACAAACAAGATTTTCTGTTTTTTATTTATTTTTTTGACTGAAACATGTTTTTCTTCTTCTGAGCCAATTTATACTTAATACTGAGCTTGCTTATTCTTTAAAGTTTTTCCTAAAATTGTACTACAACGTTGTACTTTATCAATAATGTTCCGGACAGAAACAACGCTGAAATCATTGTGCCTCAGGTTGGTGTTGGTGTTTTCTGTTGGTGGAAAAGTGGAATAGTTCTGGGAAATGGTGAAACAGGAGTATTGTCATATCACTTCACTCTTTTTGCTATGCTCTTGTTTGTGATTCACACGTTGGTATAATAAATTGCATCCATTTTAACCAGGCATTCCTCACTGACAAAAATCAACTACACAGCTGGGGATCGGAAGTTTTTACGAGCACTTAGATTTTAAAATATCTGCATCCCAAAATCATTTGCAAACACACCTCATAAATACCAATCCTACTATAAAATGAGGAGAACTCTGCCCGTCGGTCTGTCCATCTGTCCTTCACTCCGAGTCGGCCAGTTAAGCCGAGACTGCACATGGGCATTGACCTTTGACATCGGCAGGAACAATGTGGGTTTTTCAGTTTTCCCAAATTTAAGATGTTAACAAACAAATTTAAGCTGTTTAAAAGTATTTTCGGCAAGTCTGCGCTAAGATATGGCGTGTGCATCCTCGGAAGTCTGCACATCACCGTGGCGTGTGCAGCTCCGAGTGTAGCCTAGCATGTTTATGATTGTAGGCCACATTAGCCAGAGGCATGTCCGCATCGACAGACGGACATCGACTCGTACGGGGCCCTACTGTCTGCAGATATTAACAGCCTCCACTGTACACTTGTTATTGAGCAGGAAGGTCAAACAGGCTTTTCTTTGGAGTGGGACAAAATACTACTCAAATTACCACAAATTCAGCATCATGGAAGGACGGCTTGAGCATCTTCAACCTTTTGATTCTGTGCAGGGCTCTTATTCTCTGTTTTCACCAGACTGGGTCTGACCCGACTGGCCGGGTTCAGGACCAAAACTGCTACAGTAGTTTGGCCTGGGGTCAGGCTCAGCCAGAATAACATTTCTTTCAAATATTGTCACAATCCAATGAAAAACGTGGCGCTTTCTCCAAAAATGCCTATTTTTTTTCAGCAGCATGAAAAAGCTTTTTCTCGGAAATCGAATTCCTCTGGAAATGGAAAAAAAAAAATGCTTCCTCTCAGCCAGCAAGAAACAAAATGAACCCAACACAGTACAATCCCACACATTTAAGTCATAAATACAGATATATCTTTGATAGGGTAACAGCAGATAATATTTAAAATGGACATAGGTCTACATGAATGTGTTGATTAAAAAAACAAATATAAATTGGATTTCTCCCAAAAGAATCTTATGGTTGACAGTTAATTTGACCCTCATAAAATTTGGCCGCAATGTTTTTGATCAGCCGATAGGAGGTCCAGTGTTTTGATATACACATAGCCCATTCCAATATTTTGGATTAAGACCAGAAAGGGGGCATGTTTTCATAGCACTACAGTAGTTAAAATTTCTGCAAGAGAGCGAGACGCAGCGATGATTCTGGAATACAAGAAAAGTGTAGTTGGCATATGAAGCCTCCTTATTTAGCTGACTGAACGAGAGACATCTGTTAAAGCAAAGCTTGGTTTAAAAAACTCTGCACTAACGTTCCCCGGAAGACCAATCCAGGGTAATCAAATTTAAAATATTGTCGCTTTGCGATGCTCTGAGCTGATTAGACTGTGGAAAACTACTTTGGGAAATAAGTGCATATCGACTGCTTGGAGCACAAAAAGATCAGGTACATTTTTGCTGGAACTAGTAAGTTGGATGAAAATCATATTTTTTCACATTGTTTCAAAGTTTTAGATTGCTTTTTTCTCAAAACTTAAAAAAACACACTTAACCTTTTTGTGCTCCAAGCAGTCCATATATCCCCTCACTTTCATATTCAGTTTCAAGTGGTATTCGAAAATACACCACAGCAATGCACGTCATACTTGTAACAAGTCGCTACAAAGCTTCACTCAAAGGGACAGTATGTACCGAGGGAACTATATTGATAGGAAAATACGGTGTAATCCTTGCAGCTTGTCTCTTTGCTTTCATTTGTCATTTTAAGGTGCTAACTAGCCAGACTTAATGCTTGCTAGTTACTGCATGCCTGCGTTTTTTTTGTGTGGAAATTTGAGTTCAAGCCGGGCTCCAGCCCAGAAGTGCTGCAATGGTTCAGACTTGGGTCGGACTCAGACTGATTTTTTAAATTTTGGGCTTGGGTGGGGTTGGGCCTGATTTTTTAAGCCCAGTCAAAGCTCTAATACTGTGTACCGAACTTGCATTGTACCAGGCACCTAGGTGCCCATAATTAATCATCCCACAGCAATGAGTTTTCTCCCCCATAAGGTGTGGATTGTCACTGTCGAAGGCACCACATGTGGCTACCGTATTCCTGTTTAAAGAAAAGTGCTAGAAGACAACCAAAAACTGCTCTCAAAATTTTGCTTGATCCTCCGCAACCTCCGATGAGGATGTATCACCATACTGCGGAGACAGGGCCCTACCTTGCCCGAATCAGAAGGAAGTTCATCACTGGAGGAGCTCAGCATCGCCTGCTGGAGAGGGGGCTCGGAGAGGGCCGGATTCCCTCGAGCAGCACTCCCTGCCGTGGTCCGCCGGGGCCCCGGGGCCTTCTTTCCATCCTCTTCGTCCGAAGAGAGGCCCTTATCGCTGATGTTTCCTGTCAGCTCGTTCAGCTTCTCCCTCAGTTTCCTCTCCTCTATCTCAGCTTCAGACAGATTAGCAGGCTGTGGAGGAGAGCAGGATGAAACTGGGATTAGCATTGAGGGACAAGGCCCTGGCAGCGTCTGCGGAAGGCAACCAATGGGACGAAAGGATAAGGACCACAATGTCTGAAGCCTGACTCCCAGGTGGCTCGCCTATATTGTATCCCTGAGTTAAAACCCAACAACATACACTAAAAAAATGAGGGACCTCTAAGACGTAATGCAGGTCACAGGCAATCAGACTGCCAAATTAAGACAATACGTCACCTTTTCTTTACAAGGGAAAAGTTTAAGCCTGAGGCAAAACAGATGTCATGAACATGTGTGAGCGCGTCTCTTGGCCTCAGAATAATCTTTTCTTTCCAAACCTGCACTCTCTTTACTTGCAATAAATTTTTGAAATTAAATTCACATTTTAAAGTCCTGATCTTCATTATTTTTAACTAATTTGACTCTCAATTTAATTATATGAGTAGGCAAAAGTATATACACAACAGTATTCGGAAGTAAAATAACCAAGTTTGCTAAGGTATACATTAGATTATGAACTTTGAGGAAGACAATAAAGCTATCCAGTAAGTTAACTGGTCAACACTATCTGGACTCTGGGCCACCTTAGATAGCGGAGATGTAAGAAGGCCCAGTGGATGCAGTGGTTAAGTGTAATACTGAGCTTTACCTGGTCTGACGGCCCCATTTTATGCTCCAGGCGATTCAGAAGGCTTTCAATGGCAGACATGCGCTTGTTCAAATCATTGATCTACAGCAGAGCCAACAAGGAAGAAAGAGGGAAGGAACAAAAGATGGAAAGAGAAGAAGAACAGTGAGGCGCAAAAACCAAGAGAGAGAGAGAGATCTGAGAATCCTGAGCGAGAGGAAGGCCACTCAATTTATCATTTCCTACCAGAAAAACTCCATTATGAGCTCCCAATACCAATCTATGCATTAAACTTAAAAAGACATTAAAAAAAGGTAGAGAGGATGACAAAAGTCCCATCTGGTTGCAATAAAATGTCTGCATAACATGACGGCGAAAAGTAAATGATAGAGGTTAGCGGGGATGGACGAGTGGTCAGGTGCTGGACTGGTAACTGAAGAGTTGCTGACTCAAGCCCCCAGTGCGGCCGGAGATTCTGACGATCTGGAGAGAGACGAAGTTGGGAAGAACTCTACTGTTGGGCCCTTGAGAAAGGCCCTTAACTCCAGAACTGCTTCAGAGGCTTTACTCCCGTTTCTCTCCATCTCTCCTTACTTGCAACTATTCTATCAAGAATTTCTCCCAGGATGTTTGATTAAAGTGAAACATGTTCTCATAATCACAACACCGCACGTATATCACTGATGCTGTTATGGAGGACTTTCATACTGATATTATTTACTGATATTATTAAAGCAGCTTTTAGACACAGTAGCACAATTTTAAAGAGGGACACGTTCAGAACAAGCTCCTGTCACTCAATTGATTCTGTAAGCAGTGATTGATGTTCTGCAGTTGGCAGAAATGCAGGAATTGGTTCGTTTTTTTTCAATTATCTACCTTTACTATATTTCACAATGTTGCATACCTTACAAAGCAATGGTCTAACTACTGCACTGAGCCACAGGGTAAACTCACCTTTGCAGTGGTCCTAAGTCCCTAACGCTGCTTTCACACCGGACGCAAAACAAATTTTTTGCACGACAGATTACATTCAAAAAGTCAATGCAAAGACGCGAATACACGCAAAATGCCCATTCAGACCAAGCGCAAATTTCTGTGCGGATTATTCATGGGTGGAACTTTCGCGCAGCAAATATTCCGCAAATCCTCGCCGCTTTTTCGTTCCGCCCCCTTAGAACAGATACTCGCATCGTTAGAACGATAGAACTTAAAGAAAAGGTCTAATCACCAGATGCAAAACCACTCATAGAGAAATCAATGACCAAGTACTAATTGTAGACTTTGAAACAGAAATGCCAACATTGAAAAATTGTGCTTTTGGCTGCTATTAATCAAATCTCTTTTCCCTTAGTTCCTCATCTCTATAGACATACTTTATTGCCTTTAAAGAGTTTTTCTCTTTTTCCAAAAGTGGTTGATTGATTCATATTGTTGTTTCAATATACAGCAAAGTGCTTGAGAGCAATATACTGTACAGTGCATTTCAAAGGTTTTAGCCATGTTCAAAACTTTTCTGTAAGGAGAATATGCCTCCACAAATCATTAAATTATAGGTTTGTAAGAATTTAAAAATGTACAAAACTAGTCATGAACAGTTGAAAACTAAATCAAATGAGTGTTTGGTGTGACAACCCTTTGCTACCCCACTTTACAAGATAATTGACTGCTCGGTTGCTCCAATCAGATCAGAGAACTTGCCACAGGCCTTCTACAGCCCGTCTTCCGAACAGCCTTGATGTAGAATTCAGAAATCTGTCAATGCTCCATCATCTGTATCAACTGCTTTCAGTGAAATACAATTTTTTTAGTAAAATTATAAATGTATTGTCACAAACTCCAGGGAAGGGGAAGGAATTGAGCTCTGATCCAGAGGAAAAAAACTGTAAACATTTATTTTTGCAAAATTTGCAATTATCTTAACAATTTGATTGGGTAAAATAGCAGGAACTACTGTAACTGGCGAGTGATTCCAATTTTTTTGCTGTGTTTTTGAGAAATCATTCCTGCCCACCAAGCACAAGCACATTTTGGCCAAAAACCAGGTTTTCTCATGAATGGCTCTTCTATGCCTGTGGTTCAAATCCCCAGAAAAACAAGCAGCTCAGATCAGTGCGGCTGCTGTACGCCTGTTTCGTAAACACCCTCCTCTGCCAGCCCAGGCTCCGCCATGTATTTGGTCTTTTGGCCTGGGTTGAACTTACAGGTTTTCTGGTTGCAAAGCTATCGCAAAACAAAGCAGGAGGGATTGAAATTAAGGCACACAGACATAACGACCAGACGGTTCAACAGACTGACTGACTGACTGACTCACTACATAATGCACTCAGTGCTCAGACGTAGACAGACAGACAGAAAGATCTCACACAAAAAGACATGTGGCCCAAATTACCCTCCCCAAACCGCTCCACACCAGACAAGGGAGAGTGTACACTCCTGGAGTACCTCAGAGCGATCGAACAGCTGCAGGAGCCACTGCCAAGATCTGAATCTCAGTTTGGGGGATGACGGTGTGTGTGTGTGTCTGCGGGGGAGGGAAGGGGAGTGGGGAACATACACATCTGGAACTGAGATGAAGCCGAGAGACTCCTTTACACGTCACGGTCCTCCTTCCATATCAGGAATCAAAGAAGAGCCAATTTTATCTGAGGCCTCCCTGCACATTCGTGCCTCAATACACACTGTATTAAGTTTGTACAATACACTTTTACACACACACACGCACGCACGCACGCACGTGCACACACACACAGACACACACACACACACACACACACACACACACACACACACACACGCACGCACACACACACGCCATAAATTATTTCAGATATAAATAAAAAATGATGGCTGATTCATGTCCATAGCGGGGGATGTGTTGGCGCAGTGGTTAAGTGTGCTAGACTTGGGATTGAAGGGTTCTGACTTCAAGTGCTTGCAGCAGCTCACGCGGTGTGTTCTTGGGCAAAAAGCACTTCACTCCCACAGTGCCTCACTCTACTCAGGCGTATAATTGGGAACTTGCCAGCAAGATCTGACTATGTGCTGGGGAGTAACCTGTGATGGACTAGCATCCTATCCAGGGGAAGTAGCACTACTCCTAATCACTCTATCCTACAGGAACCGGGGTTAAGCATTGGCCTGAGGAACCACAAAGGCTCGGGACAGACTTTGCCGTCTCCACAGAGAGTCCATCGTCCTACAACAAAACTTACACAAGTAACGAAAAAATGGTTCCATTTCCACAGAAAGTAATTGCATGATTAAAGGCACAGATATCATCTCTGAAATGAATGAGTCACAGCCTTGCAATTCCCAACAACTGCATAATTTATCACGGAGGAAACACACAAATATCCATTATTGAATAGATTGTCATTTCTCAAGGAGACTCTCTAAATTGTGTCGCATAATTACAGATTCTATTACTGCGATCATATAAACTCACTGTCTTCATTAGCGATTGTGTTGGAAATGAGACACCTTTAATCAGGTTTTGCAGAAGACCAGTTTTAAGATGATGACTCCGAGTGAAATAAAGAATGCAAAAAAATTAATAAGGGAACAAAGTGAAATGTAGAGATAAATATTACAAATATTTTTCTAATCGTTTTTCACTCCTGAAGTGCATGCATCATCTCACCAGCTCTTAAACATGAGCAGAGCCAAAACAAAATGCAAATACAAAATGCACTTGCAATAATAATAATAATAATAATAATAATACTAAAAATAATCTCCATCAAAAAGTGAGATTTCACTTTCTCAAATATTACGAACAAATGCACAAATAGAGACTCCTCTGGAGGAAATAAAGAGTTTGTTTCCAAAACAAAATAAGCGCCAAAATTACAAAAATTGAGATAATACTATAGAGCAATAGCTCTACTATAAGGTGCATTTTTTCATGGTCAAAGTTTGTCTTCCTCTATGAAATGCAACAGGCGTCGACATAGAAAAAGCTGATTTGCTCAAAATGAGTATAATGATATATTGCATTTTGGAAACAAACTCTGCAATTATTGTTGCTTCATTGCATTGTGAGCAGTAAGAATGCAGGACGATGCAGCTGTGTGTACCTGGGGCGGCGGCTGCTGGATGCTCTCCTGGGACGATGCCTGACTCCTCCGCCGGTTGGGCAGCTGGTACATAGGGAGCCTCTGGCCCTCCTCTTCATCTGAGGAATCCATGTCATGGTATAGCTGGCGTGGGGGGCCATTATAGGGGATAATCCTGGACAGGGAGCGCGCCCGCATCATCCTGTGCTCGCCGAACTGCCCTTCGTCTGAGGAGGCGACAGGAGAAGATGAACATGTCACTGTCTGAGGAGCAGCTATGGAAACTTCCCCCTGGTCCACACCGAGATTTAAAAAAAAAAAAAATTGAAATACAAATCCCATAATGCACTGTACCTTCCCTACTTTTATTTTAGTGAATAATGATGCACTACATCAATCAAGTTTCCTGAAAATGATGGTATAATCTCAACGGCGCACACATCACATCAGGTCTTAAAGGGGAAACACGCACACATCACATCAGGTCTTAAAGGGGAAACACGCACACATCACATCAGGTCTTAAAGGGGAAACACGCACACATCACATCAGGTCTTAAAGGGGAAACACGCACACATCACATCAGGTCTTAAAGGGGAAACACGAACACATCACATCAGGTCTTAAAGGGGAAACACGCACACATCACATCAGGTCTTAAAGGGGAAACACGCACACATCACATCAGGTCTTAAAGGGGAAACACGCACACATCACATCAGGTCTTAAAGGGGAAACACGCACACATCACATCAGGTCTTAAAGGGGAAACACGCACGCATCACATCAGGTCTTAAAGACGAAACACGCACACATCACATCAGGTCTTAAAGGGGAAACACGCACGCATCGCATCAGGTCTTAAAGGGGAAACACCCACGCATCACATCAGGTCTTAAAGGGGAAACACGCACACATCACATCAGGTCTTAAAGGGGAAACACGCACACATCACATCAGGTCTTAAAGGGGAAACACGCACGCATCACATCAGGTCTTAAAGGGGAAACACGCACGCATCACATCAGGTCTTAAAGGGGAAACACGCACGCATCACATCAGGTCTTAAAGGGGAAACACGCGCGCATCACATCAGGTCTTAAAGGGGAAACACGCACGCATCACATCAGGTCTTAAAGGGGAAACACGCACGCATCACATCAGGTCTTAAAGGGGAAACACGCGCGCATCACATCAGGTCTTAAAGGGGAAACACGCACGCATCACATCAGGTCTTTAAGGGGAAACACGCACGCATCACATCAGGTCTTAAAGGGGAAGCACGCACACATCACATCAGGTCTTAAAGAGGAAACAGGCACGCATCTAATCAGGTCTTTAAGGGGAAACACCCACACATCACATCAGGTCTTAAAGGGGAAACACGCACACATCACATCAGGTCTTAAAGGGGAAACACGCACGCATCACATCAGGTCTTAAAGGGCTAATACAAGACTGTTAATAGATTATTTCTTTGGGCACAACTGCAGTCGCCATCAAAACAAGGGAGTAGGTACACCCAACTTTTCTGGACTGCTCAAAGCTATCTCTCTTTGCATGAAAGCCGGGATGTTTACATGAACAGATCAGGTGTGCATTTCCCAAAAAGAGCACTCGCTAACTAAGTTAGCAACTTAGTTTAATTCGTCCATTCACACTCAAAGGGCCCAAATATGTAAGTTTGCCTCCATGATTTAGGAAAACACACCTAATATTCAGTCAGGAGTTTGACCAGACACAGTCTAATTACTGCAATGAAGTAGAGAGGATGACAAAAATACAAGAGTTGGCCATCTGGTTGCAATAGAAAATCAGCATAAAAACAGGAAAAAAGACAAACTGGAGCAGGAATGGGCAACTCTAGTCCTGGAGGCTCCCAGTTCTTGCAGGTTTTTGGACGGTTTCAGCACAAGTAGATCATTTAAGTCACTAACAGGCATATGAGCCAAAACCTTCTCGAAGAAAGTGCTCATTAAAAGGCGACCAAAAAAGCCTGCGGAAACACAACACTGAAGGACAAGAGTTTACCTGCAATAGAGGAAAAGGAAGTGGGGCTACCTCATCTAACCAGCTCTATCTCTCGCCCTCCATCTAATGCTACCAGTGATTTAGAATAAATAAAGCAGTGCCAATATAAGAATCTGCAAACCATACTCACTCACACGAGGTACATACAAGTGTGAGAAAGTCACACTGTGAGAGACCAACAATAGAGCACCAGGATACAGATGACCCATTTAGCTTTGCAAGTAAATGTGCTCTTCATCTTCAACCAGATGGACAGGAAGTGATTATTAAGCGACTGCATTTGGGTGTGTGTGAGATGGCGTGCACATGTCAGTGTTTATGCATAGTTGTGGTCAACTGCACATGTCCACCTACATGTTTGGCATATGTGCATAAATAAGTGTTTGTTCCATGTTTTTGCTCATGCGCACACTTCTTTTTAAACATCCATATTGATATCAATGTGTTTGAAAATTGGTGAATATATGTATGTGAGTGTTTCTGACATGCATATTCCTCATGCATTTATTTAGTGAAGAGTGTCTATCTCATGTGGACGCATGTGAGCTGACACATCTAAGACTACGAGAGTGTGTCTCCTGTTGAAGCATGTACAGTATGTTAAAATCCTCACCAAAGCGTGGAGCTCTATCCAGACTCGGTCGGCGGTGGACATGCAAGTGCACCTCCGTGTTGCCCTTATGGTCGCGACCGGCCTGCTCCTCCAGGATCTGCTGGAACACGGACGCCACGTCGGCCTCCGCCATCATCGACCTTCGGCGAGTCATGCTCTCCAGCCCCCCTGTGTACTGCGGAGACCACGAGAGCGCGCTATGCGCAGAGCTTTCCCATAGTGCACCACTGCACTACCACGGCCATGCATACCAACACTTTACAGTGCCACGCATAACCTTCCAATATCAAGCACTATCACACTGCAGCATGTGCAACAGCTGACTGCAAAAATGCAGGTCAAAAAGCAGACAAAACGATGGCAGGGAGAGATTGTTGGAGAATAATGGTGCCACCTCCGCATGAACGTACGCGCATATCATAGTTTTTGATACAGGCTCCTCTGAGAAAAATATGGACAGGAAGAACCTATTTCTGGTCGCCAAATGTTCTAGAATTTGGAAATGGAAGCCAGTGATGCACTGATCACAAGGGAGGTTCCCTGGTGCAGCTCCAGGGCTTTGTTTTGGAACATCTGACCAAAGTCCCGTACAACACACAGCTGCCTAGTACCCCTGCATCCAATGGAAGCCATTTGATAGAGGTCCCAAAATTTTCTCAGGACTATATCATTAAGTTTGGTTTGCGTTAGGGTAAAATACATGACATTAAAATGTCTGTGTGTCTGTTTACATGCATGCGTGTGTGTATGCGGTCCTATATGTATGTAAAGTAAGAGAGAGATGTATACAATATGATACAGCTATGAGAAAGAAAATAAACAACAGCATGAAAGCACAAGTAAAGCTAACAGTGACTCGGTGAAGCTGGGGAGGGGGGATAGATGATGGTTTTGTACTTGAAAGTAAAGGGGGGTGGGGGGCAGTGAGACAAAAAAGAGAGGATATGCATTCACTGTTCTTCAGGAGGTGAAACCTGATCGAATTCTCAAGTGAGTTATGAAAGACCGGTTCACGCTCTCTGTGCCAACGCTATAGAAACATGCACAATAGCCGCTGCGCTGGTTTTGAAAGAAAAAGACGTGAAGGGGAACACGTCAAACACGGCTTTTTATTTCTTCTCAAGTATTTCTGAGAGTTTTTTTTTTTTTAATTTTCGCAAAAAACATGGTGATGTCATGTGTCAATATCGTGAGACAGATATTGGCAATAATTATTCCCTCATAATTAGGTGCCAAAGTCAGCTAAGAGTGAACACATACAGAAAGTGTCCAAATTATCAATAGTGATTGCTTTCTTCGCCCAAATTGCTACTTGTTCAAAAATGGAAGTTCTCATTACATAAATATTTTAAGTGTAACGGCATTCATTTTCAAATCATAGCCCTCCTAATTAAGCTATTTTTACAGTGTAATTGGTTTCACTAGAACTCGCGAGCCAAATAAAGTTTTCCTTCGTTTTACCCATCATTTCCAGTCAGCAGACAGAGCGGAATCGTCTGAGATCAAATTGAACGCCATCTGCCAACCAACTGAGGCACATAATGCTTCTCTATTTTGGTTACAGTTTTGCAATATGTTTGCTAAGTGTTGTACTTAAGGCTCTGAGAAATGGATAAACATAATTATATTGCACACTTTTTGTATTTTGAAGTTGAATCCAGAAAAGATACCAGCCCAGCTGAAACATAGCAAAATGTCCTCTGTATGAGAAGGATGACGAGTTGAACGTCATGCAGATTATTACCTGTTTACATGGTGGTGTTAAATATTTTGGTACTGAGGCAAGGGCTTTGACATTGAACTTACCCAAGGTCATAAAGATTGAGATGCGAGAAAAGCGATACCATATATTGTCAAATAACCTTATAAGGTGCATGTTTGAAGACAGTATTGATTGCATCTGCGTTTACGCTAATGTCCACCACACAGTCTTTTTAACTGACTGGAGGGCCTTGTGAACAGAAAAAAAGTCTCTGGATTTGATTTCCCAGTTCTTTAGGAGCAAAACTTTCAAGTACATAATAACCAATAACATGGCCAATGACTAGCGCCAAGGAAATACATGGGCCAATCATTGGTCTTGAAACTGCTGCATTGTTTTGCATATGCCAAAGATCTTCGTAAATCTGGCCTTGACAGTACTGAATTTATACAATTTAAACAGTGCTACAGGCATTCAACTTGATTTGGGGCAAACGATTGAAGTTTTGTCATTGTGAACTGCGGAAGATCTTTTAAACTTGGGGTCAAATGTCCATTTTTTGACATCATTAAATGAAAATTCCAGAATAACACTTTCAGAATATGATAATTCAAGTGGCCTGAGAGAAAATTAGCCTCACGTGCCTCCTCTTGGCTCTGTATTCAGGCTTTTGAAAATCGGTCCCGATGATGGGAGATTTAGGCCAATCACGCGTCAATTCAGAGAAAGGGTGTTCCTATTGGCTGCTCAACAAATGCAGACGCAAGTGCAAGTCCCATCAGTTAGTGAAACCCTGATTCAATGGAAGATCCCCTGCTTGGATTCCAGACATCACTCTGCTCTCTTTCCAAGATCCCGATTGTATTCTCTTTCTTAATCTTTTTAAAGATCTGAATGTCGTAATAGTGACACTCGACAAAATTATTTTCATCTTTGTGTTGGAATCTAGGAGATGCATGAGGGAGTGAAGCAGTCAGTATCAGCTGGCCAATAGGGGGCGCACATACATCGACCCGCCACCAACCGAGCAACACTTCCATTTCCACTCACGACGCAGTTTGTCATCTGAAGTTCTAACTACATTAAATTTCCATTTCTTCTCTCAGATATTTTGAAATGGCTGTGATTGTTAGGCAAAATTACATGAGATAGATTATCATAGGACCATTTGAAAGATGAGTGTATCAAAAAAAGGCCATTTTCTATGGGAAAACAGTGATAATACCAAGCATAGAGAAAATTGCCTGATACTAGAATTAAGTCATGAAAATAATCAGTTCAGCATTGATTAATCACCACGTCACATCAGGTTTAGCCTCCTGTGCTTTTAGAAGGGAACAGAGGACCTGAGAGGACTGTATTCAGCTCGTCTCTGGGGTTCACTGACCGGAGACCCGGAATGGGGCTCCTCTGAAATCCATATTCCATCATATTTGAAAGAAAAAAAAATACAGATGGAATGTGGTCTGAAGCGCTCTCCAGAGATTTGTATTCTGGCTTTCATTAGCGGCCCGTTGTACTGATTGCGTTAGCGCACACTTGGGCCAAGAAGCTCCCGCCAGACTCCCTCCAGCATTAAGCTCTGAGTCTCATCAAGATTGCCCTTTGATTAGTGTTTGTCTTCAAACTCTAAATAATGGATTAAAGTCCTGTACTTTCCACAGTATCAGTAAATCTCTAGATACAGCAACTGACTGGGAATGATACACATGCATTATATCCCAGATTTAACATACGTCTTATTCTCAAAGTGACATACGCATAATGCTGTGAGCTACATATGCTCTATGGGAGAAGGTTCTAATCCAAACCAACACTGGTGTGTGCAGCTGTCGCAAAAAAAATTAAGCCAGAATAATCGCCTGGAACAAAAACTGCGACACTCTGACCCACAAGGAAGGAATTAGACAACCCTTGCCCAACAATGTAGCTACATTTCCCCCGAGACAGTAAGGGACCCGAGCCAAAATTCTTCAGTTCCTCTGTTTAATGGGACAGAGAGAGAGGGGGTGGGAGAGGGGTTAGGGGAGGGTTTGCGGGGGTAGGGGAGGGGTTAGCGGACGGGTTCAAACCTTGTCTGATTGGTACCTGAAGGGATTGTCGGCGAGAATGAGCGGCGTAATCATTGTCCACCTCGAAATCGAGAGGGTGAACAGACAGTAGACGCTTGGTCTTTCGCATCTTAAAAAGCAGCCAGACAGAGACAGTCATCAGGGAAGCTGATCAGGGTCCCACTGAAAAGGTCCACTAAATACTAATATTCAGGAGCCAAAGTTTAAACTTGAGCACACACAGAGAAAAACAAAAACAAACCAACTATTACATGTCATGCATTAAATTTGGGCTTTAGTTCCACGTCAATTCAGTCTAATGTCTAGTGGGAGCGGATCTTACCGGTCATGTATTTTGTACTTCAAAATATAGAGTACAGAAGAAGTGATTGATGGAAAAACACATAAATAATTAGTCAAAATGCTTTGGTTTCTGAAATGAAGACCTCTATTCAGTAAGCTAGCAATATGTTGATGAGAGCTAAGGCGAATACTTCCAGAATGTCAAAAATGGATGTTACGGCTTGAAGTGTTTTTAGATTTTTTTTAGTGGGACACTTTAAGGACATTCTACAGTACATCAATGTTCTTCCAGACCGCAATTTACATGTATGTATACATAATATAAGTGAACTTCAGTCCAAAAGATTTGTTTCAAAGAGCATAAGCTCCACCTGCACAACATTATCAGGCAGGTGGTTTTTATGTTCTGGCCCATTGAGATTTATTTGTTTATGGTGTCAATAAGATTGCAATATTTGTGACCAAATCTGAAAGAATAACTAAAAAAGCTTTTGCTGATGATTAAGCAGAATAAAGATTTTTCAGCAGATATTTTGAACAACTTTTAATAATGCACTGGGCACAACCGTTTGAAAAAGTGATACAACCAGTTTGGATGCAGGCCAATTAATTTGGACAGATTACGAATCATAAATGAATTTATGTATCTGAAAATGTCAACACAGTAGTGCCATTCTCTGAATATTGTGTAAGCCTTAAGAACTTGACCATTTCACCAAGCAATTCATTTAATTCAGTGAAAAATTCAGTGGCCAATCTGAACTGACTGTGGCTCCTGAAGATTAGGGTTCAAAGAAAAGGCAGGAGTCATGTTAATGAAGTGATGTCACAACAGCACAGGATCCGTGTCAAATGCACCCACACAATCACAAGTCATCCAAACCGATTTCGGCAAAGAAATCTCCAATAGTAATCATGATTATCGGCCTTGAACAGACGCAGAAAGAAATCTCTTTACGATATATTGCCTGTCCCAAGATATTGTCCTCTCAGAATAAATGACATTGTCGACATCAATCCATAAAAGCCTTGCAGTCTGCTTTGCATCAGGGCCTCAACAACAAAGAAGTACACGTAATCAAAATAAAATGAAATAATACTACTTCAAAACCCATGCAGTTCTACAGCTTCTGAGAATGATTTATGATCTACCACTAGAGGGCACTTTCTGAGGGAGAACTTTGAGGCACGGCCCTTTTGAGTTCTTCCTCTGCGGATCAAGAGAGTGCATCATACTTTCTGTTATTTCTCTGGGTGTATACATCTGTACAAAAACTGATTGTATATTTATGACAGAAGCTAGTGTTTCAAAGACTTACAGTACGCCCCAGTCTCTGAAATGTAATTGCAATGTTTGTGTAAATGGGTATACTGTATAACTACTGCCTTACTTGCGAACACAGGAGTCTTACAGAGATGAATATTTTTCCTTGTTGTAATGCACTGTGGTGGCATACCACACCCGAAGAGCAAAGGACTGCAGTGACACAGACTTATGTAAACATTAATTTCCAATG
This sequence comes from Gymnothorax reevesii, assembly GCA_029721435.1. Taxonomy (NCBI): domain Eukaryota; kingdom Metazoa; phylum Chordata; class Actinopteri; order Anguilliformes; family Muraenidae; genus Gymnothorax; species Gymnothorax reevesii. The sequence continues at coordinate 64,116,369 of CM056587.1, read as the reverse complement.
TTTGCAACATTTCCTGGCAGAAGACATATGCACTATGTCCTCAGAAGCAGCTGGAAGACAAGGAGCGAACTCTGATTTGGTTATTAGGAAATTTATCATTCCTAAGAATTAGCCTCAAGTTGAACAGAGCAGATTCATCCTCCGCTGTGAGAAGGGCATTAGAGCCAGAGTCCCTTTCAACTGGACACTTGCTTAAGGTTCATTCAACCAGGAAAAAATATTCTTCGAATTTGTTTACCATAATTAGCCCCTTGCCTGCGGGCTGCAAGTCAAGAGTGGCATAGGAGATGGATGTAGGTTCTCAAAGTTGCTGGAAAAGTTAAAATACAACCCATCTATCCATTCGTTGTTCAACTCTGTGTGTCTCATTAGTACACTGCACTTCTGTGCGTTCATCTACTTACATTCAAGTCTGATTATATCTCTGATCTGATTTTATTTCTCTGACTCGTTGGCTTTACAATGATGATGACTCCAAGGTAATGCACTCTGGCCTTTTTCCTTATAGTGTAGGGGTGACAAAAAGCATCAGGACTGGTATTTTTGGTTGGCCTACACTCACAGAGAAATATGCGCTTTAATCCCACTGACCATTGTGAAGGCACAGCAAGCTGGATATAAAACCTCCCCACACCATTAGAGCACAGTTGCCCCTCACCCGTCTGAGTTGAATAGATAAGCACTGCACAACATGCACCCATTCCAGTCCACATTACACTCTACGGACAATGAGAACTCGATACTGATGTGTTTACAAGGCTGCGAGAGGTTTCCGGTTAGGTTCTCTTTTCTTTGTTTTTTACCAGCCTGTATCTTTGCGCATCGGATGTCTCAGAGAGGTCCTCATCACGGCTATCGTACGCACCTGTAGATGAAAAGGAAGGCTGTTTTAAAGCCTATAGCACAAAAAACCACAGCACAAACAAGACTGTTTTGAAGCCCGTAGCCCAAACACCTCTCGCCCAGCACAGACTTTCTATTTTATTCGTCATCTGTTTTTCCCTTATAGCCGTCTCCGCTTCTTTAGCTCAAAAGAGTGATTCTGAAACAAGACGAAACAATAACAAGATTCAGGCCCACCGCTGCAGCCAATCGGGTGCTTGTTTGGGTAAACTGAAAAGGAAGAGGCTTGAATTTTCTGGCACATTCTCACAAGGTTCGCTATGTGTTATTTAGCCGTGCGTGCTTGTTGGCCAGCAACTATGCAGCCAGCTCAAATCGGCTCACACCAATCTCAGCTCAGAAGCACATTTACTGATGATTTACGAACTGAGTTTTTATTATTGACGCAGGAAGTACAGAGCGTTCAGCGACTAAATGCTTTCCACAGGCCTGGAGGGGTGAGTATGCAGGTGTCCTAACTCTTTTGGAGTGGCCTGTTTGTGAATTGAGCTCCAGGGAAAGTCAAAGAGGCCTGACTAAACAATAAAAAAAAGTATTTTTCTCATCGGACCAATTCAAAATACTTTTACACAAGAAAACCAAATTTGACGAATTAACTGGCTCAAGCAAACCAAACAAAAAGAGTGTAGGATAAGGAATTGCTTCCAAATAACTTTTTCCATCGTGAGCGTAAATTTAGGCAAATGCAGACCTCCCCCAGTTTGCCTCGCTCCCTGACCCTCCCCACGGTCATGTGATCTGTGACCTGTACCTACCGCGCACATCAGGCAAGCTCTGCGTGTCTTCATTTCGGGAACCTGTAAATGTGAGCAATAACAGAATGCTAATAAAAGCAGCTCAAGCAGTAACAGTCATTTGTAATGTCAAAAATACTACATTCAGAAGCATATTAAGACCTGACCAGTGCAGGAGGCAGCACCATAGCTCCAGGTTTCAATAGACCATTGAGCATTTAATAATAACAACTATAATAATAATAATAGTGCTTTGTTTTTGGTTCACACAAGGTGGAATTGGAGAGAATGTTAACTTTAATGTGAAATCAAAACGTTCAATGGTCATTAAAATGTTACATGTAAATGACAATGTTAAATGGCAAACCTAAATATTAAATGTTGAATTTAAATGTTAATCTCAAGGTTAAATGTAGAAACTAAATGTTTGGAACATATGCTCATATTCCACTTCCCTAATGTATAATGTCAGCATTTGCATGGAGGAGGGCACTGTCGAATAGCAGAATCGGTCGCATGAACAATGGGTACTTGACCCAGCAAAGTAGCTCACTGAATGCATTGCAATGCTTGCAACTGGAGTAAGTGTTGCCATCTGGTATAAAATAAACTTTTTAAATCACTTTGTCAGTGTTAATGTCATTATTTTTCATGATAGTTTGTCTCTAAAATCAGATTCATGTAATTTCTCATAGCCAACTGCAAGATTGTAATGATGATTGTGTGACAAACCACTGTGAGTAGAAATATAGGCTTAAGGTTTTCTCTTGGATTATTTTGAGATAAAAATATGCATACCTACACATGGCCAAGTATCAAAAGAAGTAAGCCAAAGTTACATTTGACTCTAAATACAGGCAAATTACATAATAAACTTTGAAGCCCTGAGCTAACTGGCTGGATTTGCCAGCAAAATGCTTGTCTGAGCTAGTCTGAAATAAACTCAAAAATTATCATTAAACTGAACATTAAAATACGTACATGTATTGTAGAAGTAAAGCAAAGCATTACTTTTGACTCCAAATACTGATACATTATAAAAGAACTTTAAAAACCCAAGCAAACTACATTTTTAGTGAATTTTGCCACTACAGTAGGCCTCTTATCTGGAAACGCACTTCAATGAAATTGCATCATATAAAATGTTAATTTGTGCATGCAAATCATTTCCCAGGTCACATTAATATTAAAATAATCAAACAGGAACCATAAGCCTTTAATTCCATTCCCAGTGGGTTATCAATTTATTGCCATTACTCACTGGCATTGTGATTGTCACTGACAATATGATTTTCAAACCTGATTGCAGCTTTTACTCCAGTTACAAGCCTTGCAATGCATTCAACTGGATAATTTGCTAGGACAAGCAGTCATGCTGAGGCACCCAATTCTCTTATATTTCACAGTGCTCTCCTCCATACAAAAGCTGACATTATATATGAGGGGCATGGCCAATTACCATGTTTCAAATATTTAGGTTAAACATTTAACATTTAGGTTGAACATTTAACATTTACATTTAACATCTAGATTAAACCTTGACTTTACATTTAATTTATTTTAGACAAAAAAAGCAAATACGAAGTATACAAATACTGCCGTAAATTTAGTAAAAAGTGACTTTACAAAATTCAATAAAATTTTTTCAGTATCTTGGAGCTATATGTGGCAAAACCTTGCTGTAAATTTCAGCTTGTGCCACTGTACAGTTGGCGCCCCATAGGTGTATGCTTCAGTAAAATTTTAATCACAGGATTTTCTAGGCCTGCCAATGATTGTGGCAGACATATTTTGGGGAAAATGACAACATTTTATTTTGATTCATTTTTGGGAATATTAAGAAGACCAGGAGGACAAACACCAAAGACGGCCTGTTTTCACAGCCTGTTTAGCTAATATTCACCAAGGATGCCAATAATTTTTGAGGACACAGTAAAACCAAGCGGTCTCACTGAGGGAGAAGCATCTTATCTGAGAGGGCTGTTGCATGCACCTCCTATTGCTGAGTACCAGCACAGTCATTCTAGAGCATTTACTCCTCACAGAAAAAAGTAACTATGGCAACTGTCAAGAGGTGCACAATTCTTCCTGGTAAATTCCTTTAACCAAGTGAACCAGAAAACATTTGGACGAGCGGAAAATATTCCAAGGAAGATTCCATTTCTGTTCAACAGAATGGAGACAGACCTCACAACTGTCCAAGTTCTAGAATAAACAGCTCCTGTGAGCTGGAAAAACGTAGTACTTATAACTCTCTGGGCTGAAATGGAGTTTGACTCTCATTTACAGTAATTAGTAGCAGTGAAAATCTTAAAACACTCGCTTTCAGTGTTTCTATATTTTTATAAGTTTCTATATTTTTGGCGGGGAAAAGCGCAGAAACCAAGAGTTTTTGTTCCATTGCGAGACCCTCGCCACTGAAAATCTCACAGGGTTTTTCCAGATCACAGGAGACAGTGTGCGGCTCCATGACACTCTTCTGAGCTCATCCCTCGCTGTGCTGTTCTGGCGTGCCTCAGCCTTTTCTCTCTTTTACTAACAGCCAAAGAAAAAGAACTCTTCCCTCTTTCTCTCTTTGTTCTATTACTTTTGCTTATTCGTATTCACGTGTACAACAAAACTGTGCACACACACACACACGCACACACACACACACACACACACACACACGCGCACCCACACAAATATGCATTCACAATAGAAAAAATAGCATAAAATAAAACATATTGCTCTCTACACAGCTTTGGGTAAAGTGACTAGGCTGTGCGCCCTATTCTGGGCCCCGAGTCGAACATGTGACGGCCGTGATCACGAGAGGTACTGAAGGGCCCAGCAGGGCCCGGGGGCTTCCTGCATTCTCCTAACATGACCCGTGAGCAAGAGCATCGCACAAAATGCCTTTGTACCTCCATCTCTTCATATGAACCCATTCGCCACTCACAAGCTGACAAGTCAGGCATTCTATACAATCCAAAACCCTCAAGCCTGGCGAAAACGTCTAGGTATTGAATGCATGGAGAAGAACTGCAAAAAAAAAAAAAAAAATCCCACTTTCTAAGGAAATACAGATTCTTTTCCAGCAGCAGTAGAAAAGCACCAGAGCACCTTCTGAGAAAAATAACAGTCTAAAAAAAAAAAATCATCCTTAGAGGTGCAGGAGTGGCCAGGACGTAAGTTTGAACAGATGTGTAACACAGACTTCCAGAGAAATAATATGCATAATCCTTCACACAGAGACAATATAAATCACTGCCCACAACAGACCGAAGACATATCAAAGAAAAGAACTTAAAAAGATGAGTGGACCAACAAAATGAATGTCATTTCAGCTCTTTTTCCTTGCATAGTTTGGGTCCACAGGTTCCCTTAAAGACAAAAGGTCGGAGTAAATCAAAGCTGAATTATTCTGGATGATCACATTCATATCCTACGATGAAGCATTCTTGCCTTAATGGGAGGGGTCTCCTCTTGGATGACAATGGCCCAAAACCCACAGGGCACAAGGGGTCACTGAATGGTTTTACAAGTAAAATGATCCTGAGCATTTGTCACTGCCTTTACAGTCATCAGATATCAATCCAACTGAGCTAAGTTGGAAGATCTTGGAATGATGGGTTTGACAACACTCTCTGGCAACATTGTAAAACACCAACTGAGGGAAGATAGGTACTTCATCCCTCCAGTTGAGATAGAACTTGTCTACATCACCCAAACATTTTAAAGGCATAAAGTCACAAAAAAAAAAAGATTTGAGGTAACATTACTGCACATGTTCTGTGATTTTCATTTGACTGGGTTTGAGCTGTGTCTAGGCCGTGTGCTTTTACGGTTGGGCCCATAGGAACACGCAGTAGTTCTCTCAGGGGCTGATATGTAGGCATTGCCCCCGGAGTGGAATGCACCGCTAATAGCCCTAGTGATTTGTGCTTCTGAAAAAACGTTTTTGTTTTTGTTTTTTCAGCACTGGACATACTTCTGAGGTCCGGCTGGGATCCATGCATTCTGTTCATCCTCTTGCACAGGGATCGCATCACCTTCGCACTTCCGAAGCGCTTGAAACGGGCACGCATGTTTTCATGGTACCATTCCAAGCTCCCGATTTTAAGCACCCTGCCCAAACACAGTGATAATGAAATTAGCTTTCAAACATGAAAACACTCAGACCTGGAAACTCGATTATGGTGATCAGGGACATCTGAGATACAGGCCACGGAGACTTTGAATAATCAAAAAAATACATCTTCACCATCATCGTCATCACCATAAATTTAACTATTTAGAATTTAACATCATTCAGGATGACACTCACACAAATGCTAAACATGCAGATATAAAGAAATCAACTGCATTACCGTTTCTTCATATAGCTTGTCAGCAAAGGTCGAATGACAGCAATCATTTTCACCACCTTGTGTGCTCTCTGTACAGCAGATCTCTCTTTACGTCAGTAAAACTCATGATAAACCTTATTAAATCATCTATACAGGAGGTGTTTGTGTATGTTTTCTGCATCAATATGAGTACGAAATAAAGATATATATATATATATATATATATATATATATATATATATATACAGGACTCATGCAGTCAGTATGTTGACTCTACAGAGTGAGAGTTTCTTCAGATGAGAGTTCTTATGTTTAATAGGACACCAGATGCAGGAAAATGATGTCAGATAGCTATTAAAACTCAAAATCAGTGGGACTGAACCGCACGTAAAAGGATCGTTTAGATTCTGTTTGTGAATATTACATAAACAATAAAATTTATGTCTCCTGTACGCTGATGCCATTATTCCACAAGTAGCATATGTTCTCGTTAATATTACTTCAGTTCGAGAATGGTTCTCTAAGCCCACATGCAATTTGAGCCCAAAACAGCCCAGAAAAAGAAGCGATTCCACATTAAACACGTGCAAACCACTGTATGCACATAACGATGGAAAGCTCAGTGTGAGATTAATCTTACTGTACATGCAACCACTGGAAACAGAACATCAGTCCAAGACTTAAACAACTGTACCCAGTTATGCCGAGCGGGTCAAGGAGCGGGGCTGGAATATGGGTTGAGAGCTGGCAGTCTCGTGGACCACACCACACAGTCTGACCCAAGCTTAGGCCACACACCGAGACACGGCCCATTCCGAGAGGAAAACATCCTCGCATTAAGACACAATGCCAGGGCTGTGTCGATGCCTCGCTTCTCAATGAAAGCCTTGTTTTTCCATCCTCATCACATCAGCCAGCCATTCAGGGAATGGAGAACAACATTAAGCGTATCGTTCACCAGACTTTCTCATGACAAAGCAGGTTTACCGCAGCGTCATAGCCAAACAATGTTGAATTTAAGAGTTTTCCAGGAGCCTACTGTATTCTGCTAGCACTTGGGTGATTTATAAAGCGCTCTGAGACCCCTATCTGGAAGAGAGAGACAGACTGATGTTCTACGAGGTGTGGGAGGGCATGGTGTGGAGATCGGACGCTGGGATCAGTTGAGGAGGTTCCTCTAGAGGGGGGTTGCAAACCGCATCCAGGAAGAGCAGATGTTCGCGCAGGCTTTCGTTCCAACCAAGCAATGACACACCTAATTCCACCAATCAAGGTCCTTAGTAAAAACTGCAGCTTCCTGATTGGAGGAGTCAGATGTGTAACTGTTCAGTTGGAACAATATCCTGCTCCCACACCGGCTCTTTCTGGATCAGATTACCCATCCCTTCCCTAGAGAGTTGGGGCGTGTGTTTCAGATCTGCTCAAAGAATGACCAGAACAGTCAGAACAAGAGAACAGAGGAATCCCCCCCAACCCAATGTGCCCTTAGCCATTTTGACATGCTTTAAATCATCACTAAACTTCAAAAAAAATTTCAAGTCAAGCAAATTTTGATCCTCTAATTTGTGGTGGCATGGCAATAGATGCCCAGAAAGGGCAAAAGATTCAAGTGAGAAACTTAAACTTTGCAGAATTCACTGAAGAATTTTAGAAAATTTGAATAAAAGTTAGGCATACCAGCGCCTGCTGTATGGCAGCTATGATGTCTCAAACCATGACCACCCTCAAGGATAGCCAACCTCAACAAGAATATTACCCACTTCCTCTTGGTACACAGCATCGTACAGTGACTCTGAGCAATGGATTTATCAATAGTTAGCAAAATCCAACAGGAACATCACACTCATAAAATAAAGTTCCTCCACCAGCATTTGGTAAAGTCACCAGGATTTGCAAATTAAACTATTCTGTGGCAGGAATATAAAAATAACTATACAGTCGGTTGTATGCTGGTTGACGCGTATCCCTGGAACAAATCGCTTCCAAAATCGATAGACTTCCTGATCTTACCACGCAAAAGACCCATGCAACATGTGAAACAAATCAATGGATATCTGTGGCCTGTAGAGCTTTCGCAAGCAAATCTCCATGCACGCGGCACGACAATCTTTGATCCACAGTATCTCTGACTCATCGTCTGGGGATACAATTATCGAAATCAGCCGTCTGAATTCATAGATGGAAGAGACTCACGGCAGCTGCATAAATATTACTCCCGGACAGTCAAACCTGCTTGGTTGCTCACCTGGCCGCGTGGCAGGAGTCGCACACCCAGCCCCGATCCTTCTTGCTGTAGCGGCAGCAGGTCTTGCAGGCGTACAGTTGACAGTCCAAGCACTGGCGTTTGCTGTTGACCAGGAACTTGAAAGGCTGAAGGCAGCGGATGCAGTGGGAGTCGGTCAGGTTGGTCTCTGTCCCCAGCAGCTCCCGCTTGGCGTCCTCCTTCTCAATCTTGGTCTTCAGCTCCCTGAGGACACATGAGGCGACCAAGTTAAGAATCACAGTCAACAACTCAAAGCTGATCTGTGGGACTGAATCGTGGGCACAGAGGTCTTAACTTAAGGTTTGGTCTGTCTCATCTTCAGCCTGCCTAAACTCCCAGACCTTAGCGTGTTGATTGTATAACAAATATGAATGCATGCTCTTCAGTCTGTCAGTCCGTAAGAGCCCGCTTCTCAAAAATAAGGTAATATTCGCATATGGGTCACAAAAACTTTAGATAGCGATAGTAATCATTGTTTCCTTTGTGAACTATTGCTTAACATCAAATCATTTAGCGGGATTTAATTTAATCACTTGACTTAGTCCTAAAATTCCCAGCAAACAGCACAAAATTTCTGGGGACTCTGCTGCCTCAGCCACCATTGTGCCAATTTTTAGTTACGGCCAAAGCTCAGCAACTTAGTTTTTAGGATGAAAAATGACACTTGAGGCAGTTGGTGCTTTGGACCTCATCAGATGTCTTGTAAGCTGTTAAGCTTTTAACGAAATCCGGATGACCAGGTTGAAGTGTGCAGAGATCTCAAGCTAAGGGGTTGTTGGTCTAATCACTGCAACCTACAAAGCAGGTTGATCAAACAAAATTGGATGTAATGAAGCTTCGGTCAGGACAACGTTCATCAAAGTTAAATCTTTTTAGCAAAATATTCGCAAAACAGTAACACCTTTTGTGGCTTTGCTCTGTTCTGCAAGCCCTCCTACCATTTAATCATGCACGGAAAAGACTGGGTGGCCAGCAGCCAAACCCCTCACAGAGGGTCCGCAGAAGAAATTCACTAGCGATTCAAATTTGAAATTTAGAAATGGCACAGGATAGATTAAGGAGAAGACAGTGAGAGTACCCATAAAGAAACTGCGCAGACAAGGGTGAACATGCAAACTCCGCACAGAAAGGATCCAGTTGATTTCAACCTGGGACCGTAAGGCAGCGAGGTCACAGTGACATCCACTGCATCACTCTGCAGTCATTGAGGTCAGTCAAATGCAAAAATGGGGGAGAGATGAATTGGTGAAGATTAGCAGCATCAAACATGCATACAAGAGGATAAGCTTTAGACTGGCAGTTTGCAGCAGGCTGCATGCAGCAAGAAGCAGTCAAGTGTGTCAAGCGAGGCCATTTAACGAAAGATTGGCTGTTATGGAAGTGGCAGTTACCAAATTAGTTGAACAGTTAGCTGATGAACCTAGAGCAAGTGACTGTCATGGCCAGATTCTTGATTACTGCTGTGACATGCAGACTGTGGGGTCAGAATTTGATGTATATAACATGAATATATGGATCCATCCTTCCATGTGTTAATGGTCCAGATTGGTAGAGGGGTAAAGGCGTGATGAATGGATTTTTGGCACACTTGAGGGCCCTTAATGCTGAATGAGCATCATTTAAAAGTCACACCCTACCTAATTGCTACGGAGTCAGACCATGAGCATCCCCATGTGCCCACTGTCTATGCATCCTCTAATGCCTATTTCCAGAAAAATTAAATGCCATTACACACAGCACACATCATCTCAAACTGGCTCCACGACCAGGACAGTGAGTTTACTGCACTCCTCTGGTCACCAGATCACGACCCAATTGGACTTATTTGGGAAGCAGTGGAAGAGAAGATTTGCAGCATGAATATACAGCCGGCAACTCTTCAGCAACTGTGTCATACTGTTGCGTCACCGTGGACCATATTCTCTAAAGAAGGTTTCAAACACTTTGATGATCCCTGCCACAAAGAACTGAGGCTGTTCTGGCAGAGAACAGGGATCCTACCCAGTATTAGTATTGTGTACTTAATAAAGTGGCCACTGTGGGTACTTAGCCCATTTATGCATATGATCATTAACACAGTATTTGATTCAAAAGATAATTTTAACAGAATATTCTAAAATCACTAATATGACTGCTAGTAGAAAAATATATCCGCAAGCCGCAATTCCGGGGTTCAAGCCAAGAAAGACCATTAGTAGTCTTTTCATTAGTAGTCCCTACAGGCTTGAACCCCTAATTATGCAGTGTCAGTGCAGTGACTTACAGTACTTTAAAAACTCCAAAGGGGCTATTCTGTAAAGGGTTAAATTTTAGAGCGGTGCACCGCAGTAAAAAAAACTAGAACTATGAAAAAAATCTTTGTTTGACTGGTCAACTACTATTGTTATTGTCCTGAAGATTTTTTTAAGTTATCTGCCCGCGAGGAACCGTCAATGCCAATCTGTGATGTCACATTCTGGGCAGAACCCATCATCTCTTTTGCAATGTTCAACATCTATAACGTGCACCACATGCAGATGTTCAGAGTTCACAGATATTGAGAAACTCGGCTTGACAATGTGACAATAAAAAAGCAGAACAATGGTTCAGTTCCATAATCCTCTAAACTGGCTTCTTTTCACAGTTTTTTACATTTTCCAATTGTCGCCAAAGGATAATCTCATCAGTCTGTGACTATCCACTACACTAGCTTACAGTTTTCAATTCGCTGTCGAGGTCAAACTTTGCATAAGCAAGAACAGAAGAGACTGATGTATCTCTGGTAAAATCTGAGGAAATAATCCAACAGGCCATTTTTTTGAAGCGTATTCAGTTTCCAAGATAATGGCAATAGAATTCAAAGAAGTCCTACCAGGTCAAAGACAAGACCAGCAACCTTGAGGAATGAGCCTTTGATCAAACTTACTGACCCAAATTGCTTTGAAAGAATAAAAAAACTGCAAAGGGGAAATACTCATGAGCCTCAGCACAAGTGCCAACTGAAGACTTGGTACACAGCACACAGAGTCAGTGTTATTTGGGTTATTAAATTCTGAGTGTGAAGCCAGTCCTTTGGGCTGCCAACTCTCTCTAACTTGTGGCTGGTGAAATACGAGCTTTAAGAGAAAGTAGCAGGAAAACGGCAGCTTTGAATCACTTTTAAATGTCAAAACCAGCCAAACTGTTTCCACTTCAGTTGAATGAACTGAAGGTTTTGGCAAACTGCAAGAAACTCAATACAGGGAAGAAGGCGTAGTTCACAGAATCAGGGAGTTCTGCTTGACGGGCCGACCAAAATGTTCTTTTACATTTTTTAAGCACTCCAAACTGCAAAACTAAACTTTGCTGTTCAGACAAAAGATGTCATAACTTTGATCTCTAAAAATCTTGTCCCCTTCCAAGAAATTAAAGACCATCAAAAGAAACTCACGTTTGATTAATTTCTGACATATTTAACGGATGGCTTTAAAGGAAAAATTGCTTTTAGGGACAAATCTGTCTCGCATCTGTAAGTGGCGAGTCCACACTGTATAAAAATGCATACGAAAGAGAATTAACCACATGCTTTCACTCCAACATCAAACCATTGCAGTAACGCATTTAGACTGCCTAGCCATACAGTACATGGAACATCCTTCAAAACCAGCAGGTTCTGGAAGAATATTAGTTAATCCATCAGAGTGCTGGTTTTCTATAAACCACATCACTGCATTCTTTCGACATTAAGTCCTCAGACGGCGAGGTATGGAGGAGGGACCCCAGAAAATTATCCCAGATGGGAAAATCTGCACCAGTCAGCATAATGCAGTTTTTTGGCACTGACTGTAAGCGTGCCAGAGCCAGCCTCTGGCTTCTGTCCATGTTTAACTCAGACAAAAACAAAGACCCTCCAGCCTGGTGAACAGCCCTTCCTGTGCAACAAATTAAACTGATTGCATCAAAAAAAAAGAAAAAAAAAAAGAAAAAAGAAAATAGTGTCACAGCCTCCGCGGGCAACCAAAATAGCCTTTAATGCGACCAAGCTGCTTCCAACATCAAGATATAATATTTCTAAATAAAACATTCAATAATGATGATGAACCCACATCTTTTAGAAAGATCCACTAAGAAGCAAAAGTAAACAGACAAGAAACATTGGCTGATCATGACACACGACAAAATACATCACAGAAGGAACAGAATGATGAACATCAGGGCACAATTGTATATTGTTGTCAAATCTCTCATTGGACATGAGGGGATGAGGCATAAGGAAGACTGCGTAACGTCATCTGCGTGGCCCACATCATAACACAAATTAAACCAACAAAGTATGATAACAGCACTACAACTTGCATTGATTCCCAAAAACATGTCAAGCTGTTTTGTTTTTAAGTTATTAAAGTTCAAGACATGAAATCTCAGGAGCTAACCGGAAACAACTGCCCACAATTCCTTGAAAAAAATTCTGTCAGCAGTAAAGTTAACTAGTTTCAAATATTACTTGGTCATTCCGGGTGGAGGAAACGCAAGGTTTTCTCTGGTTCACATCCGGAATGTTGCTATTAATGTAATCTATTATCCATTACCTTTTAAAAGAATTGTGCCCATGAAAAACGTAAATACAACTGAAAACAACAGATATGATAACCATGCGTAAGGTTCTTTTTAAAACCACATATGGTATATCTTGAATTTTCAGTACCGTTCCCGGAAGGTATAACACTATCTGTATTGTTGTCAGCATGCTTAATCATGGATTCTCAGGTGACGTCTTGTAAAATGGTTTTACTTGCTCCTGTTGTTTATACTAATATGAGCTTCTGGCAACGTTTATGTGTATGCAGCAGTCTGCACTGCGGTAAAGGTGGTTTTATTCTCCCATAAAAGGGTGTACAGTACGCATGGCTTTTTTCATGGACAGTCCAGAACTTGAGTCCACTAGAGAGGCGAGTCACAGAGAACTAAATCTAGAAATATTTCTAGAACTGTCCTCAAGTCTCACAAACTTGGGTGGCCTGACACATCTCTGGACAGGCAGTGTTCAGTCAGCATCGTATCTTTCATATACAAAAAGAAAAGGAAACAAAAAAAATCAAAATATATATTTTTCAGATACATATTTCTGACAGTGAACTTGTTTCTACTCTATACTGACGAATTTTAATTTAAACATGGTTTATTGTACTATATTTTCACACGTCAGAGATGAAGCAGAAACAAAAATAACAGCACCCCCTGTTCTAGAAAAATGCTGGTACAAAGCTGTAAAAAAAATTGTTTCCCGTGACTCCGAAACAATGTAAAAACTAGATAACTCGGTCGCCATGGGGACCGAGTCGCATATCTCCTCGATCCCCAAATTTCGGATAAAATGGCCGCCGGCAGCCATATTGGACATCCAAAATTGCCGAAAATTGGTCTTGAGCATTGTCAAATAAGTATCTTCACCTGTGCAAAATTAGAAAAAATTCCTGTAATAATTGTCGCTTCCAGAGCCCGGAAAAGAAAATCTCTGCAGGCGCGGTGGCAACGGCCGCCCCGGAACTAAACCGTAGTATTTCCCGACCATCGTCGTCGGGGAGATACAATAAAATTGGCATGTCTTCCGAAGTTCATTACCTCTAACTGAACTAGAGGCAAATTACGATTTCAGCTAATACACAAACCAGAATTCTAATTTGTGAACATATCACGATTTATTCTCTGACCAGAAGAAAAGACAAAGCAATAATAAGGGAGACAAGGCGATGTCGTGTTTGACCTTGAGCCCAGGGTCAAGGTGCAATATATGACTTTCTATCTGTCAACTCATACAAATCTAAGCCCCAAATATGACAATAAGTGATATATGGGCCATTTTGTATGGATCTAGGCCATTTGGACCCTTATCTTATGGAATAATTAATTACTCATTCATTTTTGGAAAATCTGTAGGCAGTGAGACCTCACCACTACTAATGACTTTGCCAAATATAAACAAAATCAGGTCATAATAGTAACCTGCAGTTCAACTGCGGGAAACCTTAACAGATGCGGCGACAGCATTAATACTGTGAAGACAACAGTAGCAGAAGGAATGTCAATCTACAGTATCCCTGACTTTCTCCAGGGCTGCAGGTACTGACAAAGAAACTGCTGAACACCGAAACAGAAATTTTGGAACGGTTCGTGTGCATGTACCATCCATACAGTCCTCAAGTAAACTGTATGAACAAAAAATGAAATGCTAATGACACAAATGGACAGTGTCCAGCAACCATGATGAGTACAGCAGCAACTCAATTCTATGGTTGGTCAAGCTATTATCCTGTGACCATGTTAACACAACTAGGAGTTTTGCAATGTTTTGCTGTAAAATGTTAATGTAATGACCATGAAAACCTTTTTTCTAAGACTACTTTCACCATATAAATGAAACAGCATTTTTGCAGCACTGGGGCTTCCTGAATGACAAAATGTAGTCAAGGACCAGACAGAAAGGCTTTGAAAAATAATAATAAAGATCTAATTAATAAAGATCAGTCAATCTGGCTCAAAAGACTAAGAAGTAAGCATGCAAGAGTTCCTGAAAACTATTAAGGCAAGAACAATTATCCAGCCAGACAAATGCAAAATTGACCAATGAGACAAGGAAATACTGCTTGGGAAGTGTACTGGGATTGTTATGCATTTCAGGCTTTACTAATTACAGATTGATCCTGTCACACACAAAAAAAGCGAAGCTTGAAAACAAAGCACTTGTTCCGCATGTGTGACAGCTGCGTGCTGGAAAGGGCTGGATTCTCCTCTTCTCACCAACAAACTCCTCTCCTCGCACCAACAAATTCCTTCTTTCAGACGCAAACAAATCAAAGTGACAAGCAGCAAGTACCGCCCCCACCACAGATAAAATCCATATTTTCACATGCCAAAATCGAGGAAAAATACAGCTGTGAGCAGCAACTGACGGGGTCCAAGTGCTATGAACAGCTTCAGAGAAAAGGGAGATGGGTTTGAAAAGCAAAAAAAAAAAAAAATTACACTGTTAACCAGTAAGACTTTCCTAATCTTAAAATTGAACCCAAGGCCTTCATGTCATAAGGGCAGCAGTCTTACACTGCAAGCCACTGAAAACACTCTGTGTCAAATGCCTTTTCTCAGTATGAGGGAATAAAATGACCAAATCGGGACCCATGTTTTCATCTAAATTTGATATAATTATACTATGAGTGACTAAATCCTGAAAAAAAAAAAAAAAAATCATATCATTTTGTTCATTTTAAGCGTGTTGTCAAATGTTTTTGTGAAGTTTAGCCTACTCTTTTTCGAAACAGAAAATGTCAATACAGTGCAACATTTAGTTTTTGCGAATAAAGTTCTGAAAACTTCGAAAAAAAGAAATCCACACTTAAACGTGTCTTTTCTATGCTTTAATAAGCAAAAACAACAAGGCAAGGAAGACAAAAAAAGAGCTGGATGAGGTGGCAAACGTTTCATCCTCTGTGGGCTTCGCCTATGGAAGCATATATCGAATTGTATTAAAATGTCAGGTCCCTAAATGGAATTCACCTAATGGTGTCTCCTTTATGGACTGAGGCCATACATACTCCAAAACACTAGGGGCAATAGTGAGGATCCTATGGGCAAAAATAACCACACAATAGAGCATAGAAAAAGAATAATCGATTACAATTAGGGCTGTCGGAATAATTAATCGTGATTAATTTAAGCGCAATAAAAGTAACTGCCACTATGAGGCAGACAGACGTGATTGTTTATTACCTTTTCTATGACACATACCCAATGCGGTCATTTGAAATGCTTCAGGTAAGAAAACTTTGGTTTGAGTTCCACTAATTACCAGCCAGGTTGGACAGCCTCCATCGCCTTGGCATAATTAGCTCACCTTAATTCAATTCCCGTGTACTTTGCCTGACTTGCAATCAAGCCATTTATAGTAAAGAGCAGGTGGAGTATAGCGATCAGCCCGAACCAATTTATTTCCCAAGTTTATATGCCTCTTGAAAAAGAAAACGGGAGATTATTGAATGTGCCATTGATCAGCAGAGAGTACATCCCAATATCTTTTACTAATACCCCAAATTCCCCAGCTATGAGTACTGTAAATCAATGGACAGATGACTGAAAAGGGTTTCTTCTCATAGAGAAATATATTTAAGTTTCATGTTGACTGATCATTGCTATGCTGGTTGAATAGCAGCTGTTACCTGACTGGCTAATGGTGGCCATGTTTTAGAAATCTGTCTTGGTCATCGATACAACTATAAGAAGCACCTCAGTATGCAAAATTTGAACCATTTCAGACAAATCATTTGAAAGACATCGGAAATTCAACATTTTCGCATCTTATTGCCCGATTATCATGAAATTTGTAACGGCCACCCAGATGTCCAAAAAGAAAAAAAGCCCACAAAAGCTGGTCTCACATTTGCAAAAAAAAAAAATTATGATAATCTCCAAAAATGTTGCAATCATATTTCATGGACTGATGAGTTACAAGTGAAACTTTTTGGAAGATATGAGTCCCGTCACATCTGGCATTAAGTTTACACAGCAATCCAGCAAACAAACATCATAACAACAAAAGCGAAGGTGAAAGTGTGATGCTCTGGGGCTGCTTTGCCGCTTAAGGACTTGGTGGAATCATGAATCCAGCTCAGCTCTCTGAAAGAAAATCTGCAATCAGTTTGTGACCCAAAGCTCAAAAGCATTTGGATTATGATGCAAGGCAATGATCAGAAGCAAACAGAAACAAGTCCTCCTCTGAATGGCTCACAAGAAACAAAATGAAGGTTCCGGAGTGGCCAAGACAAATTCTGACTTGAATCCAAATGAGATGCTGTGGCACGACCTTAAACAGGCAGTTCATGCTCCAAATCCTCCCAGTATGTCTGAATTAAAACAATTCTGCTCATCTGAAATAGACTGAGGGGGAAGTGGAAAGGAGTGCTATAGTCTGACAAGTCCATAATTCAGTGAACTTTAGGGCCAAAGAGAGGATGGACCATCCCGACTATTATCAGCAACACGTTCAGAAGCCAGCATCTGTCATGACCTTGGGCTGCATTTGGACACTCGGTATGAGTAACTCTCACATCTAATGAAGTCTAAATTAATGCAGATGGCTACATTCACATTTTGGAATAACATACAGTGACTGAAAAATTGAAAAGCAATAAAAATATGGGCAAACATAACAAAGGCAGACACTTCTGTAGATTTTACTAGCATGGTTTGGGTCCACTCATCAATTTAACCCTTTAACACTCCTGTAAAATTTCTCTATCCAAGGTGCACCCAAGTAAATTGAAAACTGTTCTTGAACCATATGGAGAATATGCATTGTTTTGGTCTCTTTTGAAAAGAAACACTCTTAAGTTTTTCCCCAACTGAAAGAATCACTGTAAGTGCTGCTGTCATTGAGTAATCTAAGCTGGAACACACTGAAGTAGAAGGTTTTTATTCTCGCCTGAATTTTTTTTTTTTTTTGCAGACAGATGCCTGCAGATGAGTGTAGCTGGGACTTACTAGCTGAAAAACACAACAAGACGACAGCATGAAGCTGTGACACAGGCATTGATTAAAGCTGCTATGATGATTATACTTTGAAATGGTTGGCATCAATCGAATCACAAGAATCAGCTTTCTGAAGATACGTGGCATGAGTATCTCACGTTACATAAAAGCTGTGTTAATGACGTAGTTAGTTTTTAACTTCCCTGACGGCCCATGGATGGGCCATCGTAGTGACAAGGGATTAATTTTGCCTCTGTATTTGACCCATCCTTTACTTAGGAGCGATGGGCAGCCACAGTCCCGCACCCAGGGGCCAACTGTTTAGGGACTGGTAGAAGTGTTCCTATAGCGCATGTTTTTCTGCGTGGGAAAATCTGGAGCACCGGAGGAAACTCATGTAAACATGGCGAGAAAAAGCAAACTCCATGCAGGGAGATTCGAACAGGCTGGGCCTCAAACCTTGAACCTCATTACTAGGAGGCAGCAGTGCTAACCACTGCACTGCTGTGCTGCCTGGGGATGATTGCACCGGGCATGCTCAAAGGATGCAAACATTTTTGGTGGGACAAAATGATGAACTCCTGGGTGGAAAACAGGAAGGGCTGAGACAGTGGGCCCTTTGTGCTGCGGAGAGAAGCCTCAGAGCAATTTATTTTCCAATACAAAATGGCGGCCACAAACTTTGCGATAGTGCGTTGGTAACCATAATGATCCACTGAGATGACAATGGATGGCTTTCATACATCCATTACAGAGCCCCCCCCCACACACACACACACACACACACTCTCTCGAACAGAACATGACCTGTTAAAAACACACACAACCATAACTAGAGGGTAAGCCAATGATAGCATCATGTGTCATGTCCGCGAAAACAAGCAATGCGTGGAGCACAAATACTCTTTTAGAGGAGCGGGTGGTATGATAAATCAGTTATACACAGAACCCCTCATATGCTGAAAAGACAACAAGCTTTTTTTGTTTTAATGGCTGCTCAGAATGTCTGGTTTCAACAACAACTCGCTACTTTTCTTTTCAGAAAGAACATTAAGCCTCTCCAGATCAATAACACCATAGCAGAGAAAAGACAAACTCTTAATGGACCATCCATAAAATGCACAGATCAAAGAGATGTGAAATCAGAACCTTCTTCATAAGGACCCCAGTTTTTTTGGGGGCTAAAATTAGCGCAATAAAAAACAGAGCACAACGTGTTTACCGCAGTGACTTGAAAGACACAACTTCCACTCAGTAAAATGCAAAATTCAGCCAGGAGTCGAACAGAAGTGGGGAAGGGCTAATGCATTAAACCACTGCCTCAAATAAAGTATTTTCTATAAGACAGAGAAAGGAAAAAAAATGGGAATAATATGGAAAAGAATGTTAAAAAAAATAATTCCAAACTCTGGATGGCTGACATGCACTCAAGAGCCTGCTAATTAATTTTGCCCTCAAAACCAGCAACAGCTCCAGCCAGAAAGATGTGCCAAGAGCTCTGATTTCTCCATTCACAGAGGTCAAAGTGGACCAACTGGAACTCCCAATGCGCAGGTTCTGGTGAGCTCTGCTCCAGGTCATCTGCAGCTTTTGAACAGAATCCGAGAAAGAATGCAGAGGCAGGCACAAATTGTTTGTTTCACAATCTGGCAACTGCTGACGCATCAGCAAGGTATTTTATTCCACAGAGTTGAGGACATATTTTGCAGTGCTCCTTGGTTTTTAAATACATTTTCATATACATTTTCTTATTGACTGGGGTGGGTAAAGGTAAGGACACTACACTGCAGCCCCTGAATGCATCATCAAAATTCCACACAGAATTTATTTTACTGTTAGCACAGAGCTGTAATAATGCATTCCTGTGAAAGGTGAGGCAAAGCACGTTATCTCGCTGTGCATACAACTCCATTCAGTTCTCCTCCCGCACTATAGAGGACCAGCCCCTGTTCAGCACGCCTGCTGATCACTTCACTTTCCCTTGGCCACCTCTTAATGCATTACAACAGGCACATTTGTGTCCCATAATTCTGGAAGTACTCGGGGTGGGGCTGGGAGTCCGCCCCTGTGGGCTGAAAGTGGACTCTCTATCCAGTATAAATCAAATCTGGCTGGGACAGGAGTCCGAGGGAGTCAGAGGCAGGGTGGGTGGGTGCAGGAGAGAGGAAGGGAGGCGGGAGATGTACCAAACACTACTGCGGACTTCAGACTGTACCAAGTACAGCCACCTGCGGGAGCCATGTAACTGTTCCCTGTTTTTCCTTAAATTCTGGGACAGAACACATCCACATGTTATCTGAAAGTCAACGCGGAGGTACATAGTTCATGAGAGGTCATACCACACTAGCTAGCTCTAAGAGGTTGAGAGGTCCTTTCTAACACACACACACACACACACACACACACACACTTACATAGTTTAGTTTCTTTACCCACCGTGATTACTCTGTTTGCTTTCAAATCTCTTTCCACCAATAAAAATTGTAAATATTATGCTACCTTTACTTCACTGTCACTGCGAAGGTACATTACTACAATGGACTGGATTAATACTGATCTCGTAAAAATGATGCCAGTACTGCATCCATGTTCCACCCTCATACAAAATATTATTGAGTATGATCATTTTCTGGACTATGCTTGCTGTAAACTTGGCAAACTTAACAAATTTAAGCCAGCATGTGTGCACGCACGCAAAGGCAGCCATGCAAGAAACCCCTTGTGAGAGAGCTGTGCTCAAATCCAGCAGGGGGATCCAGGCACTGACTCAATAAAAAGACCCCCAGGAAGACCAGTCATAAGTCATGTCATGGTTAGGCTTCACAATAATGTTTGTGGTCTCCATCCAACATTGCAAAGTGAGCTCAGACAAATCATGTGCCTTTCAAACAAGAGCTAGCACTGTTTAGAGGCAGAGAAAAAAATACTTCATGCAACCACAGAAGAAACAGTTTAAGAATAACAGGAAATGGGAAAACGCTGCATGCTGCATGCATGGTCATGACACTAAAAGCACAGGCACTATAATTTATGAGTGAAAAATGAACTACCATGAAACACAAAAAAATGTGATAATCATATCAAGGGTTTGGAGCGCAATGATCATAAGTCCATTTTAGAGGGTTTGAGAAAAATTGTTTTTTAGGTTTCCAAGTGTTCTATTAAATCAGGTATTTTATACCATTTTTTTTAACCAGTCACTCTTTTCCTTCATGGTTCAGAAGTATATTGAACACCCAAGTTTTCATTGGAGTGTAACCGCAACATCATGGTCAAAATTGCCAAAAATGGACATGTCACCTCAGTGCTCCTATAATTCTAGTAGCACATGATGCGACACAACACAACGGAGATTGGCTGAAGGTAAGTTTGTTTGCAATGGAAGATGGACTATTCTGTCATAAAATTCATGTTTATTCATCAAAATGTCAATGTTTAATTCATTTAAGCAGATTTTGTTGTATATATATATCACAAAATGAAAATGTGTATTATGATTAAAAATGAATGCAGATGGACATATAGTCATTGTGCTCCAAGGATTAGCTGATGGCTGTGACACGGGGTAAAAATCTCAAAACCACAAAATTTGGACATATAACCACTGTGCTCCAAACCCTCGATATATAATACGATATGCCAGCTTGCATGGATACACAAAACAGAGATTAACAAATCTCAGTTTCCCATGTTTTGGCTGGAAGATAGCAGGATCAATATTCTTTCTGAATTTTAAAGGCAAGAAATATTAAGGAAGAATCAAGGATAGGTCTGAGGCTTACAGTCTGTGTGCGAGCTTGTCAGTGAGCATAAGTGAGTTAATTAGGGAGCGTGTGAGTCACTGGGTGAGAGGAATGATTCTGCGTGAGCAACATAATGAGTGTGAATTAATAAGTTTGCGTGAGTTAATGAGTGTGTGAATGAGTCAGAGTGAGTGAGTTAATGAGTGTGTGAGTGAATCAGAGTGAGTGAGTTAATGAGTGTGTGAATGAGTCAGAGTGAGTGAGTTACTGAGTGTGCGAGTAAGACACAAAGTGATTGCTTGAAATGACAAAGTAACTTGCCAATTCAGCCACAGTAGCTTTTAGACGAGACATCTGGACAGCCTTCATCTCATCAGGAACTGTAAAATGATTGCCCAGCCACAAGAACGGCTGAATTGGTTACATGACACACAGCTAATGGTAATGGCAAATCCAAAAACAGAAAAAGACTCCTTCCACACTTAGTTTCTGAGGAACCAACACAAATGCAATAGGCTTCAGGAACCTGGAATACCCAGAGTGATTCACTGGGATAGTTCAATTCAGTGCAAACAAATCTGGCCTTCTAGCTGAGATTTTGGGAACAGAAGTGCATTCCTTCACCATTATTTACCAGAGGAAAACTGTGATTTTTGTACCCAAAAAGACATGAGTGTGGCGCAAGACTCACCCCAGTCTTTCCTCCTCAATTTTCCTCAGATCAAAGTCTCTCTGAACGACGTCCCATACGTGCTTGGCCTCCTCGTCCGTAAGTCTGGACAGATCCAGCTTCTTATCTCCAGAGGCGCCCGGCATCATGCTGAAATTGAGGCCAAAAGAGTCCAAACCTTTTACTGCCCACATAATAATGCCAAGGTCACTAGCAGTCTCTTTTCAAATTCAAGAAGAACAGCAGCCCTATCTCTACTGGCATAACAGCAAAATTATATGTGTAACCATGTAATCAGAATGGCTAAAAAAAGCTAATTTAAAACACAGACATTCAGTGGCAGATATCCATGATTCATATTTCAGTTGCCGACATCCGCAATGTGAATTATGGATATCTACCACTTAATTACGACTAGTTGTAACTCTAGTTTGAGATATCAACAACTGAATTTTGACTAGTCAAAATTTCAGTTCAATATATCTTTAATTGCCCTCAATTCAATATCTTCATTGTCCTTTTAGATATCTCAAACTGGAGCTACAACTAGTCGTAATTAAGTGGCAGGTATCACATTTCGGATGTCTGCAACTGAAATTTAGATATCTGCAATGAAAACCCCTATGCAAGTGAAAGACAAAAGTGACGTCATTTATCCTGGATAGAATGACTTTGTGGATATCTGAAATGACAATTGTGGATAGGAAGAATGTCATTGTAGATATATGAAATGTTCATTTAGACCAAGAAGAATTGAATTGCGAAAATATCTGCAACAGATATCAAGTTTAGCTATTAAATGTTAAAGGACATCTAAAGTCGATTCCCGTTGTGTTTGTTTATCAGCCAATCAGCGAGCCGCACTCGGACTGAACAAATGAATAGAAATAGAAGGATTATCTACACATGTACACAAAACATTGGTTTATATCAGGGTTTCCCAAACCTTGTCCTGGGGCCTCCCTCTGTATGCTGGTTTTGGCTCCACCCTGGGAACCCCTTTAGGGAGTTAGGGAACCCCTGGTTTATGTGAATTAAATCGGTCATGTCACAACGCAAGATGTCAGCAAAAGCAAGTGATTTGTTTGTAAACATTGGACGCTCGACGTCTCGTCTGAGAATCGACTTTAGATGCCCTTTAAAACGGCTTGCCATAAGTTCTCGGTTTTCACTTAATTCCATCTGCCATATTGACATGACGTCACCTGATCTCTGCTTTGGTTTACACCCGTCATCTAACCTCTAATTAAGTCTAAAACTGAAATTAATTACAACCTGAAGCTATGCTCAAGTTATAAAACGTTCGTTGCCTTTTAAAACGCCCATTTTTAACGTATTTTACCAATTGTTTAATTAATTAAATTAATGAACAACACAGAGTATTTCTATATGGACGTGATTCCAAATGCATGTTTGAAACTCAGTAAATAAATACAAGTTTGCGAAATGTATGGCAGCTACTTATCTTCATAGAAAAAGTCCGTCAGTGGAGTGTCGCACAGATCTATATTTTGGCTTCAGCCAAACATCAGCCACAGGTGGCCACGGTTCATTGTGACTCTCACATAATTCGCGCATGAAGTCAGCTACGCTTGAGGAGCCTGGGTTATCTGACATCAGTCACACCACAGGCCCTTGATGAGCTTTTCCAGAACAGGCCCATCCAATTTCCTAGTTGCAGAACACACGACTTCTGCACAAGCCCACACCCGAGGGTGCGCACATAACGAAGATGTGCAGACTTCCGAGGATACGCACGCCGCTACTCCGCGCAGACTTGGAAGAGATACTCCTTAACACCTTAAATTTGCTCGTAAACAGCTTAAATTGGGGAAGTTGTCGCTGCTTGCCTATGACAATACTCAATGCCTATGAGCAGTTTCACACGGATTGGCCAACTGAAGTAAAAACATAGAAATAAAAATGATTCAGACAGAACGAACAGACGGATTTCCTCATTTTGAGGATGGATTGGATATCTCAAAACGTAGCCTAACATCTTCGATGAATAGAGCTTATTATTTGTATTTTCTTTTTCACCTGCTGTGTTGTGCACAATGTGCAGTCGCCTGCTTGTTCAAATAGGCTGACAATTACAACGTTGACGAATTGGAGTTCATGACAAATTGAAGTGACTTAAAATTGATGCTGCCACAACTAGAGTCCAGTTCATTTATAGTAGCAGTTTGTTTAAGCTACAATGATCAAACGAGGAATTGAACCCTGCTACCGACCTTGTCGTCCAGGTTAACTATTCTTGTTTGAGGTGTGGGCAGCGGATGTTCCGCTTTATGAGATACGGATAAGATGAAATGCCACATTTAGAGTTGGAATGAACGCAACAGCATGACACTAGTTTGATTTAATCCGGATGGGGCCCGTATTACACCGACGCACATCTGGAATAAACAGCAAGGAATGTTTGCGTAAATGACGTGTAGCGCTTCAATTGCGCTAACCTCGGACAAAGTAGAAAAAAAACTTCCGTCAACCTGTAACTATAATTTGGATCAACAATATAAATAAACTTGTGTTAATTGCTCACTACTAAAAAGGGGGGGCATTCTAAGATAAAAGTCGCGCTCAGTTCCTCGCCAAAACCAAAAGTAAGACCTATTCATTGCCAGCATAAAGAAAAATTCAAACTGTTCTTTATCATTCAATAAACAGCGCAAACCCTGTACTTCAGTGAGTTAAACATGTTAATGGAACGAACAGAACATTCGTCTTCTAATTGCCTATACAGCCTATTCGTCTTTACGTCGGACAAAAATTAAACATTAAAGTTCATCAACTTATAAACAACATAACAAGAGGAGGTAGATTTGGACAAATATTGCATTTACAATGAAAAAAAAAAACATCTAATTACCTTCTCCTTGATTCTGGGATCGCGGCTGGAAATTCTTATCCCTTGGGAATTACGACAACTAAATTGCACGGTGTCGAGAAGTATGAGATAGCCCATCACATGCTCAGTATTAACACGGTGTGGGGAAAAGGTCTTATCTCCGCCTCTCTGTCCCGTCTCAAGAGGTCAACTCTCATTAAACTTATGATTCCAACTGATTTCTGAAAATGACTAATTTCACCAGTTTAAAACACTCAAGCATGGCACTCCTTAAACGCTGGCATTTGTGCCTCGAGACAGCTTTACGCAGAGCCTTTAATGAGAGGCTCATCCATCCCTTCCTTCATATAAATGATTTCTCTCTTGCCTTGAAATCATACAGTGCCTCCAATAAGTATTTGTACACTACTTGAAAATTCGACTACATAACAGCTTTTGTATAATCGGCTAAATGCTTGCTATTGAGTGTAAAAGTGATCAAAATATTTGATAATCAATATGATTTAAACAAATATTTAATGTCAAAATGGCATATTTGGTCAGAAAGGCGATTATCTGACCCAATAAGTATCTGTACAGTTCCATTAGTGAGTCACAAAACTTATAACGCTCACCTAAAATTGACTCAAGATGTTTACAGGACATGGTTGACTCACTTGGTCTGATTTGGTCAAGCGTGACCATACTGGACACTCCCTCTGTACTCAGACTGGCCTATGTAAATGGCCTGACCATGCCTATAATGTATTCCTGTGATATATGGCTAAGACAGGCGAGATACCCCGTCGAATGCGGGAGCAAATCATTCAGCTACATAAAGAAGGCCAAAGCACCAGAAAAATTGGAACTCGGCTATCGTTACGCCACACAACCGTGCAGTACATCATCAAGAAGTACAAACAGTCTGAACGCATAGCCAATGCAGCCAGAAAAGGACGTCCCAAGAAGACCAACCAGTGCACTGACCGGTACATCTCCCTGCTGGTACAGAGGGAGAGACAGTCCTCGGCCTCCAGTCTTGCCACCAAAGTGGAGGAAGCAACTGGAGGCCATGTTTGTGCCCAGGCCATCCGTAACTGGCTCCATGAAGTACAGTAGAGTACAAATACTTATTGGAGCCACTGTTAATCCTTATTTTTTGAAGATTGGTATGAGAGGAATATATGGTCTATAGTTGACTTGATGGACACGAATGGCAATTTCTTAACTTATGAACAATTCTGTATGAAATATACAGTACGTCAGGTACGTCACACGCATGTTCCCAGCTCTCCACATGATATGCAAAAAATAAAAATAAAAAAATGGGACACATCGGACCAGGCAACCTTTTTCCATTACTCCAAGGTCCAGTTCTGATGCTCACATGATGCTTTCTGCAGTACGTTACGCCTGGTTTTGTTGGTGCTTCTGACAGTGGACAATATTTTTCAGGGGCACTCTGACCGGCCGGCTCTTCTGCAGCCAAATTTGCAGCCAGGTGAAATGCATCCATTTCTCCTGCAGCCAATTCAGAGATGAAAAACAATCGACTGTTTCCCTACTGGGTAATTTATCTCAGATCTTGGCAAGTGCAATTCCTAGGAGATTATCAATGTTATGCACTTCATCTGCACGTGGTTATGATGTTTCGTCTCACTGGCGTAGGCCATGTCAAGGTGACATCAGTCATTGAATTTCCTCAGGCTTGGTGAAAAGTGAGTCAGAGTCCTTGACTCAAGCGTGTTTAGTTTCATTGATGGGACCTGCTGCCGATTTGCTGCTAAATATTTATCTCTAGTCCAGGCAGCACATTGGCTGAGGAGACATACGGAGACAATTAGATTAAACAAAAACAATACCGAGCGTAAAATCTCCTGCGAGGAAAAATACGGCATTTGTATTTTTCAGATGAATTTACCATAGACTCGAACCATTGAATCAGGATTTGGGTCTCAATCGCAAATAAGGGAGCTAGCTAACTGTAATCGCACTTGTAAGCAACGCATCTCGACGGGACCATGAAATAAGCCTTTATAACGCAGTTGGATTATGGCCGCATGATTTGAACACATGCCCAAAGGCAGTCAATTGGAAAAAGACGGATGATTCACAGATGTATTTGGTCAAAACTCCACCTGCAGGTACTCAATGACATAATTGGATTTCCACGAAAGTATCAACTAGTTGGAAAAGCCAACACTGCACTCACTGTAAATGCGTCAAGAGGACACCAACTGCCATGCTGCTTTAACCCTTAGAGCACTATAGGCAGCTATAGTTGCCCACTGACGTAAGATATCAAAAACAGATGCTGTTGAAAACCTATCATGTGGCAACTTGTTTAAAAGAGCTCCCGCAAGTTGCCTCATCACGGGAGCTCTTTTAAACAAGTTGCCACACGATAGGTTTTCAACAGCCTATGATAATTATATATTTTATTCCTGGAAAATTTATTCAGCATTGTGAGGGTAAAAAAAAACCTCAAAACACCACTGGAAGTCATAAATAGTTTATTTTTGAGGCAATACTGCACGTTTATAGACCCCTCACCTTATGAAGACATTCTGTAAGTCATGCTTGTCAGTTGTTTAAAACGGAGTGAGGGAGTGAGAAAGAGGAGAGCAAGAGAGAGAGAGAACACATTGCTGCCTGCTGCATGCCTCGCTGAAGTCTTCGAAACAGATGGAAGTCACTCGATTCCAATGGGAGCTGGCTTCACTCAGCAGCAGAAGCTGCCGGAATGCTCTGCGATGCGATCTGAGCAGCTCAGTGACGCCGAGAAGTTGAGCGGAGGTTAACTTTATGCAAATCAGCAGCGATGCAGCTCCGCCACAAACCAAAAGAAGAGCACATTTAGATGCGTCCCCGTCCTAAAAACCGCAGTACAATTAAAGCTTCTCCGCCAGGAGGCAAGTTCACAGCTCATTTGCAGATTGATTGAAAATCGCACTCTGCAGGGTAATGCATGTCCAAGGGGTATTGTTGCTCACGTGCAATATCAGAATGCTGCATGTGAATGACCACTATCATAATGAAGACTCAGTGATAAAAATGCTATTTCACTGAAAAGGTTAATTGCATTTACCATTATGTATGACTGCAGAACCCGCTAGCCGATGAAACCAAACTGCTGTCTGAGTAGCAGTGCTTTCGGAGCGCCCACTAGCGCCAACCTGAACGTGCTAAGCAGCTTGACAGCTTCTGGTTGCCTTCAGTGTGAACGTAACGTATGCATCAAAGTAATATAAAAGGCAAGGTATCAATGTAATGGCCTAAGGACATGACTGACATTGTCCATGGAGTATGAGCTGAATTTGAATTAAAAGATAGCTATGAATTTTTACAACAGTGACTTCAGCAGTGCTGACCCTGGATGCTACTGCAGAGTGAAGACAACGTATGCTCACCTTAACCTGTCACATGACGCCTTTGTGCTCACCACTGTCCACCATCCTAGCTGGCACACACATACAGTTTTAATCAGCATTAGCTTCCTTGGCAAGCAATCTGTGTATACCTGATTGAGCAGAGTGCAAAGAGAGATGGATCATGACTAACTCAGTCCATTCCTAACTTAGGGCAATACTACAACTAATAATCAATCGCTGCAGGCCACACGCAGAGTGGATAGCTTAGGTCCAGGGTTAAACTGAGGCAGCACTCCAGACTTGCAAACTTCTAATGGAGGCCAGCCTAATGATTGATCTGATTTGAGTAATCTTGCAATTTACGTGTCCCCCAAAACATTAGAACAGGGGTCTTCAATCTTGCCCAAAATGGATGAATGTGGTGGAGGCTTTCATTCCAACCAAGTAGTTACACACCTGATTCTCCTGAGCAAGGTCTTTAGCAGAGACTCTAAGGGTTTATTAGTAAAATCAAGTGAGTAACTATGGTTGGAATGAAAGCCTGCACCCTCACTGGCCTTTACTTAGTGAGACTGAGGACTCTTAGAAATGAACTAGGGTGAACAGAACCCAAAGACCGCAGGTGGTGCCTTAGAGCAAATTTAGATGGGAGAAAACGTCTTTTTAATCGAACTTATGCCCTTATAAGTAAAACTGTATTTACTGAATACTGCCCTAGGTAGACGCAGTGTATGACAGGAAGTTTATAAGTGCGTATGCGCTCAAAGATGTTTATTTTTTCATTCCATCTCCTGAGGTGACGAACTCTGTACACCTAGATCAGATCTCCCCCTGCTGGTGAAATAGGATCGGTGTTCACATCATCGTGCAACAGCAGATACTACACCAAAGCACTTCTGCTCAACATCTCTTAAGCGCTTCAGCAAAACAAAGCTTTTTTTTCTTATTTATACTATCTTAGTTCTTGCCAAACGTGTGTGTGCGTGCGCGCGCGCGCGTGTATATTTGTGTGCGTGTGTTTGTGCGCATGTGTTATTCAATTCACTGAGGATTTTGGATTTCGCAAGGAAGCAGTTTATTCAGTAAACACTGAAAAACAGGCATAATTCAGTTTCAAACATTTCGGTTAGGTTTATGAAAACAAATTACCCGAGGATTTCCCCTGGAGAGCCAAATACAACATTGTCACAGCAGACAGACAGAAATATAAAATATTGGTTTCACTGGCAGCACAACAGTTCCCACTGTTCCTGTAATTCCGTGGCTCTCTCATGTACAGTGTGCCTTACCGTTATTACAGGCATTTTTACAACACAAAATGAAATATGAGTACAATAATTAACAGTAGTTTTGCACAGACAATCCAAAAAAATTCTTTTTCTGCATTCCTTATCTATTAAGGGAAGGCATTTTACTAATCAGTGCCCCGAAACACTAACCGTTTCATAGTAATTACTTTGTGTGAAAACCACCCGCCAACCGTGACATGATTTAAGCCTTTAACACTCTGGTAAAATTTGCCTAAAATGCCTATCTGTGATGATCCTGCCCTGCAGTACCTCCCCCTGCTGCATTCTTCGCCTTTACCTTAACGAGCAACAGGTGTGGCTCGCCACAGACTCGCCACAGACCTATACTTTTTAAGTTTCTATGTCAAAGGTCAAGGTCACACAGACGGTCGAAAACACATTTTGGTCCAAGAGTTCATTTCTAATTATGCCAGAGACTTGAAACTGACGTCATTCTTTTCGACAACACAATGTGGTTCCAGCAATTCGGGGTCATGATGACGACGCAGACGTAAGTAAATGAAAATGACATCACTTTTTTTATTTTTGCCTAAATGAATTTTTTTGATTCTGTTCTTTAGACAATATCATACATCTTTTCACTTTCTTAAATTTTAATTTCAACAAGTCTAAGAACGACCTTTCATTTGTTTGTTTGTCTGTCTTTTTAACTCAAAAAGCTATGCAAAGATAGCCACTCAATATGGTAGGATGGTTGACGGTTGTCCAAGGATGAGATGCTTCAGTTTTGGAAGTGATCTGGAACATATTCTGGATCTGGAAGAATCAGTAATACTGACATGGCGAAGGTATGCGCTCCACTGAATGCCCCTCTAGTTTGAACAGGCAAACATGGGCTGATTCTAGCTTTTTGTTTCACTGTTAAATGCTCCAAGGGTGTCTGTATGTCTGGGTGCGAAGCTGCATTTGTGAGTGATTTTGTCATTGAAAAGATGAATGATGCTGAACACAGCCACGGAGCCAGTTGCTTGCAACATGTGGGAGCGCATCCAATGTTTAACTGCTCCTCCATAAAATCATGAACCATGTTCCATATGGCCTGGCCTCCCCCAACTGTATACCCCAGGAGCCAATCCAGCTGAAGTCAAACGCTGGGTCTCCTTTTTAAAATCCCAGTTTATAATATAATAGAGCTCAAGTACAGTAAGATATAAACAGGCTGGTCTTTTGGCCTCGGTCTCTGGGAAACCAGAGGCCCAACTGCTGTTTGATGTGACGTGTCTTGGGACGGATCGCACTCGGACAATCCCTCAACGGGTTTTTACGGCTGAGCTGAAACATTTGCCATTCCGATTAGTTTACGTAACGGTGGCCTCTTATGGAGGCGGACCTAACAGTGGGAGAAGCAGAGTTTGAAAGATCCCAGTTTCCTTTTCAAAATACCTCTTTCAAAGCACTGCACCTTCAAAAATCATAACTGGTCTGAGACTATGGACATAGTGTGCCGTTCCATAACTTTTTACGGTTCTCAGCTTTCATGTATTTATGGCCAAAAGTATTACAATATTATCATAGAGTTTCCATGGTTTCCAGGATCGTTTATGAAATGCAGAAACTGGTAAAAGACTCAACTTTGACTCTCAAAGACTCGCATTGTTCACTACGGTAGGAAGAGCGGTGAGTCAGCGAGCCACCAGTTGAGGGTGGTAATGTGGTGGTGAGCAGATGCGGTCAGGTTTGGCTAACAGACTGGGAATTTTGATACACACTGAACCATGAGAAAAAGCCGTTAGTCTTGAAGGAAAGACTGACGAGTTTTGTCCGTTTTTTTTTTTTACACTTCGCGAATTTACGGTTTAAAAGGTTTAATCAACGAGGATCCCATCAGAGCTATTGCGATCACTGTTCTCAGCATTCAGAGAAACGCACATTGCGCGTGGGAGCGCGCGTTCACTGTGAATAAAAGAGGCGTTGCGTTGCGATCTCCGCGCGGAAAGCTCTGAGGTGCTTTACTCACACCCTCGGTCCAAATTCAAATGAATGTGGAAAATCTTGTTATTCATTCACTTGGCTGGAGCAGTGTTCTTCCCGACAGAGTGGTTTTAACAAACGTAGCCTAAAAAAACACATATTTTAATTTATTTTATAGCGCCACTAGTAAAAAGGCTTTTTGCCCGCAAAAAAAAAACAAATATATATATATGTATATATATATATATGTATATATATGGAAATGTTATTGATATTGGGAACAGAAAAAGCCACGATTTTGATTTCTTATTATATAACAAATAGGTAAGGAGAACTCTCAAAATGTTTGACACGCTAATCCCGTTTATACAAATGAGGCCTGTGCCAGATGCCTTCTTCTAACCAATTAAAAGGATGCTGTAGCGGTCATGTGATGATTAGAGTTCATAATCACAACTCGCTTCAATTTTTGGAACATGTGAAAGGAAGAGATACAATCCAATCATGGCATGACTCATAATCCGGTGTTAAATATAGTGCAGTCGCTGCACTGGAACACTGGAAATGACTACCTCATAAGGAGCCTACTGTCACACCCAACAGGCTCGGAAACGCAGGGCAGGAATACTGGGAGGTTTAGCAGGCGTCATTCTGTTTTACTTGGCATTTAATTGCCAGAAAATTCTGTTATTCGGTTGACTCAAAGAAAATAAATTCCTGTATAATACATCATATTCTATGTACTCCGGCATGGTGCGAATCCACTACTGTGCAACTGTTCTTCTTCACAGCACAACCATACGCACACCATAAACCCCACTAACTTCTGGCTTTTTTACTGTGGAAATCAATTCCCCTTCCTGTGTTAATACCATACTTTCACTGTGAACATTTGCTGATTTTAAAAGCTGCTTTCACACCGGACGCGAAACGAATTTTTCGCACGACAGATTACATTTAAAGTCAATGCAAAGACGTGAATACACGCGTATTCGCCGCCTTACACGGTGTGCCTGTTCTCGTTGTGTGTCTACATACGCGCATGACATAACTCTATCAAGGCATGTCTGCTGTCTCCAAGAGTCATTTATTTCTCTGGCACTTCTCCATCAAAGAAAGGCTTGAGTTTGGCAGATTTCATCCGATTTATCACTTGAAGTATTCTGAATTTGACGTTAACTTTCGCAATGTGAAACTAATGGTGAAAAACAACAGTATGATAATAACAATCAAAAGAGGTACAAATCAGCGACAAATATACAACGTTCCATTCTCAAACAATCACTCATTTGAATAGGCCTAATATCTTTATTTTCTCGATATCATTTGTGAATCATCTAAAACCAAAACACATTTCTGAGGCTGTTATATTGTATGAATTAGTTGAAAGGAAAAATGAACCCTTATAGAGCATGAATACATTTTCAAGGAATTAAAAAAATGCAATTATCCTGAGCTGTTGATAATCTATCATGCGGAAACTGGTTTAAAGGAGCTCCCTTGCGGGAGGTCTTTTAAACAAGTTGCCAAATGATAGGTTCTCAACAGCATCTGATTGTGATATATTACATTACTGTGCAACTGTAGTTGAGTGATGGTCCTGCCCCGCAGGCCCTCCCTCCTGCTGTCTGCACCTCCACCTCAACGAGTCACATCTGTTGCTCTGTGAAGAGTACGTAAGTGTAAGTGTGTGTAGGAGCCCAGTTTAATTGGTTTGCTGCTGCTCCTCTCTGGTTTTTATTTAAATTAAATATGTATTTATATTTTTACTCATCTTGTGCGTTTGGATCCCTTTCCTTGGTGTTGGGTACATGGTCCCAGTGCCCACCGGCTTCATGTCTTCTGCCGGCGGGAGCAAAACCATGACAAGTTGCCCATAGCACTCTGAGGGTTAATAACATGTCTCCAAAATCAGCATTCCATCTGAAATCCCCGTCCCCTTTCAAGTGCCAAAAATGGGTCCCACAGCCACTCAGTCACTTTGCTTTTAAGGTCAGTGTAGGTGAAGTTCAACTCCGCGTCACCGACCTTTTGCCCCCCCATTCCCCTAATGAAAGGAGATTTTCAAACACGACGGGCAAACATGAAGCAGATGTCCTGCCTCCAACCCCCCCCCACCCCCCCACCCAAAAAAAAAAAACAAGAACAACAACAAAACCTGAGCCAGCGACAGAGAAGAATGGAAATATGCTGCACATATGGAGCCCGAAGGACCTCATCCAACACACGATGAATCCATTTCCTGTGATTCTCATCGTTCTTAAAGGGACTGTGGAAACATGCTGGGCTCCGCAGACTGGTGGAATCAGCAGATAGTGACGTGGAAACACTATGGGATGATGGGAGTTTTGTTCTTTGCGCATTCCTGAGGAGTGCTTCACAGAGGAAAAAACTCCACAGCATCAAGCTTCTCGTTGATATCCGTTATTTCATGTTGAGTGTATTTGAAGCTCTGAATGAGTTAGCCTTTAGAAGTCGCTGCCTTCACAGTAATTTATTTTCAGAATTAATAGGTACATTCTACATGAGCGTAATGATTATGAAATCCTGGCCTATGGAGTAATCTTTTTTTAGTTCCAAACAGACACAAAATTTGAACATGGAAGCATAGGGTATGGACAGGCCATTTTAAGATGCTGTTGGGCTTAGCTACTCGGAAACAGCATGAATACAGCAATCTACATTCCCTCCATTCTCCCAGCAACTATAGTCAGTGCCACACAGAAGTTTAAAATGGAAGGTGGCTTAATCTTTGTAATGGTCCAATTTGCTCAGCAGGATGACAGCAATACGCAACCTGGGGCACAGTTCATTCAGTTTTATTTTCATTTTTGTAATCACAGAAAAAAACCTCACGGCACAAGACACTGCAAATGATTTGCATGCTATTTTTGGGGAAGATTTCCCGTTTTGCATTTGTTTCAGTCCAAGCTTGTTTAAGATGGACTGAGGCGAAGTGGAAAACTATCCTGTGACCCGACCAATCAAAATGAGAATTTCCTCTTGGAAATCATGGACACCACATCCTCCAGGCTAAAGAGGAGAGGAACCATCTGGTTTATCAGCACGCTGTTCAAAAGCCAGCATCCATGATAGTATGGTGATAGTACTCCACTTCTGTTAAGACACCATTAATGCTGAACAATATAGATAGGATTGGAGCTACATATTCTGCCATACAGATGTCTTTTTCAAGGAAGACCTCGCTAATTTCTCCAAGACAATGTCAAAAACCACATTCTGCACGTAGTACAACAACATGGCTCGGAAATAAAAGAGTCTGGGAGGTCTGCAGTCGAGACCAGTCACCCAGTGAAAAAATCTTGCGCATTACAAAACAAAAAATACAAGAAAGCGGGCTACGAAAAGTTGAGCAGTTGAAATTCTACATCATGCTAGAATGGGAATTCATTTTGCTTTGGAAATTACAGCAGTTGGTCTCTTCAGTTCTCAAACGCCGACAGAGAGGTGTTCAAAGAAGAGGTGATGCAACACAACACAGTGGTAACCAAGCCTCCGTCCCAACTTTGTTGAAATGTTTTGCTAGCATAAAATTCAAAATGAGCATATATTTTTCAAACAACGATACATTTCTCAGTTTCAACATTTATGATGTTGTCTTTATATTATTTTTAATGAAATATAGAGTATAAAGTTTTTATTCACATCTTGCACACCGTCTCAACTTGGGGTTTTGTGCGTGCGTGCGTGCGTGCGTGCGTGTGTGTGTGTGTGTATGTGTGAGTTTATATATGTACTGGTCAAAAGTTTTAGAACACCCCAATTTTTCCAGTTTTTTTAATTGAAAATTATGTAGTTTAATGTTTCATTGTACACTGGAATAAAAGCAAAGACATGATAAAACAAATAAACAATTGAAGTTAAAAAATAAATCATGGAATCAATTTATACAGCAAAATGTATTCTTAGCTTTTGACTCAAAGTAGCCACCTTTTACAGATATAATGGCTGAACGCGCTCGTGGCATTCTTTCTACAATGAAAATCAAATATTCTCCAGAAAGTTCTTTCCAAATCTGTTGCAGAAGTTCCCATAAATGTGTGGCACTTGTCGGTTGCTTTGCTTTCACTCTTCTGTCCAGTTCATCCCAAACCATCTCGATGGGGTTTAAGTCTGGAGACTGCGCTGGCCACTCGATGTTTTCAAGCTGACCATCTTGTTCTTTTCTCCCCATGGTAGTTCTGGTGGAGATTGGAGTTATGTTTTGTGTCATTGTCTTGCTGTAGGATGATCCCCTGACCAACTAGGCACATGCCAGAGGGTACTGCATGGCGATGCAGAATGCTGTGGTAGGCGCTTTGGTTCAGGGTGCCTTTTGCTGTCACTGACCCTAGATCCAGCAAAACAGCCCCAGACCATCATGCTTCTTCCTCCATGTTTGACAGTTGATGTCACACACTGAGGAATCATCCTTTCACCTACTCGACGGCGTACAAAAAACTTGAGTAACTTTACCTTTTGTACCATTTGTACCTTTGTACCATTTCAAGCTATTCATTGGACTGAAACTGCACATTTTTCAATAAAAATTGTGGCAAAGCCACTACGCCCGCTAGGCCAAACGTGGCCAAAATGGAACGCCCCCTATTAGCCAAAGTATCAGTCCGATTGGGCTGAAAATAGAAGTTGGTCTAGACCTTATGACGCAATACTAATATGAAGTATGAAAAGGATCGGTGAAAAACTAAAGTGCAGACAAGCCAATAGTTTATGAACGCACGCAAGCACAGACGCACGACAGACAACCACTAAGGACCCTGAGCATAGCATAAGCCCCTTGGGCCTTTTGGCGAAGTGGGCTAAAAATACAGCGCCCTTCATAATTATTGGCACCCGTGGTTAGGATGCGTTAAAAGCCTTAAAATAAATTCAATTTTTATTGCAGAGGCATACTCTCACACTGAAAATTGTAGAAAAATGTAACCTTCAACTCAAGTGAATTTTAAAGGAAAAAATAAATCCCTGACTAAGAAATAATTATTTTTCATAAAATCAGCTGTTCCGCAATTAATGGCACCCCTAACAATTCCTAGGAATTAAATGTAATTGAAGTATTTCTGTCATTTCTACAGTAGTTTACAAAGTTGATCAGAGTATCTAGGAACACTTAATTAGTAAATCACCACTTCCGGTTTACCTGGGGTATAAATTTGACGTGACACAGAGGCCATTTCTCTTATCCACTCTTCAACTTGGGAAAGACAAAGGAACACACCATTCAAGAAAGGCAGATGTGTGTTGACCTTCACAAGTCAGGCAATGGCCACAAGAAAATAGCCACTCGCCTGCACCTGCCCATATCTACTGTCAGAGGAATCATTAAGAAGTTTAAAACAACTGGAACAGTTGTAAACAAGCCTGGAATAGGACGCAAGGTTATTTTGCCACCACGCACAGTGAAGAGGATGGTAAGAGAAATAAAAAGCTCTCTAAAGCTCACTGTTAAAGAATTGCAACAAATGGTAGCATCTTGGGGTCACAAAGTCTCAAAAACATCCATCAGGCTCTATCTACTTGCCAACAAGCTTTTTGGGAGGCATGTACAGAAAAAACCTTTTCTCACTCACAATCATAAACGCAAACGTCTGGAGTTCGCTAAGCGGTACTGGGACTTCAACTGGGACCGTGTGCTTTGGTCAGATGAGACCAAGATAGAGCTTTTTGGCAACAGACACTCTAAGTGGGTCTGGCGGACAACAAAAGATGAGTATGCAGAAAAGCACCTCATGCCCACTGTGAAGTATGGGGGAGGATCGGTGATGCTGTGGGCCTGTTTCTCTTCCAGAAGCCCTGGGAACCTTGTAAGGGTGCATGAATGAACGCTTTGAAATACCAGGACATTTCAAATCAAAATCTGGTGGCCTCTGCCTGAAAGCTGAAGATGGGTCATCACTGGGTCTTTCAGCAAGATAATGACCCTAAACATGTGGCCAAATCTACACAGAAATGGTTCACCAGACACAGGATCAAGCTCCTCCCATGGCCATCTCAGTCCCCAGACCTCAACCCCAATGAAAACCTGTGGAGTGAGCTGAAGAGGAGAGTGCAGAGGAGAGGACCCAGGTCGCTGGATGATTTAGAGAGATTGTGCAAAGAGGAATGGTCAAAGATCCCTCTTTCTGTATTCTCCCATCTTGTGAAACATTATAGGAGAAGATTAGGTGCTGTTTTGTTGGCAAAAGGGGGTTGTACAAAGTATTAACATCAGGGTTGCTAATAATTGTGGCACACATGATTTGATGTAAAAAAATTATTTCTTAATGTGGGATTTTTTTCCCACTGAATAAATGGACTTGAATTAAAGGTTGGATTTTCCTCTTTTTTTCATTGTGGTCCTATATTATTTAGAAAAAAACTCAATTTATTAGAAGCAAAAGAACACATCTTAACCAGGGGTGTCAATAATTATGGAGGGCACTGTATGAGCATCTTAGCTCGTAGAATAAGGAAGCTAGAGCTGTTTGAAGTTTTGCAGAAAAAGCCGCCTCGTGGCCAAACCAAGAATCGCAGCAT
Source organism: Gymnothorax reevesii (assembly GCA_029721435.1). NCBI lineage: Eukaryota > Metazoa > Chordata > Actinopteri > Anguilliformes > Muraenidae > Gymnothorax > Gymnothorax reevesii. The sequence continues at coordinate 64,078,292 of CM056587.1, read as the reverse complement.
GACCAAAATCGAAGTGGGGCTAGATCTTGGGCCCTTATACATGCATCTAAAATAGGAAACAGGATCTGTTGAGAACTGAGGGCGCTATGGCGCTGAAACGAAATCAGCACATTTTATGACCTTTGACCTATATAACCTTTAAAATGAGGTCAAATCAAAAACCCATGACATATATGATGAACCCTTGGCAGAACAACCTGCCGTAAGAATTTGAGCATCTTAGCTTGTAAAATAAGGGAACTAGAGCTGTTTAAAATTTTTGCAGTAAAAGCCACTTGGTGGCCAAAACAAGAATGGCAGCATGCCCAAAATCCAACTTCTGCTAGATCTTGGGCCCATACACATGCATATAAAATAGGAAAAGGATCCGTTGAGAACTGAGGGCAATATGGCGCTGAAACAAAATTGGCACATTTTATAACCTTTGACCTATATGACCTTTGAAATTAGGTAAAATCAAAAACTATTTTTATATATATGATAAAACGTAGGCAGAGCATCCTACAGTAAAAATTTGAGCATTTTAGCTTATAGATTAAGGGCGCTAGAGCTGTTTGAAATTTTGCACAAAAAGCCACCTGGTGGCCAAACCAATAATGTCAGCAAGCCCAAAATCAAACTCGGGCTAGATCTTTGGCCCATATACATGCATATAAAATATGAAAAGGATCCGTGCAAAACTTAACACTGTATCGCACTGAAACAACAATTGTGGACGCACTTACGCACGCACAAACGCACGCATGCACCCACGGACGCATGAAAGACCACCACTAATGACCCCAAGCACAGCATAAGCTCCTTTGGCCTGTCGGCCAAGCGGGCTAAAAACTGGAAAAATTGGAGTGTTTTAAAACTTTTGACTGATATATATACACACACACTAGCTTAATGGTTCCCCAGAGGGATGGTTTCTCCATATAGTGTAGTCAAAATCACTTTCTGTGAATTTTTCCCAATGGTCATGCCGAATTTGTGCATTAGATTCGACGTCGCTCGCAAGCAACTTTTGGGCTCCAAAGTTTGCTTGATGCAATAACGTTAACTACGAACGCCGGTGTTCTCACAATTTGTGCTGCCTCCTGAAAAAATGCTTCCATGATGCAAAGCGATCGTACAGTGTTTGTTTTCTCCTTAATATTGCAAAATGAATCAGTCTACAGTAGTAACTGTTATTGTTTGCTTATTATAACACTATGGAATGCGGTTGGATTTGTAGCGAAAGATGATCTTGGCTTTACTTCTATGATACCGAATGCGGTGAGTTAGCCGGGGTGTTCATAGTTCATCTCATCTCGGATTTGTAGCGAAAGGTCACCATGGCTTGACTTTTATGGGACTTGAGCATGTGCACATATTCGCATTGTTAAGGACAGTAGAACGGTGGCGTTATGTAATGTGAACAGTCTTCAGCAAGTGTTGATATTATTTCAGCAAAACCACTGCAAGGCAAAGTCTGAACAGTACAACAGTATAGCTTCCTAGTCAAAGAGTGCAGCAGCTAGACTGGCCAACCTATCGTCCATCCCAGGCCTGTCTCCCATTAGAAATATGCAGTGTTATTTGCAAAATGTGACAATGATGAAAATGGAGGTCAAGAAGCTGAGAAGAAATTGTTAAAAAACGAGAACAACTGGTGTTCTTGAAACTCCAGACAACTACTCAGAGACTTGTGAATGAAAATGAACAGTGATGTAACATAATGTGATAAACATCCAACGTTTGTTGACCCTGTTATAGGAATACTATTTGGAATTAGTGTTTATTCCAAACCCGCAATAATGTAGAGCAGAAAAAACATAAATTATAGATAAAATATCGTCTTTGCACCTTCTTTAATTTAATTCAAGGATGCCTTACAAATCACTGCTTTCTCTATTAATTCTCATTTTCCATAACGTCCCTACAGTTTTCAAAATGGGGTTTTATGAAACAAACGCAAATAGACTATTGGTGTGCCGATTCTAACCATTTCCCTCGCACATTCCTTAAAATGCTCAGACAGCTGCACTTTTAGAGATACAGCCAAAAAATTCAGCACCTCTCCCAGTTCCAGAATCCAGTGTTCTAACCAATACACAACAATAATGCCCTGCTTACGGACTGCAGTCCGTAAACCACTGGCAGGGCCAGCATGCATGCAGTAAAAACAAAGCCTGACTATAACAAAGCTCTCGCATCATGCCTCTGTAACCACTGCATTTAATCTCTGCCAAGATGGATAAACATGATCATTCAAAACTTCCCTCTTGCTGAAAATAGCTCAACAAACCGACTGCAAAAACTGAGAGGCAATATTGTCAAACCGGCAGCCTTTTGAAAAGCCTTCATTCTGGTTCACTGGCTGCTTGGATGCGGTTCCCTTATTTATTTCTCTTCGTGATTTGAACATGCAGTTGCCCCCACCGCCAGGCAAACGCTCTGCCACTGCGGTTGCACGCCCACCTGCGTTTCCGGGCCTGCACGCTCGCACCAGTCTGATTGGCCGAGCCGGTTCCAGGAGAGCAGGAAGTGCTTGCCTCAGTGAAAAACCAGACAGCTGGGCTGACCATCCTGATGAAGGTCCCTGCTGATTCAAGTTTAATTCTGTCTGCATTTCCCATCAGCACCGCGCTGAGCTCCAGCCAGAGATCCCAGGGGGCAGTGGGACTTTCCTCTGTGTCCGACTGCAGCTCCCAGTACAATCTGCACCAACTATTCCAGATGCTGCAGCATTCAAGGCCACCAGAAGGGGAAAAAAAAAAAAAAAAGATTTTATTCCATAACTTTTTCAGTAGACACATCACCCAAAATTAATTGAGGGATTAAAATTAAGGGATTAAATGTAAGACAATGGTATGAGACCCCCCACCCCCTCCCCCTACGGAAAAAAGAAAACTTGAGAGACATCATTATATTTTAAACACAACAAGGACCATGTGTGTGTGCACACTGTAAAATGGCCTGTAAAAATCAACTCATAAAAAGAGCACATGCATTGTTTGAATACAATGGACTAACAACATTTTACTACGTCAGGTACTTCAGACATTTTCAGTAGCTGAGTGACACAGAAAGCAGATTTGCTTCACAAGCGTTCAGAAATCCACAATCGACTTCCTCTCCGTGCAGTGTAGCACCGTTATCTCATTAGCTGAAGCGCTCTGTGAGAGATACTTTCTCACTGTAGGCATTCACCCTGCCTCACACGGCCAAATTTCCTAGCATAAAATATGACTTAAATATACTGTACTGCTACATCTTTCCCAATATATGCACACATCACACGTGCCAATATGAAAATAACTGCAGCTGTTAGAATATGCTTTTCGAATATGCATTCAAAACTTTAAAAAGCTGCAGTTTTATAACCAGAGACCGAATATATCCTTGAGTCCTAGAGTTTAACTTCTGTATTTGTACTTGACTAGTACTGGCCGGTGTTATGTATTTTGGGTTAAAGTGATCTCCGTAGTAGGAAGTAACTAAAGGGGATTATGGGAAGAAGACGAAGGAGAACGTTTTCTGTTCCGGGATCGCCATGCTGTAATAGCGTTGTCGTGTTGCTAGTGAATAAACTTGGTTTATGCAAGTCGTAGTCCGAGTACTAGATGTATGTTAATCTCATGAATGAAGCAGAGATATAACAGCCGGCATCAGTTTCAAGTGTCTCGGGCAGAATGTCTGTATCATTAAAGAGAGCAAAAATGACTCCCTCAGTGGGATTCTCAAAGGAAATGCAAGCACGCCCACCTTAACTGATGGGGGAAGTTGCTAAGGAAAACAAGCATAAGAAATAATGCCTTATCTTGCCTTATTGCCAAGAGATGTTAGCAACAACCCCAATGCCGTTTATATGCTCAAACGGATACACAAGCAGAGACCGTGCACTCACGTTGGGTTGAGCATGAACATCCATTTCAAGGTTTCTCTTTTCATGGTTACTTACATTTCCTCAAGAGGCACAGCTTTCGCCGTTCGAAATATAAAACCTGAGGGATGTGGTCAGAGGAATTTGGGAGTTCAGTTTCATTTCATTTTTTTCCCAAACACTAAAACATGATTGAGATGGAGAAACCATGCAAAGATCAGAAGCCCCGTGACTGAGACACTCCGTCCACATTTGCCTTCACTTTATCCAGAATCCATCTGAAGCGTACAGCCAGCTTTCCTCCCTGTTACATCAACTTTCTTATGGAAGCCAGATATAAATTTTCCAGCGAGTAACTCCCAGTAGCGCTAAATAAGTAAACATCCTGTGTCATCTGGATCCTAACAGCACTGTCTGCTTTTATGATAACATGTCCATGCTGGACTCTTGCTGGGAGAGAACATTACTGGAGGAATCTCACCACTCGCCATTTTGGGGAATAAAAAAATCTTTCCTGGCCAATGCCACTACTACTCATCTATGTGCTAAGAATACAAGGCTACTTTGTGGTACATGGGAGGAAATATGAATGGAAATGCTAGCTTAGTTTTTGATGGTAGCTAATGCCTCATTAAAGAGAATTCAGTTGGGCTCACAGTTACTTGTTTTACCTCTGCAAGCGAATCTATGTCCGTAAACGCAGTCCTCAGTGGGGACCCTGTGCTTACTGGTTTAATTCTGATTTTAATGCGGCTTTTTAAATTTTTCCTCCGACTTATCACCAATGCATGAGGGAGACGTTGTAGCGCAGTGGTTAAGCATGCTACACTGGGGATTGAAAGGTCCTCGGTTTGAGTTTTAGCCATTGGGTACAATTGGGTACTGACAGATTGTCATGGAAACCTGACTAAGTGCTATCTGCAATGGGCTAGCATCCCCTCCGAGGGAAGTAGCACTACTCCTACTCACTTCGTCCGGAAATGGGAGTTAAGCTCTGACCTAATAAGCCACTATTGGCTTGGGAAAGATTTGTTTTTATCTTTTATCACCAACCTGTACATATGTTGTACAATTTCTAATCATATCTGAGTCTGTTTACAACAGCTTAGTGTTTCTCTGTATAAATCATATTTCCTTCAGCCTGGCCAACTCCCCGCAGGATTCCCTGATGGCAGTTAATCAGGGTTCAAAATCCTGATATTAACCAAATATAGGCAAGTAAATCACTATACAGTAGGTTTGATAAACACTCCTTTCAGACATTGTTGGTTTGTGTTTCAGGGACCATTATCAATATAACTTGTTCAGTGTTTTAGCGGAAAAAGTTTAAGAGTCTTGGTTCAAATGAATCAGAAATGGACGGAATTGCAGCAGCCAGTGAAAACTAGGATATGCTGCACACTGACCCACCGAGTCAAACTGTCCTCTGACAAATATTGCATTTGTCTAATTGCATGCAAACAGTTAATCTATTTGGGAAAAATCCATCATGCAGTGGTTTGGCTGGTCGGCAAGATTCTGTACTTAAAGCAGTTGAAACTTAATTTCACCCAAGTTTTACTACTTACTAGCTTAATCATCAACTAACTATCATTGTTTTTGTAGGCGCACACGCCCCCAAAAAATACAGCCATCCTCCAAATGTAGCCTAAAGCCAATAAATATTTCCTCATTTTCAAATATCAAATAGTAACCTCTCCCTGGTAAAATGAAAAACATACAGGATAATATTTTTTACCTGTTATTACGTTAAATAACTCATAGGACCTCGTGCACAGGTTCCAATTAAATGAATTCTGCACAAATGATACAGGTAGGACACTCTAAAAACTGAGATGTCGAATTCAATTAAAATGCCTGGTTACCTGGAACCTCACAATTGTCTTAAGTAGCTTTTATGTTATTAACTGTGCCTTGAATCTTATAAATTACTTAATGCAATCCCCTGGATACAGTTTCATTTGTACGTGACAAATAAGTTAGCAATGTTTTGACTTTGTTCTCATTGGTCAACGCCCAAGATTGCAGATCTCTCTGCAGTTACCATTAGCCGCCAGGGCTAGAATAAGGGAAAAAAGCCTCCAGTCTGATAGCTTTGTCCATCCATGAAAGCATGTAAAACATCCCCATGTAACAGCGATAAGGAGTGAATGTGGGGATAATTGCTGGGTGGTGACCCTTGCAGTTTCCTGCAGAGACCAGCATGGGCTTGAAGGCAGAAAACCTTCAATGTTTTCAGCATCAGATATACCAATTGTTTGGTGATCAATATTTGGACAAGGTAAACCACTCAAAAAAATAAAGTGTTAGATTTACGTAAAAATGTTACGTCAAGTGGTACTACAAAATTGTCTAAAATTACTTCGAAATGAATTCTTACTTTTTTTTTTTTCCAGTTTAAATAATTACATTGGGAGGAGTGCACTTATCTCAGTTTTGTGGCGCCAGCTGACATAACATTACTCCGAATATCTAATCCTTTTGTTGAGCGTAGCAATACATATCTCAAAATTAACTGCCAGGCCAAAAAAAAAGTTGCACACAATAATATTTTATTGGATCGCCTTCAGCTTATATTAAAGCATGCATTCACAGTGACAATGTTTCGACAATCTTATGCAATGTTTCATCATTTATTTTTAACCACAGTTGTATTCATTTTTGGCTGAAACCTTGTGTTTACAATAAGAGTCAAACCACTCTGTAAAGCCTTCTCTAACACATCCCAAAGACTTTCCATTGGTTTAGGTCAGGACTCTGTGGTGACCAGTGGACCTGTGAAAATGATTCCTCGTGTTCGCTGAACCACACTTCACAGTTTGAGCCCAATGAATCTTAGCATTGTCATCCTGAAATATGTCTGTGCTGTAAGGGATTAAAAAAATCCATCGACAGGATCACCTGGTCATTCAGCACAGTGAAGTTGTCTGCTGACTTAATTCTACTGCTGCAAACCATTGCTGAGCCCAAACCTGACTAATTGAAGCAACCGGAGATTGTAACATTACCTGAGGAGGCTTGTACAGTGGGCACAGTGCGTGACAGGTGCATCGCTTCATGGGCTTCCTTTCTTACCCTGGTGCACCCATCCCTCTGGAATAGGGTAACATATTACTCCACAGTCCATTCTTCAAGCTCCCGAAGACACTGGAGTTGTTTTTTTACGATAGGCTTCCCCATCAAGTGGTTTTCTTGTAGCCATGCAGCTATTTAGTCGCACTCCTGCAAGTTCTCGTGGCACTGTGTATATGGAAATTCTTCCTTTCAAAATTATAGCCACAAGTTCTTCAATTGATTTTTTGCAATGAGACCTCACCAAGCGTTTTAGTGATCTCCAACACAATCATTCATGATTTTTTTCTGACCCATTTCTTTTGCAACGATAGATCACCACAATCTTTTCAGGTTTTCATAATGCATCGGACAGTTTGTAGAGTCATTTCCATGATTTCAGCAATCTCATCAGTTGTTTTCTTGGCTTGATGCCGGCCAATAATTTGCCCCTCTTGAAACACAGTGACATCTTTTCCACAAATACGGTCTGAATCTTCTAACTTGGCTATTTAGGAAATGAGAAGCTACATGCTGCATCAGTCGGGGGTTAAAATAATTTTTGGCGCCTGAAACTAATTAAGCACTGCAATAAAGATTCAATCATACATTACTAAATATTTGCTCATTTAAATGCAAATGATTACTTTATTAGCCAGGCAGGTATTATCATGAGCAATTTTTTTGCAAGTGGTCAATGATCATCACCTTCCACCAGTCAGTGGGGCATCATATAGCAGAATGATCACCAAAGAATCTTATGGTCATAGGGGAGAGTGGTAGGATTTTTAGCCGGACTGAGGGAGAGCTGCACTTTCCTTCTGAAAAAGTCATTAAGAGTGTAATCTCTGCATGCTCTACAGTGTAGGCGAGTCCTGCTGATTAATATACCTGCTACGAGTTTTTTTTCTTTCCGCCTTCTTTGTAAAAGAGGCTGTAGACATGAACACAGGTAATCCAATATCAGGTAAGACAGCAGAGCAGTTGCATAACTAGACAACAGGAAACCGCAGGACGTACAGTAAAATAAGCCAAACTTTGTATCTCTTTCACCACTGTAGAAATGGCAATGTCGAAATGCCTTCTCAGCACAAGCGAAACGTAGGCGAACATGATTTAGGAACGTGGCCGCAGTAACCTCGCCCCAGCGCTCTGTAGAGATGCAGTGACAAAAGTTGAAGAAGGGAGCGCGCTGGCTCGGTCTGCTGAACGAGATTGATGCCACGCCGAGGCCCGTTCGCTGGTCTCGAGAGACCCACAGTAGGGAACAGGCTAGCAGATCCTGCAGTGCGCATCCTATGGGAGGCAATGCAATGTTCAGCAGGAGGTGCTGGGGGCAGAACTGGCTCGCAATGAAACGCATTACGACCCTGACCCCCGAATTCTCTCCGTCACAGCTGATAGGTCCCTGCTGGAGTTAAAGCAGTTTAGGAGGCTTTTTTTTTCCTTCTGCGCTGCATGTTTGTCTTCCTGAATGGGATCACACGGTCAGCACTAAACACAAATCAGGAAATTCCTCAAATTAAGCCAACAGCTAAATCGTAAATTTGAGACAATGCTTTAACGCGGCTCTGCGGAATGACTGCATCATCATCATTACCGTCATCATCTTCATCCTTGTCATCGTCGTCAGCAAATGCTATCAGTAACGCAACAGAAATACTTATAGATAATGAGAAAGTATGTGATCGTAACAACATTCTGAGCAGTTCAGAGAATGGTGTTTCAAGCATTTTGCATTCCAGTAGGGGAGTGACCGGGCCATTGCCACAAATTAATGTTGCTGCTCTCCTGCTAGAAGAAATTCCCAAGCCTAATTCATATCCATGCAGACCAAACACTTTCAGTTATAAATAGTCAACATTATAAAATATTTTGTGCCCCACAAGAACCATAAAAATGTGAAATGTAGGAATGGTGTTGGGGGGGGCTCCATTTATCATCAAACAGAATGTCACTGCAAACATGACACAGTCTCCTTAACTTTTTAAATATAATCCCTTGTATTTGTCAACTGTATAACGGGAAAAAAAACTTAATTAATCCTACTGCAATCATAAAATCTGAAACTTCATTTGTTGATATGCAAACAACGGATAGGCATAAGCGGTTCTTGTTTACCAATTTTAAATGTTTAGTTGTGATCCATCCTGTGAATGAACCACTGTTTGTGAGTACTGTATATCGCCAATTTGTACAGTACATTTAGCCAGTGTAGCCTATTTGATCAAGAAAAGAAAAGAAAAGAGGTCAAAATAGGCACCAGCCCTGCAGGATCTGAACTGTTTATGGTCAAGAGGCAAACTTCACCAACAATGCCTATTCCACTTCATGTTTTATCTTTTATTTTTTTCCTTCTGAAAGTAATACTATTAATTTACTTGGAACATCACAAAATGGAGAGAAACTTTCCAAAGCTATTTTTACGTCACACACGGTGCACACATTCTTTACATTGATGTTAAAAGACAGTGTGGATCCATGGACATGAAATGAAAGGATTGTGTACAGTTGTTGGGCAGAAACAAAGACTCAGAACATTCGGGCAGCACTTATAAATATGAAGTAAAGTTCAACTTAAACAAAGTTCGGTCTCAGTCAACATTGAGAAACACCATCAAGACCTTCATTTAGTGACAGAAAAATGAAAGGGAGATGCCGAGGGAGAACAAATTAAGCAAAGGTGTGAGGTAACATGAACATATTTTATTAAACTAGGACTTTTAATGCTGCGAGAGATTTATTGGAGGACACGTTCCGTAAACTACCACTAAAATAGCTTTACAACGTATAAGCAACGTTTATGTAGGCAACGTTCGGCAGTAAAATCATACTAACTGACTTGAAAACAGTTGCTAACTAAGGTGTGTCCAGTGCTGTGGGAGAATTGTGTGTTCTTATTGCAGTATGTGGAAGGTTGAATCCAAAACTCTTGCACAAGTCAAACCCAGGGCTGCCCAGCTTTGGACGTGACAGTTAGATTTTCCGATTGCAAAAAATGTCTGCTTTGATTATGACACACGCCCCACCATACAAATAAAAAAATAAACATGACCTTTAAAAACAAAGCACTACTAAGAATGACTGAATTCCATGGGTTGAAATGGAAAAAATTGCTTTGTATTTCCAAAGGTACACATTAGTGTACAGTTAATACCAAAAAAGCTACTTTTACAGTGAAATGTATTTTTTACGCGGAAAGACTTAATTTAAGGGCATTACTTCAATGTGAAAAAACTTTTCATATTTAAAATTGTACATCTTCCTGAATAAATGCCTCCTGTATCTTTATAGAGCTTATGGACCTTAATCGACAATGCCATTATGAGAACTTTACCTGAGCTCGTTTCCAAAATGTTGCAGAATATCACGTGTAACAACCTGTTATTGCGGTGTTTCACTGTGAGTGACCACGACAGTGATTAAATATGCTTATTATGTTTCAACCTTAGTAAAACTTCTTTAGAGTCCCATCACCCCATGATTACATAAGCATGTAAAGCCAGACCTGCTAATATGTAAAATTTGAGGGTTAAATTCTTCCAACACTGAATGAAGAGTGACAGAGGTGACCAATATAAAGGCTCTGATGACACATTTTACTGGGCTTGCAGCAATAAAAACAGAATGGTCGGCCAACGTTGTGAGAAGGATTGCATTACCTTTATTTGCACTTGAATGATTGTTTGGATCTGCTGAAAATATGGTCATGCCTCTGATATATTCTACCACAGTCTGTACTGCATGACAACTTCACTAAGACAAACACTTTCAGAAGTCAGCTCCCTATGTGTGTCTCGGCAAGAAGAGGGACTTTTAATGGTTAGTTCCAGTTTGGTGCCATACCCACCTCGCATGCTTTTCAGAGCAGGAACACTCTTTTCATCAAAGCTACGCAGCAAAATGTTCGGAGTTAATTCAACACCGAAAGAGTCAAATGTACTCTTACAGGAGTTAATTTAAGTTCACTCTTGCCAGAGTGGAACTAAACACTCTTTAAGAGATGATTTGACTATGAACATTTTGCTGTGTACGATTATCAGAGATGCTTGATGAATGAAAGTTCCAAGGAGACATGGGAGAAGGGAGGAGGTTGATATAATATGTGGACCTGAAAGGGATTATGAGTAATTGTATGCTTTGGGCCCAGCTGCTACTTACCAGGAGTTTCCTGATACCCAGAGAGGACAGTACATGAGACAGCATTGAAACAAGGCTAATGGAATAGTCATGAAAACTGACCCAGAATATTACTTTGCAACTGGCTGAGCCGCCTAATTTATGGATATGCATTACAATGAGCCGCAGTGGCCGTATCTTTACATTACAGATGTCGATTTGCGAGCCTAATGAACTTAATTTATAGGCTTCCTTAAGTAATAATTTTGGTGTTGATCCAGCTAACATGACTAAAGTAAATTTGAGCAGCTGTTGCACTTTAGGAACAATTGTTTGAGAAATTTTCAGCAGAGAAATCTCAGAGCTGATGTCACAGCAAGAGATGTGGGTGCGTGAAAAGATGGGGCCTGCGCACCAAAGCCCTGCCAAGAGGCACGGAAGGGGTGGTGGTGGTCAAGAGAAACATTCAGTAGTTCAAATGATGTTTGTTATCTGCACCAAGACCAAATTTAAGCGAACAGGAGCATCCTGCTAACACACATCTTCATCAACCTGGGCAGAATTTGACATTTCAGCAGTATAAACTTTCCCAGAAAACGGTGTCTAGATATACTGCAGTGCTCATTGGTTCAACAGTTAATTTGAAGGGATTAGGGTAAGGACTCTGGATTATGGTTAGGGGTCAGGGTTAAGGTTAGGGTGAGGGTTAGGATTAGAGTTAGGGTCAGGGTTAGGTTAGGGCAGGGCTTGAAATGGGGACTGCCGTACCTCTCTACATTGAAATGCTTTGGAAAACAGCCGTACCCATAGCAACTGCCTTCTCGGAAGGACACAAGAAAAGGGCAACAACGGTCATTTAAATACTTTCCCAGGCAGTGAAGTCTGCTCAATGTGCACACTGTCAGTCATACCTGCTAAAGGCTAAAGCCTTATTGGATATTAACGAAGCTGTAAATATATATATAAACACAGAGATAAAATGCAGTGCTTCCTGTTCGCGTGCCTTCCTTAGCTGAATTAATGCTGCATTCATGTGCTATGGGAATTATGGTAAATACCAAAAGCCGACGTGAAAAGTTCACATGAACACCCCCCATGTGGTATTTTCCACTGGGCAACTCGTAGAAAATTTTGATACACGAGTTGCCGAGATGAGATAACCTCTGACCTTTTCAAAATGGTTTTACCCAAGAAACAGGTCTGAATCTGTGAGTCCGCCATCTTTAATTTCCCAGTACAACAACAAAAGCACGTGAACACAACACACTGGTAAATACCCCAGGTATCAAGCACCTCCACTCCCGATCTGGCCCGGCTCAGTGCCGACTCCAGCTGATCCGGCCCAGAGCCGGGGCAGATCCGAAGCGGAGGTGCTTGCTATCTGGGACCACTTCACAAGTGGAAAATATCATCTTTTCCATCGATAAAATGCAGTGCTTCCTGTTCGCGTGCCTTCCTTAGCTGAATTAATGCTGCATTCATGTGCTATGGGAATTATGGTAAATACCAAAAGCCGACGTGAAAAGTTCACATGAACACCCCCCATGTGGTATTTTCCACTGGGCAACTCGTAGAAAATTTTGATACACGAGTAGCCGAGATGAGATAACCTCTGACCTTTTCAAAATGGTTTTACCCAAGAAACAGGTCTGAATCTGTGAGTCCGCCATCTTTAATTTCCCAGCACAACAACAAAAGCACATGAACACAACACACAGGTAAATTCACAAGTGGAAAATATCATCTTTTCCATCGCACGTGAATGCAGTGAAGTTCAGCAACAGTGCAGCATTTTGTAAGAAGCGCACTCGCATCTAAGTACTAGACAAAGTTAGTGTCATGTTTCAAAAACCATGGGCCATTATTCGTTTTGCAAAGTATTCCAGCTCAGAGGTTTACAAAAGATCGTGGATAGCAGAGTGTTGTGTTCGCCTTTGCAGATGGGAAGGTAAAGGAAATTAATTGGAAGTGGCTCCATTTACGGCGCCGTACACGGTGATTCGGGGCTATCTATACGGCGCGCGTGCGCACTGACGTTTCTTCACTTGCGTTGGCAGCTTCCGAGCTCAGCGTATTGAACTGCGCTCTACGCGGAGTGTTTGTTTTAAATACAAACTGCTTGCGAACAAGGTACGTTTGTTCGGTACTGTGCCACAGTGCGATTGTCCCCTCGCCCAAGTCAGCAAGTCAGCTTTGTCACTAGTAATATCGTACCATACCCGAGTACACATATGCCAAAATTCCAATACAGCGCGTTGCGGTATGCACCGAGGTAGTTTTAAATGGGGAAATATACAGAAAGGAGTGGTTTACTCTTAAAGAAAGAATTCGTGTCATCACTCAGTAACATGGATTACCACTTAGAGCAGCATAATAAATTAAACTCTAAATTGTCTTGACTAAATTTTAGTGGCTAAATCATCAAAATTGCTTCCTACAACTGCCAAACGCGAATCCGTCATCTTAGTTTTGCCCGGAGGGGCCTCCGCACATGCCCGCTCCGCCTTGCTGTAAATATAGCCCCGAATCACCGTTTACGGCGCCGTAAATGGAGCCACTGCCAGATTAATTACACCTGACCATCACTAAGCCAGATTGACTAGGCGACACGACACCGTTTACGCATGAATCGGATTTTCACCATTCTCCTACCTTTGTTGTTGGACACGGGGCGACCTCTTCATTTAACGACCGTGACCGCTTAACTTCGGTCCCATCTGAAAGGAAAATGATTTGTGCGCTCATCAGCGCCACTTTTATTTTGAAGGCTGAAGTTTCTCAAAATATACGTGAAGTCACGTGATCTCCCATTAACTTTTCAGATGGTAATTTGGCCGAGCGGATTCGGTGTTTGACTGGGGAATACTCCATCGACGATTAACTTTGAGAAATGAGCGGTGAATGAGAAAATGTAACTCAACTCATGGACAGAGGTAGAAATGAGTAAAAAAAATTCACATCAGAGACAATTTTTTTTTGTCTAAGAAGAAAAGGTAATAGAAATAAGTGCATTTAGCCTAAATTCAAGATTAAAATTGCTAAGATTTAGTTTTGCCGTGTAATGAGTCTTTGTATGGAGGCATGATATTTATGAAGTTGACATTCCAGTTGACACCATTTATTATCCAACATACAGTAGTTTTAGGCCTCATGTTAACGTGAAGTTATGCACATAAATTGTGGTATCTTAAAGGCAAGTAGATGGCATTATTTTGACTGTATTTAATGTTTTTCATATGTAACTGGACCAATGTAATGTGACCAGGAGTTACATAAGACTTTAACTGCGCGTTATGAGGCCAAGTCCACAGACTCTGACCACATAATCATCTAAGTTGGCTTGCTTCTGAATTTCCATGGGTCATCTCGCGCATTAACTAGTGCCCATGATGTTCGTTTGATTTAGGGGCCATTAGAATATGGCAGAGGGAGCACACTGCTGTCTGGAGGGGTTTTCGGCTCTGCAACTCTGCCATAACCAGTGGAAACCTAGTGAGAGGACCTGTGGTCTCCCCAAAGCCACGGAGAAGGCATTGGTATTGGATTGGATTTGTCTAAGGGGGAGGCTTGGGTATATTACACGATGAATAGTGTGGGAGTCTGCCATTTCTGTACTGCATTCCAACAGCAGGCAGTGTACAGTGGCTCAGTGTGATGCCCAATATTCAAAATGGCTTGTCAGTGGGGACCCTATATGCAACTGGGAATCACTCCACGGAGCAAACATCATTCTTTGTAGCTCTTACTTAAAATATGACTCCATATACACCATAATATTTACAGTGCAAACTCTTTGTTGCCTTTTCTACTGTTTGTGGTTTTGGGCGCTGGTGGGGGTCGCGGTGGCCCTTGTGCGTCACAAAGTATTTTAATGCAAGCATAGAGTCATACTAAATTGTAAAAAGTATCCTGCAAATATGGAGTCATAGTAAATTGTAACAAGAGCTGTCAGAAGACAACACAGCTCACCTTCTTGACCATGGACGTGGATGCAGAGGGTATGACAATAGCTCTCAGAGGACATTTGTCCCGGCGAGCTAAAAAGTATCCTGCAAGCATGGAGTCATTGCAAATTGTAAATAGTCTCCTGCAAGCGTAGAGTCATTAAATTGCCTAGAGTCATCTCCATAGTAAATTGCCATTTTTAATTCATAATCTACAGTGACAATGGAAGGCTCCTATAGAATTTCTTAGAAATTATTATCTTCCATATCTGGAGTCACAGTAAATTGCAATTTTTAATTTATAATGTTTTGTGTCAGCAGAAGGTTCCTATAGTCTTTTATTTCCCTTATTTAAAGTATTTGCACATGTAAATAAACTCAATAACAGTATTGTAATATCTCTATGACTTTAGTAGCATCAACGCTGCGTAGGAAGACCCAGCGAGATAGAAGAAAATAAGACAATAACTATATGCAGCCCTATACAGTGTTTTTGAAGAACTATATAAATGTCACAAATGCATGGACTGATATGATCAATATTGCGTAGAATATGACTGCATAGCCGTATCTGGTTGCCTCCTGGCTGCCAAGGAATATTACCAAAGAAAAAGGACGACAGCAAGGACAGTGTTCTGCCAGCGCACAGGTCAGACACTTTCAGTTTATTTCTTTGGAGTATCAGGCAGTGTCATATGTTTGAGGTAGATGGGAGTTTTTCTACATGAATAGCCTCAAACACATTGACCACAGAACATGCGTCCCAACATAGATTTACCACCCAAGATAAGCAGATAAAATATCTTCTTCGGGCTAGTGTTTACTTGATTTTTTCATTTTTTCTTTTTTATGTACAGTATTTTTGTTTTTGTCATTTGAGAATGTTAACATTTTAGAAGGTTTAAAATATAAACTGCTCGGCCTTTTAGCTGGGAGTCTGGTTTCATGTTACGGTTTGTAAATGGACAGCTATCAATGAATTTGAATTGTCTTTATTCCAGATGTATTTATTCAGCCATATTTGGTCACTTGGTGCTGTTCACATCCACATCACACTCATCTGCATTACTGTAGTTAGATGAGCATTAGTGCTTAAACTTGAGGGTAGATGACTGATTAACACTGAGAAAGGGCTACATCTGCACACCGACTGCTGCTCAGCACCACTGACGGTCCTGATCCGCCAATCAGCTCATCATGTGACCTCGCACAAATAACAAATAATGTCCTGCGCTCAGAAGGCAAAGGAAACGGTTCCTTCCAACTTCTGACATCACCCTCGGAATCAAGATCCAGACCAAACAGGGCTGCACGTCTGGGATTGATTTAGGATTTTCAACCCGCCTTCCTCTTCCTCTCTCTCCCCCCCTCTCTCTCTCTCCCTCCCTCTCTCTCTCTCTCGCTCTCCCTCTCCACCCTCTTTTTCTTTTTTTTCAGAAAGAGGGAGGAAGAAAAGATGGCATGTTTCCAAGATTCTCAGAGTTTGTTCCGTCTCGACCCAGAGCCTGTGCCATAGCTCCTTCGCTGGGTTAGCGGGAAGGTCTTTCGTGGTACCCACACTGAGCGCTCTCTCTCTGGTCCTGTTTCACCGAGGACTCCCCTGCCCTCAGTTTCTCCCCCGGGGAGCGGTGACACAGCCAAGGGGGTCGCCTGGACGAGAATGACCCTTGGGAAAACTCATTGCTACCTTGCAAATTTTTAAGAGTTGTGGAATACAGCGGTTTTTTATCTCAGGGTAAGTGGGCGCTTTATCTCCTGTAGAGCCTGCGAGAGGTCGGCTCCTGCAGCAGGAAACAGGGTCTGCAGCTTTTAGAGTTTGGTGTTGGGATTCTGACAGTAGATGGACATCTGCATGCATTTAACTATTGCCTCTGCATATGAGAGAAAATTGCTCTCATTCTTTAGGAATTTCTGATTGTATTTTTATGTTTTTGCATGAGATTCCTGAGTGTATTTTTATATGGTTTCTGGTCAGGAAATGAAGTTTTTGCCTTGAGAAATTCCTGTAAGCGGTTTGCTTGTATAAATGTGCTGCTCTGTGTGCACAGACCGTATGATAGAGGGCTTCAGGCGGGTCAGCTTTGAAGCATGATGGACAAAGTAAAACTTTGCAAAAGGAAAAAAGATTGTGGGCAAGGATGGCTTTTTTTTGGTTTTGTTTCACTGAATCATGCAAGCGCATTTAGGCTGCGCACCGCCAAAGGAGTTCAAATGTAATAACTTCCATCTTTAACCAGAACAAATGAAAGGAGAGAAAAGCCGAACCTGTATGAGTCAGGAGTCCCATGTAGGTCCGGGATTAACCACAGGACGGCAGTGCCTGGTGTTTTTTCCATCTAGTTAAGTGTTAGTGTAAAACCACACACTCCAGAGTTACAAAGGACTACCAGAAAGTGTGAAGTTAATTTCCCGCTTTTGAGCCAAATGGACTAGGGAACCTTTGTCTTTGAATAATGTTTCAGAAGCACACAAGAGTTTACCAGCAGGATTTCTTAATTAAAATGGAAACTTTTTTTTTTTTTTTTGCATTTGGTTGCTTCAGGTGCTAAAAAAGGACATTCAAACTTAAGCGTTTCCCAAATTGCGTTATATATCTTCCTGTTTTTAATAGAGTTCATTTGCATCAGTAAAATTGCAATGTACTCCTGTTGAAGTGTGTAAAGTGTAAAGATGTACTTCATACAGATAGAAGTGATTTTGTGCTGCAGACAAGCATATCTGGTGCTAATTTGAACAGCTGGACATTTATTTAAGCAGTTAAAATTGTCCCAAGTGAGGACAGCAGGGAGTCCAGCTCTGAAGTCTCTGGTTATCCCAACTGTGCGTTACTGCAATAACCGCACCACACTCCTGCTTCACAGGAGTTTACATTAAGGTCTTTAAGTTTCAATAATACCACCATGAAGTTCACACTTAATATCACTTCCACTGCTGCTGAAATTCAGCT
Organism: Gymnothorax reevesii; assembly: GCA_029721435.1. Classification (NCBI taxonomy): domain Eukaryota; kingdom Metazoa; phylum Chordata; class Actinopteri; order Anguilliformes; family Muraenidae; genus Gymnothorax; species Gymnothorax reevesii. The sequence goes on along the minus strand of CM056587.1, from coordinate 64,060,381 downwards.
CCATATGTGATCAGTTCATAGTCTATTATCTGCCATGTAATGAATTAAAGAATCTGTCTTCATGCAGTAATTTCAAACTCTGCACCGGATTGAAAAAAAAAATGCAATTTTAAATGAATTTCCCTTCCACAATTTAGTCTTAAAGTAGTGATGAGAATCCTATGGGGGTGGGGGGAATCTGGTGAGGGATCCTCTCGAAACTGAGTCACTTTTCTTTTCGCAGTGTATGTCCCCCCCAATCTTCAGTCTGCAATGTGCAGATGCCACACCTTGTTTCTCATCTTCAGCAGCTTGTTCCTGATGAAATTAGATAAAACTAAATCGGCCAAAAAAAGTTGCACACTCAATTATTCAGTTGGAACCCCTGGAGCTTTGATTGCAGTGCATATTCCTCTTGTCATTGTTTTGACAACTATATGCAAAGCCAGAACATTTATTTTCAATCTGAAATGCTATAATTTTTGGCCGAGATCTTGTCTTCTCGACATAATGGTTGAACCACTCGATGGTCTTTTTTGAGCACATCCCAATAACTTTTAATGTGCTTAAGGTCAGGACTTTGTGGTGCAAATTTATTTGTGAAAATGATTCCTCATACTTGTTTTTGTCATTCATGGTTTTCTTTGCTAATACAGGCCAATAACTTGCCCATTCTGAAATACTGTAACATCTTTTCCACCATCAAGGGATCTGTCTTCCGTCATGATTTTTTAAGAAATGAGCAGGGACGCGCTTCATCAGCCAGGGTTGAAATGATTATTGCCAGCTGAAACATATTAATAACCGCAATAATGATCCAATTATAGAATTTGTTCATTAATTTCCAAATGGTGACTTTTTTTTTGGCCGGGCAGTGTATCATAACGACATGGCAAAGGAAAATGCATTCAGGGAATGAACTGTATGGTACAGCACATATGGTGAAACCCACATGTGCTTTACAGTCTGGGGTCTGGAGTCCAAATGGCTTCCGTGATTAATCACATCTGTCCTCAGTTCCATATAATGTAATGTAACTGTAGCTGGGGCTTCGCGGCAGCCAGGTATTAGCTGATTCTCTTTAGTTTCTGCTCAACCCTCAAATCTCCACTGAGTTTGTATGTTTGTATGCTTTCATCAGTGTCAGATTACATGGTTAGTTTTGCATAAGTTCATTGTTTTATCAAAAGAAATTGCTGTGATTCATATTTCAACACTAGGATACACCTTTGCTGGAGGTCAGACTGGTTTTAATATGGACCAGCTGCTTGTGGCTAGCATAGCAAAGCTACTCCTGTGCTTTATCATCACCCCCTTTGATCTGTGGAACATAAGTCATACCCTGAAATCAGAGCATCTCTGTGGGGGCGTGAATTTACAGGGGGGGGATGCGGTGTCAGCGAGGTTTGATTCGTTCATTGACTCGCACTATTGCATAAAAAATGGTCTGAACAAGGTCTTTGGCTTTGGTATTGTTTCTATAACCGAACGGACAGCGGTCTTGACTCTTTCCGCATCCTGAGAGCGATGTAAGGTATCATGACGCCTCGCTGGTTTGTCTGAATGGCGCTGCGCCCGAGGGCTCGGCAGTTAACCGCAGCCTGTGGGATTGCTGGTAGCTGTAAAACAGAGATCGCTACGGTCCGTTCATTTGAAACACTACAGAAACAACCTCCGGTACTCAAATAAAGAATTCATTGTCGCTCGATATTGACATAGTGTACGTATATCCATACTAAATGCTATTACATTATTCCAAAATTTGAATTTCACTTTTTTTCATCAGGGAAAAAAAAACAGTTTTTGATAACCAGATGGTCACATGTATTGTATTCTAAGAATCTACTTGTGACTCCTGAAACGCAGTCCTGTTATTGTAATTCAATTACAACTTCAATTATTCAACTGTAATCCAATTTACAGAATGCTGGTTAATTGATTATCTTAAAAAAAACCGTACCCCTGCTAAAAAAAAAAAGAAAAAACAATTATTGAGACAAGCGCAACACAGGCTGATTGAACGGAGATAAAATCCTGAAACGGCATTTCTGACTGATGTTTTAGGACCCAACTACTGCTATACGTCTGTATTTAATGTTGCCACATTACTGCCTCCTAGTGATCAATGCACACTTGGATTATACAAGCCAGAGAACGTGATGAAGAAAGACTATAAAAGCAGCAGTTATTAAAATTTTTGAGCGATCTCACAAACATTTCAGGGTGTGGTGCCCCACTGTTCAGGCAATTTGCAGCCATTATGAGTGATGCGGACCATTGTAGCCAGAAGCACATCATCTTCAACATCTGCTTTCGTGGGAAATAGAAGAACCGAACAGCTGTCGCTCTCCCTGAAGGCGCTGATCTACGATTATTGAGAAGGCTTTTTACAATGAGGTGCCAGGATTCCCCGTAAAGCTCATTCATACGGCTATCTGTATTTCAGCACAGACGCAGTATTATTATTACAGCAGTGAGTTATGCTAACCAGACCACGCAATGTTTATAAGTCTGAATATCTGGAACGAACCAAGGCCAAGAAAAGAAGGTCACATCCATGACTGCTGTTCATACGGCCATATTTAGGGTCAGAAATCTCTTAACCATCCTTTGGGTCTGACGTTATGTACGGAAAACTGAGCTTCAGAGTGGTATGATCAGGAAAGTTTCGCGCTACAAGCACAGAATCGGTTTGTTTGCTGACGCATTTTGAGTCTCCTGGACCGAGTCATTCTCTGGGTAGGATTGATGAAACAGTGGCCAGGTTCTAGGCCAGTACACAGGCGATATGAGGGTAACATAGCTGTAGTGCTACATACTTACTGCGAAGGCAGAATGGTGAAGTAGTGTTCTGTATGAACTGTGTGTCACGATTTGTTACTGCCGTAGCGTCCAGTGAAGGCTCATTCTTCTAGTGTTGGCAGCTGTGTGGCTCTGAGATACCGGTCACTGTTGCAGTCAGGCCAAGAGCAAAGCAAACGCAATACTACTAATATGGTCGCAATCTAGAATTTTGGACACCACCGAGCTGAATTAGTTGGATAAGCCAATTTATAGGTAAATTTTTAAAGAAATCCCGTATGCATAAGACACGGGACAGGATTTGTCATTCCAGATGAGAGCAGCTGACTGCTGAGATGGGAAATCGCTTGCACTGCTCCCTCCAAAAAAAGAAAAAAAAAAAAGAAATGGTTTCCTTATAGAACCGAAAATGCCCCCAGTTTACATTAATAATAATATTCGTATTTGTTTTTTTTCTCCTCTGTATTCTGGCAGGTCTACGGTAAGACAAGTGACAATGAGCAACATTGTCATTCTGAAGTAGTACTGTTCTCTAGCAGCAGGTGGCGATGTTTAGCAATACTTGCAACTGCTCCAGATGGAGTTGTTAAGCTGTTGCTTCAATGACACAAGCCAGATTGACATCAGCGGTCAATTTCTTCTTAGATTCCAATGGCTCTTCCAATAATGTTGCTTCCTGTATGGCAAGGACATGAAGCATAATCAAAAATTTAAATTTTGTGAAATTTAAATTTGTGAAAAAAGTGTGAATACAGCATCCAGCAAGAATATGGACATTTAGAGTCGCGAATCATAGTATTTATGAAAACAAAACAGTCAATTAGTCAGATTAATTTTAGTCTAATTTTACACTATACAAAAGGGATATTTAATGGGATTACAATCGCTAGTCTTAATCAAAGTATGACGATAGCTAAAATGTTGAAATACCATTTACTATTTATATTACAGTATCATACTCCTTTTCTAATCAATAATTGGATGTTTGCTGATGTAATAAATATCTGTAGTTTCATTTGTGTATTTACTGTATATATCATAGCTTTTGTGATCTTGTTAGTCATGAAGTGACCATACAATCTAAACACAAATAGCACAACCTCAAAGGATATAATATGTTTACGGCTAAACAGTTAACATAAAAGTAATTTTGTCCAGGAAAAACCCCTCCAATGGAATGTCACTCCCACAAAGATCTAGCCCAGTGAGGCTAAAGGGAGGTGCTGTGAGCTGGTTTTCTACTTGATAAATGCAGACTCCCTCTCTGGCTGTTTCCTCTGATCTATGAAAAAGCCCTGGATGGACATGTTTCCTGTCATGTTTATCAGCTATTTTGCCGCTTTATTTTTAAACAGTGAAAAAATGTTCTCAACTCTATTCGGTGACCTGAAACATATGCTGATACTGAAAAATAATGAGTAAGGCTTGTGTAGATCATGTGCCATGGTTAATTATGCAGCTTATTAATTGTACAGGATACAAATAATGCCAATTTATTCTGTTGTGTACGAGCTTATTTAAAGCTTTGTAACAGAGTATTTGAGTCGCTGAGACTGTGAAACATTGTTCCAGTGAAGGAAGACTTTTGGAAATTCAATTACAGAATTAATTCGCAGTTAAATTTCAGAATTTACAGATCCCGGCATCTATATCTGCACAAGGTTTGACACCTATGGGAAAAAAATTTAGAAATTGACCCATCGGCTTATCCAATTTCAAACTTGCCTATTCTTGGTCTGGGTCGTTGGATAGGAAGATGCCTGAAACGTCCCAGCATACACTGGGTCAGGAGTGCATAACTGAAATTTTCTGAGTAGTAGTCAGTTCTAAGCATGTTTATTCTCAAGAAGGGCATGGAGTTTTCTTGGCAGGATAACTGAGTCGATTTTTTGCAGGGGCTATTTGTGTCTTATCCTGAAATGAATGTTACCAACTAAGGGTCCCTGGCTCTAGGTATCAATCTTCACGTCAGCGGCCTCGTAGACTTGTATAATTATGAAATATCGCATGGCTGTGACACATTTTTGCATGAAAGTGATTCTTCTATTTTGATGGATGTAGACCTTGCATCCATCACAAAATCAGAAGTGACAGCGTGAGGAATAAGTCGTGAAGCTCTTAAGGTTGGATGAAGCCGGTTTGCACAATCTCAGAGCCTGGTTGTGTGTCTCTCTTCATCACAGTTGAAGCTCAACACATACTCTCTCTCTGCAATGGGCCTCAGAGACTTCAGTGGCATTTTCAAGACTTCTGGTTGAAAAAAATTGAGTCTTTGTAATGCAATACAGCATCAACTTATGCTTCTACTGGAAAGAATAATCAGGATCAAATGGATGTGGTAATTGGCGCTATTACCAGAGGACAATTCATTACCCTTAAATGTATCGGACTGTGTGTTTATTTTATGATGAGGCATATAATTGGACTAGTGCTGTCTCGCGCTGACTGAAGATTACTGTGTGCAGCTGCCAGAACTTTCCTGGCCTAACAGAGGAAAACCTGACCACATAGAAACCCTCCCCACAATTCCATTCAACTAGAGAAGACTTTCCAGTTCAAATGCTCATTAAGACCATAGTTGTTAGGAGATGGAAAATGGAGAACACAGCCGAAGGCAAATAATTACTCATGTAGGAGCAACTGCTTTCGCAGCTGGTTTGCATTATGCCACCCAGACCCTCTGCAGTCTCAAGAAAAACTACCCAGCACCTACAAAACCTGCAGTTCTACTGACTTACCTAGCACCTGCAACCCTCACAATTTTACTCACTAAGGAAAGCTACCCAGCACCTACAACCATTGTAGTTTTATTCACTTACTGAGGAAAACTACCCAACACCTACAACCTTGCAGTTTTTCTCACCTACCAAGGAAAACTACCCAGCACCTAAAACCCTACAAGCCCAGCAGTTTTACTCACTTAACAAAGAAATCTACCCAGCATGTAGAACTCCTACCATCTTACTCAGTTATCAAAGAAGACAAAAAAATATTAAAATAAATAAAAAAAGGAAAACTACCAGCACCTATAAGCCCCGGAGTTTCGCTCATTTACCCAGAAAAAACAGCAACACTGAAAAGGCAACAAAAATGGAAAAAGTAAAGAAAGAAATGTCCACTGATTATATAACTTTGTGGTGTATTTCGGCAATTGAGAATGTGTCTGTTGTCTTAAACCTGGAGACTGGGGTATGAAGTATTTATTGGCCAGCTTTAAAGTTTTGATATGGCCAGGGAGGATATTCCATTCTGACCGAGCGGGAGACGGCTTCTGCTGCCTTGGCAGAGTCCCACAGAAGTTTTGTGGTGGCTGTAGATCACATGTTTCAGCAGAAGTGACCGGGGAGTTTTGGTTCTCATCGTATGGCGGAGAAAAATACAACCATAAACATTCTGTTGGCTTCATGTCTACTCCTTCACCATGTAAGGAATGCAAGGAGGCGGAAAAAAAAATAAAACCAGAGGCCTTTTCAGAGTACACTTGGGCTACCTCGTGCGTAGCGTTGTAATCGTGACGCACAGAGCCCTGAGGATGTGATGCCTAAAGGCTTCTGGGTAAATTTCAAGTCTGGACATAGACAATAGGTAGATTGATAGGTAGGCAGAGAGATAGATAGACAAAACAGCGGAACTAAACATGGGCCCCCGACAGGTAGCCTGAGTAAAAATATATAAAATGGCATTTAGTGTCACAGTGGCCATCATCTGATGCTCCTCGCTGTTTTTACAACTTGCCCTAAATGGTGTTAGTGAGGCAATGCCAACACATGCCTGCACGGACACACACACAGGACAGGTCACATGACAGGCTTGTCTTCGAGAGGTAGCTGGATATCCATGCAGACATGGAAAGACCTCCAAATATGCACACATATTTGCATTTATTTAAGTCAGAAAGCCTCACATACTTGTAGTTCGAGCATCTAGACCAGGGGTCCCCAATCTTTCCCAGAAAGGGCTGGTGTGGCTGCAGGCTTTCATTGCAACCAAGCATTTACACACCTGATGCTACTAATCAAGCTTTATTAGCAAAGAGACCCGCGGGTGATTAGTAGTATCAGGTGTGTAGCTGCTTTGTTGCAATGAAAGCCCGCACCCACACAAATGCGCAGATTCATTTAGAGGTGATTCAGACGCCCCAGCCATGGCCTTCTTGGACAAAACACTCCACTCACTCCACCCAGGTGTATAAATGGGTACCAGCAAATAGTCAGGGAAACCTGACGAAGAGCTGGGGGGAATACCTGTGATGGACTGGCATCCCATTCAGGGGGAGTAGTAATACTCTTAGTCGCTTCATGCCACAGAAACTGGGGTTAAGCACCAGCCAACGGGCCACGAGGCTCGACACAGGCTTACTTCTTACTTCAGACACCGGGGGCACTTATTTCACTCTGTCCAGAGTGAGTGGGTGAGCATTGGGAGGGGGAAGCATTGTTCATTCATCCCCGAGATTCTGTTTTTTTTTTCTCTCTTTTTTTTTTTGGAGATATGAGGGTTGTGCTCTGCCAATGTGCAACTGTTTCTGGTGGTGTTGTGGAAACAAGGAGTCAATAATGATTGCTCCGTTATAATACTGATCCTTGTACAAGAGGGAAAATCCACGGCTGAACGAAATCAGCTTGGTAAAGGAGTAAAAGAAATGACAAAAAACGACAGCAGCTGAGTGTCTCCTCTTGCTTTGCAGGTCTTCTGGTCGGTGCTTCGGTGGAAAGATGAGGAAACGGTGGTATTTTTCGTTTTTCGCTCTTTGTGTGGCGCTCTCAGGCTCGGTCCTGAACACCCATGCTCAGGAAGGTGAGTTTTTCCCCCAGGATACGGTGGCAGTCGTTAGGGGCGGGAGGGTTTTTTATCAACTGTCAACTGTCCACCTTACCCCACGCCACTCATCTCAGGTTTCCAGGTTCTCAGGTTTGGACAGTCCCTCCGACATTCCACAAACCTCTGTTGCCAAAGTTCACTAAAACAGCAGGGGACAATAAAAAGAGGAGAAAATGTATTACCTACATTCAGCTGCAGACAGTCAGCAAGAAAGCTGCTGGCTTTTCAAAATAAAAGCTTCCAGTTCACTGACAGCAAGCCTGCCATTGTCTGAAGCTGAAATTTACAGAAACAGGGTTAAATCTGACTCAGTTTTGCTTTGGTTTTCAAGAAATTTACTAATCACTTTCTCGCTGAGGAAAATTATGGCGATGAATGATGGCAGAGGAATGTAATGCTGGTTTGAAGCATTACATACGGACAAAGGAATGAGGGAGGCACTGGCTCTCAAAGATTCATGTCTGAGGTTTACCTGTCAGTCACAGTTATATGTTTAATGTTTCAAAGGGGCAATAACTGACTCGGGTATTACAGGGCAGCAACAAACATGCAAGTCCAGTAGTGGCGCAGAGGGCACCATGACCTCTGACTCATGACCTATGGTCTGTCACCTATGACTCTTCTCATGTCCCGATCAGGAAACAAACATCACTTTGGAACTGGATAACATTCCACATAATGCTATAATCACTGAGCATCCGTTAAGAGACTCATAATGCTGAAAACAGTGGGACGTTGCCACCACATTCTTCGTGGTATGGTGCTTTGAAAAGTGGCTATGTATCGTACACACAAGTTATTTTTGCCAGATTTATTCGTTGTTTCACCTGAAATAGGGATGTGTCACTGGGATTTTGTCAGTATGATTTTATCGATGAAACTGAAAGTTAAATAAATAAGTATGTCATATATACGGGAATAATAAATTATTCCTATGCAACATTTATTTCATATTTTGTTCACCTTGCGCCCTCAGAAATCCATGCTACCTACTCTGGGGATTACGTTTAGCAATTACACAGCTACACGAATAGCAATTAGATTCATAACTGCGAAAGGAAAATAAACCAAAGAGCCAGTGATTCAGTCGGCCATGTCAGGCATATAAAGCCAATGACGGGTTTGTATCACAAGTCTCACTATCAACAATTAGTCAGGGATTACTTCCTTTACCCTGGAAACAACCTTGTCACTTCATGTTCCAAGAGGGGTCTGGTGCCCATCCAATCTCTCTCACTACTGGACTTGCCTTTTTGGACGCTGCCGAGAGGATGTCCCTCAAAACGGGTTTTTTCTTTTAAAGATGGCAGACCAGCGCTGGCTGCAGATATATACTTTCTAGTGGACTCATCCTGGAGCATTGGACAAGCCAATTTTCAGTACGTCAGACAGTTTCTGTTCAGTACGGTAAAGGCTTTGAGCGACATGAGCGACGAGTTCCGCTTCGCTCTGGTGCAGTACAGCGGCTTCCCCAGAACGGAGTTCCGGTTAAGCTCGTACCAGGCTTCACAGGACGTCCTGGCCCACATTAAGAGTCTGGCGTACCGGGGGGGAGGCACCCGAACGGGGCTAGGCCTGGACTTCCTGATAAAGGATCACCTGACCGTGGCGTCTGGCAGCCGTGCCGCTGAAGGCGTCCCGCAGGTCGTGGTGGTCTTGACGGATGGGCTTTCCCAGGACGACGTGGCTCCGCCCTCCTACATGCTGAAAATGGCTGGTGTGGAAGTGTTCGCAGTGGGGGTGAAGGACGCGGCGATGTGGGAACTCAGGGAGATCGCTAGCGAGCCCCAGGACTCGCACGTGTACAATGTAGGCAGTTTTACGGCCCTGCAGAATGTAGCCCAAGACCTAGTGGTCAATCTGGGTGCAGCTGCAGGTTTTCCAATGGCAGCTGAAGCCACTGGGGTAATACAAGACGTGACAGGTAACAGGCTGTGTTTCCCTCGCTGTGGCACTACCATACTAATGTGACAGGCAATGAGAAGCTGCAATCCTGCTCCCCCTCAGCCAATGGAGTGTATTAACCCCAATGATGTTTTAACACAGTGGGCCCTTAACCAACCATCCACCATCTACCTGCCCTATTAACATCATGATCACTGTGTCCTTTCTTAGCTTCTTAGCTTCTCATGTGCCAGTAATACAGCAAATCACTCATGTTTGCATGCTATTAATTCAGACCCTACTACATTGCAGAACCTCCATAGTTCTTCATGAACTACAATCAACATTGCTGCTCATTAACGGTGCAATTTCAAGTCACCGTTTCAGAAATGAACATGGCAGTGAGAGATATACTGTACGGTCTAACTGGGGGGGTTAATGGCGATATAATTATCCATCGTGCTTGAAACAGGAAAGCAAGGAGAGAAAAAAATGCTGTAATGTTTTGTAATGTAAATTACTGTAGTTCTCTACAGTGGATCAACTCTGGGTGCTGTTACTAGCTGTTCAGAACTTGGATGTGACTGATTTAGTCCAGCAGTGTAAAGGGTAGCTCTACTGAGTACCGCGCTACTTTTGTGTGGCCACTGCCCAGGCACAGACAGTTCTCTGCCTTTAACCAGTCAAGGCCATAATTTGAGTTCACTCTGCTGTAATGCCTCTTGTGTGCCTGTAGATGGCAGTAATGCAAGATCACAGCGAAAATTGAAATTCCAGAAACCTGAGAGAAAAGTGCTGGCAGGCAAAACACTTCCTAATGAAAGGATGCAGCCATTGCACCTGTATACTTTTTCATTTAACAAGTTGATTCACCATCTCTCCATCGATTCCATGGTTACTCTGCTAAATGCTATTGCATTAAGTATGCACACTGAAAAGATCAAACGCTTGAAGGGCATCAGTGTCTTAGACTTAATCATTCGATTGGCTGGCTGTAGAAGTGCTTGCTTGGTTCACTGACATTTTTCGAAACAGGAGAAAATAGGTGTAGAGAACCCCATGACCGTAACCCACAGCATCGACAACCTGTGACTGAGAATCACGCTCAGCCCAACAAATACAAACATTTCCACTTGTGGGAAAAGCCATTAACGACGTCTAACTTTTCACTGCTGCTTTCTGTGTCTGATTGTTGTGACGTGTCTTATGTGTGAAAATCACCAGCTTTCTTCGTACATGTTTTATTTTTTTTTAATGTGCACAATATTCTTACTGTTTTAAAACGGTGATGAACTGTTGGATCCATCCTTGGTATGCTGCAGAACAAATGTGGGCAGACTAGAGCCGGTCAGTCATGGCGGCCATCTTAAGTACACAAAGGCCCTTAGAGCAAGGGACTTACAGACTTAGACAGTGCAGTCTCACAGAGTAAATCTGAGAGTAGTTCACCGATCAAGAAATGAACACAAACAACTGGGTTTTTTTTTTTTTTTGCTCAGTTTTGAACAAAGAAAACCCAGTTGATCCTTTACCTCGCAGAGCTGAGAAGGGTATTGGTCGTTTGGACCCCGACCGAGTTAGACCCATACCAGTTGGACCCTAACTGAATTGACCCAGTACTGGTCGGACCCCAGACCTTTTGGACCCAAATCAGTTAGGCCTCAGACCCTACCCAGTTGGACCCCATGCTGTTTGGACCCCAGACCATAACCTTAACCAACTGGTCAAGGGTCCACCTGGTCTGGGGTCTGACTGGTACAGGATCCAACTTGCTTGGGGTCCAAATAGTATGGGGTCCGAACGCTTAGGGTCAGGGGTCTAACTGATCAGGGTCCAACTTGTATGGTTCCAACAGGTACAGGGTCCAAATGACCCATACCAAGTGGAGAATTCACAGCAAGCGTTTTATTTCGAACCGAATCAACAGTGAAATTTTGCAGCAACAAGGCTGGACCACAGGATCATAACTGGTCACGTGATCACTTGGATGTGTAACAGGAATCTGCATGGTAGGCTGAGTGCCTGAGGTTGGAAGTTTGATGGTCAACATCACTGTAGAACATTTCTAGGGCCTTTCCACAGCCAGACACTCCCATCTGTAATTTTACGCCATGATTACTTGGCATTATCTGGGGTGAAGTACTGTAGTGGCAAGACAGAGCACATTGTATCAATATACTGCAGTGCTTAAATGAAAATCTGCCCTGCAGCTGGTAGTCACGATGCACATTTACTTCATCTATTCAGTATGATCATATTATTATTGGCTAATATGTCAGAGAGTACTCAGGAAACACTGGCTATGGTCTAGAATAGGGATCACCAAATCTGGACCTTGAATCCAAGTCCTCAAATCCTTGGTTTTCCTTTCTCCTGGGTTATTAACTTAGTAACAGAACAAGCAGTGGTTCTGAAATGCCAAATCTAATTCCCAGTTAAAGGGAGGGCGGAAAACCAGCTGTTCTTGGACCTTGAGGAATGTAATTTGATGATTTCTGGTCCAGAACTAATGAACACTTGCACCTCAGTTAAGTGAATAAACATAATTAATTAAAACAAAGGGTTAAAAACTTTGTATTTGTTAGTCAGCATAAACGTCTGCTATACAGGAATAAACTGCAGTGACCGTGGAATCCAGGCCCACTACAGAAGAGTAAATTGCAGGGACAGTAAAGAATAGGACTTATGGTAGTGAACACGCTAGCTCTGGACAAATGCAACACAGTTCCTACAGAGCCTTATCACACCCTTACAAACAGGGCCTTCCATACCTTGGTGCAGTCGCCATGCAGAATGATATGCTTCTGTAATGTGTTACAAATGGACAATGTTTCCTGGTTAGCAAAGAGAAACATGAGCTACTGTGGCTGCATGTTGTCTCCTTGTTTAACGCTTTTTTTCACGTTGCGATTTGGTCTCTTTTTTTCTCTGTCTTTTTTTCTCTTTGTCTTTCTCTCTCCCCTTAAAGCACAAGACTCAGCTGATCTTGTATTCTTAATTGATGGATCAGAGAACGCTGGGGCCGCCAACTTCCCACAACTCCGGGATTTGGTGCTCAGCCTCGTTGAGAACCTTGACGTGAGGCGGGACGCCGTCCGCGTGGCTGTCGTTCAGTATAGCGCCGACCCGGAGATTAAGTTTTATCTAAATAGTTACGACACCAAAACGGCCGTCATGGACGCCATCAAGGGGCTTAGCTACACTGGCGGAGCCGAGGCCAACTTGGGGGCGGCTCTCCAGGAGGCTGCAGATACCTTGCTGAGCTCTGAAGCCGGGGGCAGAGCAGAAGAAGGGATACCGCAAGCCGTGGTGATAATCAGTGCTGGAGCTTCCACTGACGATCTGAGCGCGGGCGACAGAGCCCTAAAGCAAGCGAGTGTTTTCATGTTTGGCGTGTCTGCCGGGGCTGCCAGCGCCACCGAGCTGGAGGGCATTGTCACAGACAAGAGCTTTCTGTTGTCCGCCCCCAGCATCAGCGGCGTGGCCGCGCTAGGGGACGAGCTCCTGCTGTACATTAACGGGGTGGCCCAGCGCGCCATTATCTTACACACCGAAGTGACAGAAGGTATGTAACCACTTAGTCAGCAGCCACAAGAGGCAATCCTGACACAGATGAACACCCTTGAAAGTAAGACACGTTAAAATGTTTACCTTAGCAATTTCCACACTGTGGAGGTAAGTGGGTCATATTCTGCTTTTTATTAGCACCTAAATTCTACAACATCTGAGTTGTGTTGAGTGTTCTGTCGCAGGCTCAGACAGGATGTGTGCATTGCTGAAAGATAACTGTATTGACCATTTTGGTGGTCTACTGTGGTCTCTGCAGATTGTATAATGGCAAAATATTCTAGTGCAGAGTTGTTTGGTGACACTATCAGAGAATATCCTATCAATATGAAACCTTACATCTATTGTAAATCTCGGGTGCATATCATCGGATAAAGATTGTTTTGGGTTTTTAAATGCTTTGATTATTTATGTCCCTTTCCTTATGATAAATTTTGTATTCATTGCATTGTTTGTAGAATGGTTTGCGATTTTGACATGGTCATTTTGAGTTTTGGAAGAGGAAGTCTCTAGTTTCTGCGGTGTGTAGAGGGTTAATATGATCACATGACTTTACTTTCTCAAAGGGTCTCTCCTTAGGAATATAATCCTGAAGCGTCCAATTTGTTTTCAAATATTTTTTTCGTCCCGATTGTGTATGCATGTTCAAGGCATTGGAATAATGTACTCAAGTAAATGATTGTCCTTTGAAGTTTTTGTCCATTTTATCAGTGGAAATGAAGCTTTGTAAGCAGAAGTATAATTTAATCAAAGAATTCTCAATTTTAGTTTTGTTTCACTTGCCGTCATATCATGTCTTTATTTTTCAACACCTATTTTGGAAAGTGTTTTGGGATGCATGAAAATTGTACCTAATACATTGTCGGGGGGATTATGCAGGACAACCAGAATATAATTAGGGTGTTTTTTGTCCTCGCTAGAAATCAATATTTTGATGTTAATATTGATCTATTTGTTTAACATTTAAAATAAATTAATTTTGGCCTACATAATTTGAGCTCATAATCGAAGTAATTTTCTGTCTCATTTTTTCATGTTTGGAACAAGCGCTTCAATAAAATGTGCTTATGCTTTCACCTTTTGTTTTTCAGCCGTTATCGCTGGGCCAAGAGACGTCATTTTCCTCATAGATGGGAGCCAGGCGACGGGCAGCGCCCAATTCAACGCTGTCCGTGATTTTATTAAAAAGTTTATCGAAGGCATGCCTATTGGACCCGATGAGGTGCAGGTGGGCGTGGCCCAGTTCACCAACGTGCCCAGGCTGGAGATGGACCTGAATGCCCACAGAACCAAGGACTCGCTCCTCGCAGCGGTGACCAAGCTGCGTCTGAGGGGGGGCACGCTGCCTGTCAGCATAGGGGCAGCCCTGGATTTCGTCAGGACCCAGATGCTGAGGGCGGATAAGGGCAGCCGCATTAACCAGGGGGTACCCCAGCTGTTGGTGGTCTTCAGTGCCAAGAAGTCCAGCGACAGCGTGGCCCAACCGGCCGAAGAGCTGCACCGGCTGGGAGTGCTGACCATGGCTGCTGGGTCCAAAAATTCGGATGCCCAGGACCTTCAGCAGATTGCTTTCGACCCGACCCTGGTCTTCTCGTTGAAGGACTTCCGTGGGCTGACTCGCAACCCCCAGATGATCATCGCTCCCCTCTCCACTCTCTCCGGAGCTATCATTACTGAGCAACCGACAGAGCCAAGTAATCATCTTATTTATTTTCCCAAATTACAAAAAATGTTTTTGCTTGAATTTCCTGTTAAAGGAGCTGTTTCACAATTACTGCGCATGCTTACAACTTGAAACAAAGCAAATCTGCTCAATTGCCAGTCAAGTCAAGGCCATTTATATGTTCTAATTACTCAGACATTATGCTTTGTATATAAAGGGGTTTATATTGGAATTTCACGATTCAAAGTGCACACTTATGCTGAAGGATATTAATGAAGTAAGCTGCTTTGTCAACCGCCAATAATCATAGAACAAGTTCTTCTATGATTATTGGCGGTTGGCAAACCAGCTTACATTCTTAATCTCCTTTGGCTAAAGCGCTAAAATGGCGCTTTAAATCCTCAAATTTCCGCAGAAAACTAGAAAAGTAATATGAAAAGCATAATGCCCGAGTAACTAAAATATATGAATACAGTGCAAAACAAAGATGGATTGGCAAGGATGGAATTAGATTATGTCTTGAAGTCAAGCAGATTCATTTTGTCAATATATAAGCTCTGAGCATGCACAATAATTGTGACATGGCCCTTGTAAGTAGGTTCAAAGTTAGACAAGCATTTTTTTCATTTTGTAAGATAAGGCCACATTCATATTCTCTTCTTGATGGTTGCAACGCTTCACTGAAACTACATCAGGCTTAGATTCAGAAAAATACTCAAACCCAGGATGCCATGTTTTAGGGCCATTGTATTACATCAAATTGAAAATAGCTAGACATTGTTCATTCTTTCATATGCATTTCTTTGTAATTCAGAAGAATATATTTGGAATCATTCAACACAGAACTGCATTAGAATGTAAAATAGGCCTTATATTATACAAATTTGAATAAATCAGGCATGTTTAACAAACCTACAAACAGGATTGGGGAGTTGTAGATGTCAAATACATCTATGCTGTTGAAATCCAGCTGAAAATTAGTTCGGTTTGATACGTTGGAAGTAGATAGCTATACAATAACTGATGACAAAAATATTAAACATTAAACAATTACTGTAGTGCTGTCCTGGTTGCTTGAAACAAATTCATGCTTCTTCATGTGCAGTGGATTGTGTCTATGCTGGTAGAACTAAACAGTACTGTATAGTGTATGTATGAGCTCTTGTGTTTTTATGAAACATTTGATTATTTATTATGGAAACTAACTTTTGTAAAGACACTTATGCTTCTTAGTGAACGTACTAAACATTATTAGGGGCCCATAAAGTGAACAGTTCTGTGACAGAGAAAGCATTGAGCAAATGCTGCCATCCATGAAGACAATTAATACGGTTGAACAGTTACTGCCCTGCTTAGGTATTCCAATACAATGATAATGCCCGACCTGCAAAATTTAAAGGGGACCTAACATGCTGATCCTTCTTTTAATACATATTAGTAATGTTATAATGTTGGTTGTCCATGCTCAACCTCTGAAAAGTTTCTAAAGATAAGATACAGGGATTTTGCTGTAATCCAAGAACGTGATTTCATGAGCGTGATTTCCTCTCTGAGCAGCTCCTCCCAAGATCTTCATGAGATCTGGGTAAAACCTGACGTCAGGTTGTGTCGTCCAATTAGTACAGACCTTGCCAGAGCCAACCACTTGCTCAAACCGGAAACTATTCTGGCAGGAACTATCAATGGCAGATCGTACTATACTTTAGTAGCATCTACACTTTTGGAAATGCAAAAGAAGAACCGCAGATAATTTGAGGTGCAAGCTTGTCAGTATCTCTTCCAAAACTACTTGTCCATTTACTTTTGGACGCGAAAAACATATATTTCTCTTCCAAAAGACGATGCCATCAGAAATCAGTGGGTAGCTTTTTTTTGTTTGCTGGCAGCAAACAGCCACGGCCAAAAGGAACGTTAGCTGTTTGTGCTCAGCATTTCACCAAAGACAGCTTTGTCAATAAAGGATAATTCGACACAGGATAAGCGTTTCAGATGCTTCTCAAACCTGAAGCAGTTGCATCGATCAAGTACTTGGAGCCACAAGCTGTAAGTAACCATATAACAGCAAATAATGTAAGTGAAGCTAACAGGTTACGGGTGGCTAGCAGGACCGCTAGCGATAGTTAGCATTAACAACTGGCCTCAAACGCAGGCTTTGTTAAATATTTGAAGATAAAGCCTGTATCGGTCGTGACTGTCTGTGACTCACAGACACAGAAGCTGTAAGTTGCTTTCACTGCATAAGCCAACCTGACGTGATAGCATGTTGATTTTGGCTGTACCACAGTGACTAACGTAGCCAAGTTACTGTTGCTAATGTTTCTTTCCTAATTATGCAAGAGTGATATCAGGGGAAATTATACAGAAGGTGTGTGAACATAAACCTCATTTGAAGCTAACTTTTAATACTTGTTTGTAATTTGGATGGTTGGTACAACTGTTGACAGTAACAGAACTTGCTGTCTGTAAAACCTGTATTGCAAGGGTTTGTCTCTCTGGTTATGAACGCTCGATTACAAGCTACTGCATGTTAGTTTGCCTGTTGTGCTAATTAAAAATGCTCCTGGTTAACATATATGCTGTGATTCTGATCGGTATGGTTGTGTTACTTCGGTAAGCATCAATGTGGCAGTTTCATCATAATGTTGCCTGATTGTAGCTAGCTACCACAGTTGAAGCTAACCAGAGAGGTGCTGTATGTGTCAGCCGAGTTGGGCTGCAGTTAGACCAGACGTAGATTTTGCAGAGCTTGGGGTGCGTTTTTGGGTGCTTATGAAACGATCGCTTCACTTATCCATGACCGGGGTAAGCCTGATACATCTCCAATGGCTGGGCAAGCTCTCTGATACTACCGGTGAAAGCAATAGGGAAGCACACAGGCTAACGTGTTCGGTATAACAAACGCTGCATTGCCATCGATTGAATATCAAATTCTTTCCTGTAAAAGTGATTGATTCGCTAGCTCCACATAAGCAACGGTTCATGCAGAAGGAACTTACGGTCTGTAAAACCTGTACTATGTTCATAACATAACCTGAGCTCTGTCAAGCTCTCGCATGCTATCCATAATGCGCCCATTTTCCGCGAGAAAAAGCTGGTCATTTTGAAGCAATAAGTAAACCACTACCACTGGCAATTTCCGAAAAGGCCGTTTAGCTTGGAGCTTTTGCCCCTCCGTCATATACCAGCACGGAAGCTGTTCGTTTCTCCACGCTAAGAACACACCACAGCTACGCACACAAACCGGCAGGTCCTAATACACACCGAAGCAGTCCATAAGCTGTTGGTCCACTTTTAGCTGCCCCTCACTGTCCATGTTTCCCTCTAAACTCAGACCCACCGGATTTCTATGGTCATCGGTCTGCACTTGGGCGTTTATTAGAACAAGTTAAATTCTTTAGATCTATGCACATGTACTGCATTTTATCGCAGAATTTCCCGGCTGATTCCTTAGCTCAGATGGCAGACGCGTCTCACGTATCACTGTGACACTGTAGTGTCCCGCCTAGATCCGCCCTCCACAGAGCTGGCCAGTCAGAAGAAAGTGGGCACACGGGGTGTGGGGGCCATAGTGGAAGAGCCACCCCAATGAGGCATTTCAGGCAGAGACTACTATGGACTACAAATGGGGTTTTTTGAGGATGGCAGTATGAGCAAAATAAGTACCCTTTTTTTACTTTGCGCGATCAGGAGTGCTCTAGAGGAGTCAAAGACCAAAATATAAACTTGGAAAAACAGCATATTAGGTCCCCTTTATCTAGCA
Source organism: Gymnothorax reevesii (assembly GCA_029721435.1). NCBI lineage: Eukaryota > Metazoa > Chordata > Actinopteri > Anguilliformes > Muraenidae > Gymnothorax > Gymnothorax reevesii. The sequence goes on along the minus strand of CM056587.1, from coordinate 64,041,905 downwards.
GCAATGCAGCTGCAAGCCAGAGCATTCTCTCTTATTTATGCCAAACTTCCACAACCTACGTACATGAAGCTGAAGCTGTAACTTCAGTTCAATCATAGGGGGAAAATTTAATGGAAAATTTTTATTACATCCTCAGTCTATATTAATATCATTGGAAGGGCTGAATAAAAAACCTGTTCAGGGATACAGGCTGAGCCGTGCACAATAGGCGACATACTACCGAAGCCTGGGCTCGGCCATAAACAGGCTGCAGCAAACATAGGTGGTACGATGAGTTAACAGCCATGGTCGCCATTTTAAATAGAAGGTGTGGACTGAAAAGTGTACAACAAAGCACTGTAAAGCACAGGCATACACTGAGCTGTCATTGAAATGTCGATCTTTTTTATCACTGCAGTTGTCGAGATAACAACAGTTCAGACCCAGCGGATCATCCGAGACATTGTCTTCTTGGTGGACGGCTCAGACTATGTTGGAGAGGCCGGCTTCACTTATGTGCGTGACTTCATTTCCCGCATTGTGAACCAACTGGACGTGCGCCCGGACAGAGTGCAGATCGCCCTGTTGCAGTTTGCGAGGGACCAGCGCACAGAGTTTTACCTGAACTCTCACAATAACAAGCAGGACGTTCTGGATGCGGTGTCTCGGATCAGGCCAATGGGAGGAAATGTCGTCAATACAGGGGCGGCGCTCGAGTATGCCTTGGCCAATCACTTCCAGCACCAAGCTGGATCCAGGAAAAGGCAAAGGGTCCCACAGGCAGCAGTTCTGATTACTGGTGGGCCGGCCCAAGATGAGGTGAAACGGGTCGCTGATAAAGTCGCTGTGGAGGGAGTTCTGACTTACACAGTCGGCACTGGTCAGGCGGATAATAGTCTTTTGAGCACTGTTGCCTTTGTGCCGGACTTAGCTTATTATGTGAGCACATTCGATGGCCTGCCAAATGTTGTTGAAGAAATCATGACACCGTTAATCACTGTGGTGGGAGACACTAGCACAGTTGTAACTGAAGGTGAGCTCTATACAATATTTACTTAGTTTAGGCTCTTAAGTTTTTGTATGGCGCATTTATCAGGGATTTCATGAGCCCATTTGACTGTAGCGATAAGGTGCGTGGAATGCGTACGTGATGAAAAACTGGAGAAAATTATACAAATAACTATACATTTTTTTTCCTTTGCAGTGGAAGTTAGTGGTGACGAGAGGGACGTGGCATTTCTTGTTGATGGCACTGACGCTGTTGGACGTGATTTCCGCTACATCCAGGATTTCATTCTTAACGTCATTGAACCTCTCGATGTTGGAGCTGATAAAGTGCGAGTTGCTGTGGTCCAGCACAGCGAGAACCCGTCCGCGAACTTTTACCTGGACACATACAAAACCAAAGATGAGGTGACCCAAGCCATCCGCACCATGAGACTGGCTGGCGGTCGAACTCTGAACACAGGAGAGGCCCTGAATTTCATGAGGAACACGGTCTTCTCTGCAGAACGTGGCAGCAGGGTGGCCCGGAATGTTCCGCAGTACCTGATCGTTCTGAGTGCAGGAAGGTCGAGGGATGCTGTAGCAGGACCTGCTGGGGCTCTTAAGACAGGAGGAGTCCTGCCCTTCGGTGTGGGGGTGAGGGATGCAGATATGAGCCAGATTTCAGCAATCTCCCACAATCCTGCCTTAGCATTCACGGTGAGGGATTTCGACCAGCTCAACACCGTTCAACAGCGACTTGGGAGTTACGTCAGCCTCAGCACAGAGAATCTGCAAACGGTGATAGAGCAAGGTAAGACGAATTTTATTCTGAGTCCCACGGGTCACTTTGTTGGTTGCGGGAGATGTGTTCTGTTATGCTGCTGTCTCCTGTGATGACCGGGCGCTGTTTTTATTTGATCTTGTTCAGTTCGTGCGGAGGATGTAAGCAAAGACATTGTGTTCTTGCTTGATGGGTCTGATGGCACTAGAAATGGATTTCCAGCAATTCGAGACTTTATTCAAAGAGTTGTGGAGAAACTGAATGTTGGGGAGACCAAACACAGAGTTTCGGTGGTCCAGTACAGCAGAGATCCTGAGGCTCATTTCTATCTGAACACATACTCAACAAAGGAGGATGTCCTAGAGGCGATAAGAAATATGAGACACAAAGGTGGAAGACCCCTCAACACTGGGGCAGCTCTCCAATTTGTTAGGCACAACATCTTTACTTCTTCTTCTGGGAGTAGAAGGCTGGAGGGTGTTCCTCAGATATTGATACTTTTGATGGGTGGAAAGTCTAGCGATAATGTCAAAGGGCCAGCATTAGCTCTTAAAGATCTTGAAGTTACTCCCTTTAGCATTGGAGTGAGGGGAGCTGATATGCAAGAACTTGAAATGATTTCCTACAAATCCAGATTGACCTACCAGATTCCTGAGTTTTCCTACCTGCCCTCAATCCAGAACCAGATTGTTGCTTCAGTTAAGACCTTTTCAAAAAACACAGATGAAACTGAGAGCCCAGGAATTTCAGCATTTGTAGGTAAGAGCAACAGCTTGGGTCTTTGATATTAGATAAAGGATAAAATATAGGCTATAGGAGAATAATATTGAAATGAATGTGGGTTCCATTGACAAAACCAAACTAACAAAACCTCTCTCTCGTCTGGTTTTATCAAGTGTTGGAATAATCAGCATTATAGCTTCATATACTCTACATATGCTTCGTTAAGCAAACTGACAAATGCATTTTTGGTGCCTATTTCACAATGGATGAACATATGCCCATTCATTGTTTTATATTTCATATTGGCTGCCATCCAGCCATGGACCTATGCTTTTTTGGAAGGCCATGACTGTGTTCTTCACATGAATCCTCTTATTTCTGGTGCTCAACCATTCTGGTCTGCATTATTATGACTTTAAACTCCTTGTCTTTTCATTTGAAAAGATGGGACGTCTGATTTTCTGACTTCTTTTTCATGTGGATGTTATGGCTCCTTTCAAATCAAATTGATCTTCGCTGTGTCTCTTATCTTTTCATTACCTGTTTGAAAAATGTTTCAGACATTTTTGTAATTGAAAATATTGGGTCTGTTTTGTGCCTCCTGCGGCATTTAATACATTTCAGTTCTTTATTCATCTCCCACTCTCTTTCCAAAATGATTACTGGGCTTTCTTTCTTTCCAGCTATATCGTTTTCCAGTTTGTAATGCAATGTGGTGAAACACTTTGCATGAAAAGTTGAGAGACTAAAATGGGCATAGCTCTTGAGGATTCCTTTCGGTTAGCGTTTCTTATAAATACATTCAGTTCTTTCCTGCGTATTTTCGTGTTCACTGATTTCAACTTTCATTGTCTGTTTTTTCTTCTACATATTAGTTGATACAGGAGACTACAAAAGGGATGTTGTGTTTCTACTTGATAGTTCTGATGACTCCAGGAACGGATTGCCTGCTATACGAGAATTCATTCGAAGGATGGTTGAAAATCTTGACATTGACGGGGACAAGGTTCGAGTTTCCGTCGTTCAGTACAGCCATGATGCTTCAGCTTACTTTTATCTAATGACTTATAAAACCCGGAAGGAAGCTGTATATGCCGTGAGAAGTCTTCGACACAAAGGAGGAAGATTCCGGAACACTGGGGCGGCTCTCCAGTTTGTTAGGGACAATGTCTTTATGGCTTCTGCTGGGAGCAGGCGACTGGAAGGCGTTCCTCAGATTTTATTTCTGTTGACGACAGGAGGGTCAAGTGATGATGTCACGGGTCCAGCTGCGGATCTGAAAGGCCTCGGAGTCCTGTCTTTTGCCATTGGGTTGAAAAACGCTGAAGAAACTGAGCTCCAGAGCATTTCCTCTGCTTCCAGGTTGCTTTTCAACTTGCCTATCTTTGGGGAACTCCTGTCCATTCAACCAGAAATTCTTTCATTTATCAACTCAAATATGGAAGTTGAGCCTCCAACTGTCGTTGGTAAGATCTTCACTATCAGTCAGAGAACTGCAGCGTGAAGCCTTATCTAATATTTTTCACCATTGGTTTGAGTACTTACAAAACTCCTTCATCGTTGGAAGAATACCGCAATTGACCAGTAACATTAATCTATTGAAATTCTAAAGACCAGCTTTTTTTTGTTGATATCAGGTCTATATCCTCAGTCTCCATCATGAGTGAGCAAAATGTAGATGTGCAGATGTATTATTTTGTTTACATCTGAGGTTCTTCCCTTTCTATGTTCTCCAACTGAGAACTTCACAAGTAGCTTTTCGGACAGCCAGTCCGGAAAACTGTCAGCTTGTGAGCAATGGAATCCTTTATTTGTTTCGGATTTAGCTCTTTCTTGAGCCAATGATTTCATATCATTGCCTTGCTTCTCTCATTTTAAACATTTCCTGCCTGTGATGGAGCACTGGTCTTCAACATTTTTCTCTTCTGACTCTCAAAAAATCCTTCTTTTCCATTCCTTTACATCATCGAACAAGCTCTGTAACTGCACCTGAAAAATATTTCCAATCTCAATATGATGAACATTCCCCTGACAGTACAGTATTTTTTCACACAATCATTTATAACATCAGTTTTATTGAACACTGCAACTGGCAATACATGCTGAACCTAAAGTACGATCTGCCACCTTCATTTTCTTCTTCAATTTCCTTCTCAATGACTTGAAAAATTAATTGGTTTGTTGTCAGTTTGTTTTATGCATGCCTCGAAATAAAAACTAGCAGGAACACTGATTGATGGAATGTGATTCACTTATCTGATTTTCCCTTCGTATAAGCAGTGATTGCATTTCCTGAGTAAATAAATGATTCATGGTTTAAGTTCATTGTTTTTTTTCCTTGCTATTTATGATCATTGAGAAAGTTATTTGTTGTCTTAGTTGAACTAGATGCCACAAAGAGAGACATTGTGTTCCTACTGGATGGGTCTGATGGCACTAGAAATGGATTCCCAGCAATGAAAGACTTTGTGCAAAGAGTTGTGGAGAAACTGAATGTGGAGGAGAACAAAGACAGAGTTTCTGTGGTCCAGTACAGCAGAGATCCTGAAGTTCAGTTTTATTTGAACACATACTCCACAAAGGCAGATGTCAGCAATAGCATAAGAAACTTGAGACACAAAGGTGGAAGACCCCTCAACACTGGGGCAGCCCTCCAATTTGTCAAGGACAATGTATTTACTGCATCTGCTGGGAGCAGGCGTTTGGAAGGTGTTCCTCAGCTCCTGATTTTGCTGAGTGGTGGAAGGTCTCATGATGTGGTTAGCGACCCTGCTTCTGGTTTGAAGGAGAATGGTATCGTGACACTCACTATTGGGACCAGAGATGCAGATTTCATTGAGCTACAGATGATCTCACACACTCCCAACTACGCTTTGTCTGTCTCTGGATTTGATGATCTTCAAAGTGTTGATCAACATCTACTGTCATTTTTGAAAAGCGTGCCTCATCTGTCGAGACCACTCCCAACAACTTTTGTCGGTAAGAACTGATGTTTGGTGGTTTCATAATTTCTTACTTTTCAATGTATTGACTCCACTCTGTGATGTCTGACTGAAATATATTTAAGATACTCTGAAAAAGCATAAATTTTCGCACCTGTGTGTTTTGGCTACCATGTAACTGGCTTAGAAAACTCAGCATGATGAACAAGGAGCGTTTGGCTTGGCTTATGTAGTTGACCTGACCAATTCCTTTGAGATTGGAAAAACCAATAGACTTAAAAAACATGATGCAAGGCCTTCCAATTATGAATTGTGACTATGATTATAGATGTTGTAGTATTATTAGGCATGAGGTATGCTGATGCTACGGGTAGCAAAAGAGTTTTATACTGGTCATGCTGAACATATGGGATTTTTTCTGTTTTAATACAATCATTTCAGTTAACAAATGAGCTGCACAGGAATTGACTGCATAGCAAGATAACACATTGTATGGTCTTGTGCAGCCTGCAGTATGTTTTGCACCTCTAGCGTAACTGCCTTAAGGTTTATGCTTGTTTGCGTGTAAAATTGCCTTTCTCACATTGAATGGAAAAGTAGTCAACCAGTCAAGTTGTCTTTCTTGCACGGATTTATGTCCTGCTGGCTGAGATGTAGTTATTCATATTTAGGCTTTATGATTCCTCACAGTGCTGTTGATTTTAATTCAAATTTCTCATTTACTGCTTTTTTTTTAATAAAGCTGTCTTACTCTCAGAACTTTTTATAAAGCAAACCCAGAAAAATCTATCATATCTATGATATTTGCTGCCTGTATTTCTGTCCTATCTGAGGAGCAGGCTAGTTTGAGTGGCATTCTCTTTATTATAATGAGCGCTGCTGATTGGCTGGAAAATGAAGATAAACACAGAAAAGTGATAATAGTGAAATGATGGAGAGAGGTGCGTAGTTCAAGCAAGACTGTGTGAGGGAGCACAGGGATGTAAGGTACAGGTCTGATTGTATTTGGTCCACTGGGGATGTCTCGTGGACTGTGTTGGTGCTGCAGCAATAATGGTCAATATATATACAATGTGATTTATTTGGAGATGTAACTCTCCGGAGAGAACAAATTACCATCACAATATTTAACGAAAAGAATGTATCAAGTTTTTAGAAATTAATTTCCGAAATTCAGCTCCATCTACCTCATACAGTAGTGCCACTGTATTGCATGCAGTCCCCTTGAATAGTCAGTTATTTTCAGAGGCTTATTGAGGGTCTAAATCATTGTCATAAATTTGATTATTGAGCTAGTTAAGTTATTCAGCAAATTCACTGTTTCATTGTTAATCAAACAAACAAAAATGGGAGTAATTAAGTATTGGAAGGTGAGGTTGCAGGTCTTTCTAGACCTTCATATAGCACACTACTGGTTATTTCTGACCTTCTGTCAACTCCATAAATGAAATAGTGTCAGATTTGCATACAACCACATCCTTAACCACTGCGAGAGCATACTGAAGCTTGCATACTGAGAGTTACAGTCATAATTGTTTGAATATCATGATCAAGGATGGAGACCAAATGAATTAACAAACATTTTTGTTAATATTTATGCTTGCAACAGATGAAGGAAAGCGGGACATCGTGTTTTTACTTGATGGGTCGGATGACTCAAAAACACAATTCCCTGTAATTCTTGACTTTGTCAAAACGACTGTGGAGAAATTTGATGAGGGGCACAGATTTTCTGTAGTCCAGTTCAGCAATAATCCTGAAGCTAACTTCTATCTCAACACATTCTCCACAAAAGAAGACATTCTTCATGCAGTACGAGGACTGAAACACAAAGGAGGAAGTCCCCTTAACACAGGGGCTGGTATCCAATTTGTTAAGGACAATGTGTTCACTGCTTCTGCGGGGAGCAGGCTTCTTGAAGGTGTTCCTCAAATATTAATCATTATGAGTGGTAAAAGATCAAGAGATGACATTAGAGGCCCAGCAACAAATTTGAAGGAATCTGGAGTTGTTCCAATAAGTATTGGGACTGCCAATGCAGATACTCTTGAAATACAAACTTTGTCCCATGACCCAAAATATGCTCTATCTATTACTGATTTCAAGGACCTTCCCACTATACAGCAGGAGCTTTTTACCATGATAAACGGAGTATCTTTTACAAGATCAGCCATAAAATTGAAAGGTATGGGTAAGATGCTGGTTTTTTGCTGTATCTATATATTTCATCAACATGTACTTAGTCTATTTTGAATACTAGTGGATTCTTCGTTGCTTTGAATATTTATAATGTCATCAACATCTACATTTTTTTGTTTAGAAACTGAATTCCAGCGATATTGTAGCTTACCTATCCTAATTCCTATCTTTTCTCGTGAATGCACTAACACATTGTTTGGTCCATTTCAGAGTCCAAATCAGTTCAGCGAGATATTGTGTTCCTTCTCGATGGATCCGACGATACCAGAAATGGTTTCGGAGGTGTTCGTCGCTTTATTCAAAGAGTTGTGGAGGAACTCAGTATTGACGATGACAGAGATCAGGTTGCCTTGGTTCAGTATAGCAGGGAAGCAACTGCCAATTTCTATCTCAATTCCTACTCAACAACACGTGATGTGTTGAACATAGTGAGATCCATCAGGCACAAAGGTGGAAGACCCCTCAACACTGGGGCAGCTCTCCAATTCGTTAAGGACAATGTGTTTACTGCCTCCGCGGGGAGCAGGCATCTGGAAGGTGTTCCTCAGATTTTGATTGTTCTGAGTGGAAGTCGATCTCATGATGACATTCGAGGTCCGGCTCAAGCATTGAAAAAGAGAAAGATCAGAACCTTTGGTATTGGAACTAAGAATGCAGATACTTTGGAGTTGCAGACTTTATCTTTCACGCCCTCCAATGCTTTCTCTGTGAATGATTTTGAAAACCTTGGCAGTGTTCAAAGTAAAATTGTGTCTGCCTTGAGTGGTACAGAGGATGGCCTCCCTGAAATGCCTGAAGTCTTTGGTAAGCATGGTGTCATTGGTAATACTAGTAATGTTTCAATCTGTGGGAAATGGAAACAATTCAGATTCATATTAATCTGTTTGCACTTACGGGTAAACGTATGCACTGTTGAAAATGCGAAGCGTAGCTTCTCTTCTGATGCTTTTTTATATGTGTCTACACTTGTTTTTGTTCCATCTCTGAATCAGATGTGGGAAAGATGGACGTTGTATTTCTAATAGACGGATCAGATGAAATGAGGGATGGTTTCCCCGAAATTCGAGATTTTATCAGTAGGCTTGTGGAAAATCTCAATGTTGATCAAAACCAAGTTCGAGTTGCAGTGGTACAGTACAGTGATGACCCTGCAACAAGTTTTTATCTGAACTCTCATGCTGTAAAAAGTGACGTCGTCACAGGAATACGACTTTTAGGACACAAAGGAGGAAGTCCCCTCAACACTGGGGCAGCTCTTCAGTATGTCAAGGACAATGTGTTTACTGCCTCAGCTGGGAGCAGGCAATTGGAAGGTGTTCCTCAGATTTTGATTGTGTTGAGTGGTGGAAGGTCCAACGATGATATCGATGGTCCCGCAGCAGCACTGAAAGAGACTGGAGTTGTGTCCTTTGGTATTGGGGTCCACAACGCTGAGAAAACAGAGATGCAGACAATAGTGCATAATCCAAGTTATGCATTTCCTGCTGGTACTTCTTCTGACCTCTCCTCTTTAATACAGCCATTACTGTTATCAATTACCTCTCACAAGCAAGCAACCAGAACAGGCGAAGGTGAGTTACAAGTTACCATAGCGCCATGTATGTTTAATTTTGCAAATGTGTGTATTGAGGCAAGGATCTCACTTTGTATTTTAAACTATGGATAATTTCATGTCTTTTTTAAATGCCCAGTGGGGTAACCGTGCTGAACATTGTTTCCCTTTTCACCCTTGTTCAAGATCCCAGTATAAAAAGGGACATTGTGTTCCTATTGGATGGATCTGATGACGCTAGTAGTCGATTCTCGGCAATAAGCGAGTTTGTCATCAGCATAGTGGAAACACTGGAACTGGATCAGCAGAAAGATCGAGTTTCCATTGTCCAGTTCAGCAATACCCCTGCTGTTGAATTCTACCTGAACACTCATACTACCAAGGAGAGGGTACTGGACACAATAAAGAACCTCAGACCAAAGAGGGGGAGGCCACTATATATTGGCGCGGCTCTTCAGTTTGTAAGAGACAAAGTCTTGACTCCCTCTGCTGGCAGCCGACATCTCGATGGCGCTGAGCAGTTTTTAGTTCTGGTGTCCTCTGGCAGGTCGCGGGACTCTCCCAGGGGCCCGGCGAGTGCTCTAAAGAGGCTTGGGGTGGCCATATTAACTATTGGATCAAGAACAACAGATCCATTTGAGTTACAGGCAATCTCATCCAATCCCAGTTATTCTTACTCCGTTCCAGACTTCCAGAATCTTTCAAACCTCAGACAAAACTTGGTGACAAAACTAGCGAAAGTGAAAAAAGAGGAAGAATCAAGAACTATGGGTAAGGAATAGGAGAATAAAATAACAATGTAACAATGTATAACAATGGTCATCAAGGTATTGGTTTTTGTAATCCTGAATGGGTATTTTTTATGCCGTTAAACCAGTGATTCAAAAGAATTTTTGACTGAATGGCATATGTGCTTAACATTACTTAAAACTCTATTGCTTATTTGCCAGGACATGCTGAATATTAAATGAATTACGTAAAGTGTGTCATTTTAAAAATATACATATATATATTAAACAATACTGTGAAAAAGTATATTCCAGCTTCTTGAATGTTCTATTTTTACTTATTTGTCAAATTTCAGTTTTTTAGAACATCCAACTAATTTTAATATTTGACAAAGATGTGAGCAAACACAAAATGCAGCTTTTAAATGAGAATTGCATTTATTAAAGGTAAAGAATCACTCATAACCTATATTTCAATTCCAAAAAAGTTGGGATGCTTTGTAAAATGTAAATAAAAACAGAATGCATTGATTTGCAAATCTCATAAACTCATATTTTATTCACAATAAAAGACAGACAACATATCAGATGTTGAAAGCGAGACATTTTACCCTTTCATGAAAAAAATGAGCTCATTTTGAATTTGATGGCAGCAACACATCTCAAAAGAAGATGGCAGAAGGCAGAAGGGAAACAAAAGACTAGAAAGTGGTACAAATAAAAACTGCTGGAGGAGCATTTTGCAACTGATTACGTTAATTAGCAACAGGTCAGTAACATGACTGGTGTAAAAAGAGCATTTTATAGAGGCAGAGTCTCTCAGAAATAAAGATGAACAGGGATTCACGAATCTGCAAAAAAAGTGTGTCTAAAAATTGTGGAACAATTTAGGAAAAATGTTTCTTAACGTAAAATTGTGAAGACTGAATCTACAGTACATAATATCAAAAGATTCAGAGAATCTGGAGAAATCTCTGCGCAAGGGACAGGTCCAAAGGTCAATATTGGATGCTGGTGATCTTCGGGCCCTCAGGCTGCACTGCATTAAAAAAAGGCATAATTCTGCACCGGAATTCACTGCATGGGCTCAGGAAAACTTCCAGAAATCATTGTTTGTGAACACAGTTCGCTGTGCAATCTACAAATGCATGCTGAAGCTCTATCATGCCAAGAAGCCAAATGTGAGCACGATCCACAAATGCCGCCATCTTCTCTGGGCTTAAGCTCATTTGAAATGGACTGAGGCTGAATGGAAAACTGTTCTGTGGACAGAATCAAAATTTGAAATTCTTCATCTAAATTCGTCTAAAGAAGAGAGGGACCATCCAGCTTGTTATCAGCGCACAGTTTAAAATCTTACATCTCTGATGGTATCAGGTTGCATTATTGCCTATGGTGTTGGCAGCTTACACATCTGGAAAGGCACTATCAATGCTGAAAAGTATATTGAGGTTTTCCAAGAACATATGAAGGTGACAAAGGAAAAATGATCTGAGTCCAAATTTGGCATTTTTGTATATTTTATATATTATATATTATTATAATATGAATGATAATATGTCATAATATTATATATTATAATACATAATTTTTTTTGCATATTTTGTCCGTGCTTTGTTTCTAAGAACGTTTTGAATTTATAATCGGTCATTTCTCTACAATGTGAAAATTGTGGTCTTCATAAACTCCCATCCAGACAATTTCTCTTTCAGGGAAGGCCTTGCATATTTCAGCTAAACAATTCCAAACCACATACTGCATCCACCACAACAGCATGGCTTCACAGTAGAAGGGTCTGAGTGCTGAACTGGCCTACCTGCAGTCCAGACCATTGCCTAATAGAAAACATTTGGTGCATCATAAAACAAAAAATCCACAAAGAAGACCATAGACTGTATAAAAAGATGGACGCCGCATCCAGGTCTGAAAAGTGAAGCCAATGCGGAACTGCCTGAAAATTGCATCCTATTTAATGGCCAGCTGATGGTGGCGTCAGTGGTTGCAGAAGTTCAGTGCTATGGAAGTCTATGAGAAAATGGCCCTACTTTCCCACCTGATTCATTACCATGATTTTTCACATAATTTAATGGTATCACTCGCAAGTTACTACTCTCCTTCGATATATCATGATGTTCATTTTTCCAACTTCTAGTCCCATATAGAGTCAAGTGAAGGATAAAGCCAGATGTGCTTTGGGGGCGTAGCTATCCTCTGGTCCTCCTCAGATACGGTCAGATCCACCCATAGATCGACCCTTCGATCCTCCCTGATTCTTCAATTCACGCTCTCATCCAACAGGAATCACATCCAGTTTCAAAATGACAAAATGATACTGTTCAAATTGCCAAAATTGACACTTCCTAAATGGTATGCTGAAACCAATGGGTTAGGTCACGGTTCGTCCATCTTTTTATACAGTCTTTGAAGAAGACCCAGGACTGTTCAGCAGCTAGAATCCTACATCTGAGAAGAGTGGGACAACATTCCTCTCCTAAAACTTCAGCAATTGTTCTCCTCACTTCCCAGACGTTTACAGACTGCTGTTAAGAAAAAAGGGAATGGTAAACATGGCCCTATCCCAACTTTTTTGAGATGTGTTACTGCCATCAAATTAAAAATGAACGAATATTTTTCAGGAGATGTTAAAATGTCTGACTTTCAACATCTGATATGTTTTTTATGTTTTATTGTGAATAAAATGTCAGTTTACGAGATTTGCAAATCATTGCATTCTGTTTTAATTAACATTTTACACAGCATCCCAACTTTTTTGGAATTGGGGTTGTATATCACCCATTTGAAACAATAATTGCCCCAATGTTCATAAGTACTGGCTGCACTGCCCTCGTTTGGAACATTTGCAATCACTGAAATGAGTCTTTTAAAGAGCTGTGGAGGAGTTTTGGCTTTCCCCTCTTAGCAAATTTGGTTTTAATCAAGTCGCATTGAAGGGCTTTCAAGCAAGAACTGCCTGTTTAAAGTCGCGCCATAGCATTTCATTTGGATTGACATCAGGACATACACTAGGCCACTCCAGAACCTTCATGTTTTTTTTTTTTTAGCGATTGAGATTTAGACTTGCTTGTGTGCTTGACATCATTGTCCTGCTGCATAAACCAACTGCGCATGAGGTTTAGGTACCAACCGATGGCCAAATATTCTCCTTCAGGATTTTCTGTTAGAGCTCAGAATTTATAGTTCCATTAATGCTGGTATGCCGCCCATGTCCTAAAGCAGCAAAGCAGCCCCAGATCATTGCTCTACCACCACCATATTTGACTGTTGGTATGAAACTCTTTTTGTGGTATGTTGTTATAGCTTTACATCAGATGGAATGGGACCCATGTCTTCCAAAAAGTAACATTTTTGAGTCATCAGTCCACAGAATATTGTCCCTAAAATCTGGAGGGTCATCAAGATGTTTTTTTAGCAAATATGAGACAAGCCTTTGTGTTCTTTGCCTGCAGCACTCTCATGGATGCCATTTTTGCCCAGTCTTTTTTATTGCGGAATTGTGAGCGCCGACTTTAACTGAGGGAAGTGAGATGTTAAGTTTTGAGATATTTTAGATGTGAGTTCCTTTGCAATCTCCTGGATGAGTGGTCTGTGAACTCTTGGTGCAGTGTTGGTAGGAAGGCCACTCCTAGGAACATTTACCACTGTTCCATCTTTTTTTTACAGTTGTTGTTAATGGTTCTCACCATGGTTTGCTGAAGTCCCAGAGCTTTAGAAATGGATTTGTAACCCTTTCCTGTAGAATTTCTTAGGATCGCAGCATCATGTGCTGCTTTTTAGCCGACTTCACATTGCCAGAGAGGTTCTATTTAAGTTATTTTTTGATTCTACAAGATTGAGTGCATCTACTGAAATTGAACCCAATGTTGAATTAAATTTATTTAATTATTTGATTTAATTGCTAAGGGGGTAATTACTTTGTCACACAGAGACAGGAAGGATTCGACAGCTTTTTTCCTTCAAACATAAAATGATCTCTTAAAAACTGCATTTTGTATTTACTCGGGCTGTCTTTTTCTAATGTTGAAATGTGTTTGCAGATTTTAAACATTTAAGTGTGAATAATATGCAGAAATAGAAGAAATTAGGAAAGGAGGCAAATACTTTCTCACAATTGGTATGTACCATTCATGTCTATTATCAATATATTTTGCAGCTGAGAAAAGCACTGGAAAAAAAGACGTTATTTTCCTGCTGGATGGCTCTGACAGTAGCAGAGCTGGATTTGTATTTGTGCGCAACTTTGTCCGTAGAATTGTGGAAAATCTCAGCGTTGAGGAGAGCAAAGACAGAGTTGCTGTTGTCCAATTCAGTAATGTGCCAGTTGCAAATTTTTACCTAAACTCATTTTCAAAGAAGGAGGACGTTCTAAATTCACTAAGAAACTTGAGACACAAAGGTGGAAGACCCCTCAACACTGGTATAGCTCTTCAGTTTGTAAAGAGCAATGTCTTAACTTCTTCAGCTGGGAGCAGACGTTTGGAAGGGGTTCCTCAGCTACTGATTTTGGTCAGTGGTGGAAGGTCCAGAGATGATGTTGATTCACCGGCTTCCGCTCTGAAAGACCTCGGTGTTTTTGTCCTGGCAATAGGGACAAGGGGCGCTGACAGTAGAGAGCTGCAGAGGATTACCGAAGATCCTAAGCTTGTGTTTTCTGTGTCAGAATTTGCGAACCTTCCAAATTTCCAAGAAAGTGTCCTTTCTAGAATGGACACAATCGTGGCTGGTATGACAACCGAAGCGCCTGCAGTGATAGGTATGTCAGTTCTTTTCAATTAAGCCCCATGTTTTATTTTATTTATTTATTTTTAAATTCCTACTTATTTTGAATAAGATTTCGCCTGGATACAATTATAATCATTCCTGATAAAAGGTGTTTTATCTGGGGAATCATGTCAAGTAATAATTGGTTATATTTGCAGATCATAGGCAAACCTGAGTGTTATTTTCATAATGTAAAAAGAAAAAACCATTTGATGCTTTCTGGTTGTGGTCAAATTCAGCAGTAAGGATAAAGTTTTGTTTCGTTCCTTAGATAAGAGCTATACTTGTTAAATTTGGTTCTGTATTCAATTTAATATTTGTGATTTAAGCCTTTTTTTGCCCAGAAATGAAATAGATTTTAAAAAGTGAAACTCAAAGTTTGAGATGTAAAGCCAGAAATGGCAACAACATAAAGATAAATATTCATCTTTAATGTGACCTTCCAACTAAACTGTAAAAGATAAACATCTGACTAAAAATGAAAAAGTAAGGTAATCAGTTGCAAAACATTTTAGAGTTTGCTCATCTTAAAGGTTTTTTTTTTTTTTTTTTTTGGAAAATATGACCAATGGCATTATAGCTCAACAGCCCAAAGATTAAACCCATTGCTGGGCATTTTTGAGAGGGTAGATATTGTCAATAGGAAGTTCCAAACCAAAATCGGGCTAGTAGTTTTGGAGAAGATGTTTTTAAAGACGCCAGACACTGCCTGATCACAATAGCTCAAGCGCCCATTGGCCGGTGAAATTAGAATGAATTTGTGCGACATCTGGGAATAGAAGTTGAACAAACTCAATGTTTTGCAGCTGATTACCTAACCTTTTTGAGTTTAGTCAACTTTTATTTTTTTAAAAATCACAATAAAAAGAGCAGTTAATTTCAAGAATTACCCAAGAATTTGGGTAAATATAATACACCTGGCTGCATGAACCAGAAATAAGTAGCTCAACAATGGAAAAATCTACAATTTGAGTAAAGGTGTCCAGACATTCATGTTCAATGCTGAATTCTAATGCATGTCAGTAAAAACTATTTAATCAGTTTTCTGTGCAAAATCAACTTTAGAATTTCAGGGCAATAAAGATTAATGAGATCATGAAACCTGTTGTGAAAATTCTGCAGGAAAAAAGCATGCATATCTCAGTTTGACAGCTTTTTTTCATTTCATTAATTTCAAATAGTTCATGACATGGCCAAAAGGGATGTTGTTTTCCTACTGGATGGGTCTGATGGCACTAGAAATGGATTCCGAGCAATGAAGGACTTTGTGCAAAGAGTTGTGGAGAAACTGAATGTGGAGGAAAACAAAGACAGAGTTTCTGTGGTCCAGTACAGCAGAGATCCTGAAGCTCATTTTTATCTGAACACATACTCAACAATGTCAGATGTCAGCAATAGCATAAGAAACTTGAAACACAAAGGTGGAAGACCCCTCAACACTGGTGCAGCCCTCCAATTTGTCAAGGGTAATGTGTTTACTGAGTCTGCTGGGAGCAGGCGTTTGGAAGGTGTTCCGCAGCTCCTAATTTTATTGATTGGTGGAAGGTCCTACGATGATGTTGACTCTCCAGCTTCTGCACTTAGACAGCTTGGAGTTTTGACTTTTACAATTGGGACTAGAGGCTCTGACAGTGAAGAGTTGCAGAAAATATCCCATGATCCTAGTCATGCTGTTTCAGTGTCAGAATTCACTGAACTGCCCAACGTCCAGGAGAATTTTGTTTCTTCTGTGGAAGATGTAGTGACCCAAAAAGGAACTGAAGTTCCTCCAGATAGAGGTATGTCCTTTCTGTCTGGGTACTGCTCCTATTTGTGGATGTATGCCACTTTTAAATGGCTGGCTGTTATTGTTTTGTTTCGATTGCACAGTCACAAGTTTTGGAATTTTTAATTCCACTCACTCAGTTTTTCATCATTGCCATTCCAGGGAGTTAGGAAAGACTTATTCTACAGTTTTCTTTGTGTTTTTAACAAAAATTTCAGCATAACAAGTTACCAAACTATATACTGCTGTTTTTGGAAATTCTGTACGTTCAATGGCTTTCAACTGGTCTGATGTCAAAAATTAATGGTTTCTCTTTTCACCTCACTTTCTGCAGTAGATGACAAAGCCAAAAAGGATGTTGTTTTTCTACTTGATGGTTCTGATGGCACTAGAAATGGATTCCCAGCAATGCAAGACTTTGTACAAAGAGTTGTCGAGAAACTGAATGTGGAAGAGAACAAAGATAGAGTTTCTGTGGTCCAGTTCAGCAGAGATCCTGAAGCTCATTTTTATCTGAACACATACTCAACAAAGGCAGATGTCAGCAATAGCATAAGAAACTTGAGACACAAAGGTGGAAGACCCCTCAACACTGGGGCAGCCCTCCAGTTTGTCAAGGATAATGTGTTTACTGCGTCTGCTGGGAGCAGGCGTTTAGAAGGTGTTCCTCAGCTCCTAATTTTGCTGACTGGTGGCAGGTCCGATGATAATGTTGATTCTCCAGCTTCTGCACTTAAACAGCTTGGAGTTTTGACTTTTACAATTGGGACTAGAAGCTCTGACAGTGAAGAGTTGCAGAAAATATCCCATGACCCTGGTCATGCTGTTTCAGTGTCAGAATTCACTGACCTTCCCAATGTCCAAGAGAAGTTTGTTTCTTCTGTGGACGATGTAGTGACTCAGAAAGGAACTGAAGTGCCTTCAAGTAGAGGTATGTCTTTTCTGTTTACTTTCTGATCCTATTTTTGGAGGTATGGGACATTTAAATGGCAGGTTGTTATCGTTTAGTTTCTACTGAACAGTCACAATTTATTGCTCCCACTCATTCAGTATTTTACCATTGAAATTCTATTGAATCTGGGACGTATTTTTCGGCAGTCTTGGTTACATTTTTGACAAGGATTTCATGACATCAAAGTTACAAAAACAAATAATTCTGTTTAGGAGAATTATCTACGTCCAATGGCTTTAAATTTTTTAGAGGTCTCAAATTGATGGTGTCTGTTTTCACCTTTAATTCTCTTTATTAGAATACAAAGCCAAAAAGGATGTTGTTTTCCTACTGGATGGATCTGATGGCACTAGAAATGGATTCCCAGCAATGAAAGACTTTGTTCAAAGAGTTGTGGAGAAACTGAATGTGGAGGAAAACAAAGACAGAGTTTCTGTGGTCCAGTACAGCAGAGATCCTGAAGTTCAGTTTTATTTGAACACATACTCCACAAAGGCAGATGTCAGCAATAGCATAAGAAACTTGAGACACAAAGGTGGAAGACCCCTCAACACTGGGGCAGCCCTCCAGTTTGTCAAGGATAATGTGTTTACTGAGTCTGCTGGGAGCAGGCGTTTAGAAGGTGTTACTCGGCTCCTAATTTTGCTGACTGGTGGCAGGTCCTACGATGATGTTGACTCTCCAGCCTCTGCACTTAAAAAACTCGGAGTTTTGATTTTTACAATTGGGACAAGAGGCTCTGACAGTAAAGAGTTGCAGAATATATCCCATGATCCTAGTCATGCTGTTTCAGTGTCAGAATTCACTGAACTGCCCAACGTCCAAGAGAATTTTGTTTCTTCTGTGGACGATGTAGTGACCCAAAAAGGAACTGAAGTTCCTCCAGATAGAGGTATGTCCTTTCTGTCTAGTTTCTGATCCTATTTTTGGACGTATGCCACTTTTAAATGGCTGGCTGTTATTGTTTCGTTTCTATTGCACCGTCACGATTTTTGGCATTTTTATTTCCACTCACTCAGTTTTTCATCATTGCTATTCCAGGGAGTTAGGAAAGACTTATTCTACAGTTTTCTTTGCGATTTTAACAACCATTTCAGCATAACAAGATACCAAACTATATACTGCTGTTTTTGGAAATTCTGTATGTTCAATGGCTTTCAACTGGTCTGATGTCAAAAATTAATGGTTTCTCTTTTCACCTTACTTTCTGCCGAAGATGACAAAGCCAAAAAGGATGTTGTTTTTCTAATCGATGGTTCTGATGGCACTAGAAATGGATTCCCAGCAATGAAAGACTTTGTACAAAGAGTTGTGGAGAAACTGAATGTGGAAGAGAACAAAGATAGAGTTTCTGTGGTCCAGTACAGCAGAGATCCAGAGGCTCAATTCTATCTGAACACATACTCAACAAAGGCAGATGTCAGCAATAGCATAAGAAACTTGAGACACAAAGGTGGAAGACCCCTCAACACTGGGGCAGCCCTCCAATTTGTCAAGGACAATGTATTTACCACTTCTGCTGGGAGCAGACGTTTAGAGGGTGTTCCTCAGCTCTTAATCTTGCTGAGTGGTGGGAGGTCTTATGATAATGTTGATTCTCCAGCTTCTGCACTTAAACAGCTTGGAGTTTTGACCTTTGCAATTGGGACTAGAGGCTCTGATAGTCAAGAGTTGCTGAAGATATCCCATGATCCTAGTCATGCTCTTGTAGTGTCAAAATTCTCTGAACTGCCCAGAGTCCATGAGCAGCTTGTTTCTTCTCTGGATGATGTAGTGGTCCAAAATGGAACTGTAGTTCCTGCAGTCAGGGGTATGTTATTTCCCACCTGTTTCTGATCCTAAGTTTGCATTTATTCCAAATTCAAGTGCCATGTTTTTACCATTTGTTTTCCATTGCACAATTAAGTTTTTTCACATTCTTGTTCCCTCTCATTTAGTGTTTTACCACTGAGGTTTTTAGTGAATTGGGAAAAAAATGTTCTGCTGCCTTCTTTGCATTTTTAACAAGGATTTCAGTAAATAAAATATACGAAAGTAAACACTGTTATTTTGGAAATTCTTTACATTCAATGGCTTTTAACTGGTCTTATGTCTCAAATTGATGGTTTCTATTTTCACACTAATTTTCTTCATTAGATGACAAAGCCAAAAAGGATGTTGTTTTCCTACTGGATGGGTCTGATGGCACTAGAAATGGATTCCCAGCAATGAAAGACTTTGTTCAAAGAGTTGTGGAGAAACTGAATGTGGAGGAAAACAAAGACAGAGTTTCTGTGGTCCAGTTCAGCAGAGATCCTGAAGCTCATTTTTATCTGAACACATACTCAACAAAGGCAGATGTCAGCAATAGCATAAGAAATTTGAGACACAAAGGTGGAAGACCCCTCAACATTGGTGCAGCCCTTCAGTTTGTCAAGGGTAATGTGTTTACTCCATCTGCCGGGAGCAGGCGTTTGGAAGGTGTTCCGCAGCTCCTAATTTTGCTGAGTGGTGGAAAGTCCTACGATGATGTTGACTCTCCAGCTTCTGCACTTAGACAGCTTGGAGTTTTGACTTTTACAATTGGGTCTAGAGCCTCTGACAGTGAAGAGCTGCAGAAAATATCCCATGACCCTGGTCATGCTGTTTCAGTGTCAGAATTCACTGACCTTCCCAATGTCCAAGAGAAGTTTGTTTCTTCTGTGGACGATGCAGTGACCCAAAAAGGAACTGAAGTGCCTCCAGATAGAGGTATGTCTTTTCTGTCTGGGTACTGCTCCTAATTATGGACTTATGCCACTTTCAAATGGCTGGTTGTTATTGTTTAGTTTCTACAGTATTGCACAGTCACTATTTTTGACATTTTTTTTATTCTGACTCACTCAGGATTTTATCCTTGAAATTCCAATGAATCAAGGAAGTTTCCGCAGTCTTGATTGCATTTTTTACCCTAATTTCAGCACATCAAAGTTGAAAAAGTAAATACCGCTGTTTTTGCAAATTCTGTAAATCCAATAGCTTTCAAATTTTCTTCAGTCTTAAATTAATGGTTTCTGTTTTCACCTAAAATCTCTTTATTAGATGACATAGCCAAAAAGGATGTTGTTTTCCTACTGGATGGGTCTGATGGCTCTAGAAATGGATTCCCAGCAATGAAAGACTTTGTGCAAAGAGTAGTGGAGAAATTGAATGTGGAGGAGAACAAAGACAGAGTTTCTGTGGTCCAGTACAGCAGAGATCCTGAAGTTCAGTTTTATTTGAACACATACTCCACAAAGGCAGATGTCAGCAATAGCATAAGAAACTTGAGACACACCGGCGGAAGACCCCTCAACACTGGGGCAGCCCTCCAGTTTGTCAAGGATAATGTGTTTACTGCGTCTGCTGGGAGCAGGCGTTTAGAAGGTGTACCTCAGCTCCTAATTTTGCTGACTGGTGGCAGGTCCGATGATAATGTTGACTCTCCAGCCTCTGCACTTAAAAAGCTCGGAGTTTTGACTTTTACAATCGGGACAAAAGGCTCTGACAGTAAAGAGTTGCAGAAGATATCCCATGATCCTAGTCATGCTGTTTCAGTGTCAGAATTCACTGAACTGCCCAACGTCCAAGAGAATTTTGTTTCTTCTGTGGAAGATGTAGTGACCCAAAAAGGAACTGAAGTGCCTCCAGATAGAGGTATGTCCTTTCTGTCTAGTTTCTGATCCTATTTTTGGACGTATGCCACTTTTAAATGGCTGGCTGTTATTGTTTTGTTTCTATTGCACCATCACGATTTTTGGCATTTTTATTTCCACTCACTCAGTTTTTCATCATTACCATTCCAGGGAGTTAGGAAAGACTTATTCTACAGTTTTCTTTGCGAATATAACAACCATTTCAGCATAACAAGTTACCAAACTATATACTGCTGTTTTTGGAAATTCTGTACGTTCAATGGCTTTCAACTGGTCTGATGTCAAAAATTAATGGTTTCTCTTTTCACCTTACTTTCTGCAGTAGATGAAAAAGCCAAAAAGGATGTTGTTTTTCTACTTGATGGTTCTGATGGCACTAGAAATGGATTCCCAGCAATGCAAGACTTTGTACAAAGAGTTGTGGAGAAACTGAATGTGGAAGAGAACAAAGATAGAGTTTCTGTGGTCCAGTACAGCAGTGATCCAGATGCTCAATTCTATCTGAACACATACTCAACAAAGGCAGATGTCAGCAATAGCATTAGAAACTTGAGTCACAAAGGTGGAAGACCCCTCAACACTGGGGCAGCCCTCCAATTTGTCAAGGACAATGTATTTACTACTTCTGGTGGGAGCAGGCGTTTAGAGGGTGTTCCTCAGCTCTTAATCTTGCTGAGTGGTGGAAAGTCTTATGATAATGTTGATTCTCCAGCTTCTGCACTTAAACAGCTTGGAGTTTTGACCTTTGCAATTGGGACAAGAGGCTCTGATAGTCAAGAGTTGCTGAAGATATCCCACGATCCTAGTCATGCTCTTGCAGTGTCAGAATTCACTGACCTTCCCAGAGTCCATGAGCAGCTTGTTTCGTCTCTGGATGATGTAGTGGTCCAAAATGGAACTGTAGTGCCTGCAGTTAGGGGTATGTCTTTTCCCACCTGTTTCTGATCCTAAGTTGGCATTTATTCCAAATTCAAGTGCCATGTTTTTACCATTTGTTTTCCATTGCACAATTAAGTCTTTTCACAATCTTGTTCCCTCTCATTTAGTGTTTTACCACTGAGGTTTTTAGTGAATTGGGAAAAAAATTTTATGAGGTCTTCTTTGAATTTTTAACAAGGATTTCAGTATATCAAATATACGAAAGTAAACAGTGTTATTTTGGAAATTCTTTACATTCAATGGCTTTTAACTGGTCTTATGTCTCAAATTGATGGTTTCTATTTTCACAATAATTTTCTTCATTAGATGACAAAGCCAAAAAGGATGTTGTATTCCTACTGGATGGGTCTGATGGCACTAGAAATGGATTCCCAGCAATGAAAGACTTTGTTCAAAGAGTTGTGGAGAAACTGAATGTGGAGGAAAACAAAGACAGAGTTTCTGTGGTCCAGTTCAGCAGAGATCCTGAAGCTCATTTTTATCTGAACACATACTCAACAAAGGCAGATGTCAGCAATAGCATAAGAAATTTGAGACACAAAGGTGGAAGACCCCTCAACATTGGTGCAGCCCTTCAGTTTGTCAAGGGTAATGTGTTTACTCCATCTGCCGGGAGCAGGCGTTTGGAAGGTGTTCTGCAGCTCCTAATTTTGCTGAGTGGTGGAAGGTCCTACGATGATGTTGACTCTCCAGCTTCTGCACTTAGACAGCTTGGAGTTTTGACTTTTACAATTGGGTCTAGAGCCTCTGACAGTGAAGAGTTGCAGAAAATATCCCATGACCCTGGTCATGCTGTTTCAGTGTCAGAATTCACTGACCTTCCCAATGTACAAGAGAAGTTTGTTTCTTCTGTGGACGATGCAGTGACCCAAAAAGGAACTGAAGTGCCTCCAGATAGAGGTATGTCTTTTCTGTCTGGGTTCTGCTCCTAATTATGGACTTATGCCACTTTGAAATGGCTGGTTGTTATTGTTTAGTTTCTACAGTATTGCACAGTCACTATTTTTGAAATTTTCATTTCCACTCAATCAGTATTTTAGCCTTGAAATTCAAATGAATCAGGGAAGTTTTCCGCAGTCTTGATTGTATTTTTCACCCTCATTTCAGCACATCAAAATTGCAAAAGTAAATATTGCCTTTTTTGCTAATTCTGTACGTCCAATGGCTTTCAAATTTTCTTCGGTCTTAAATTAATGGTTTCTGTTTTCACCTTAAATCTCTTTATTAGATGATATAGCCAAAAAGGATGTTGTTTTCCTACTGGATGGGTCTGATGGCACTAGAAATGGATTCCCAGCAATGAAAGACTTTGTGCAAAGAGTAGTGGAGAAATTGAATGTGGAGGAGAACAAAGACAAAGTTTCTGTGGTCCAGTACAGCAGAGATCCTGAAGTTCAGTTTTATTTGAACACATACTCCACAAAGGCAGATGTCAGCAATAGCATAAGAAACTTGAGACACAAAGGTGGAAGACCCCTCAACACTGGGGCAGCCCTCCAGTTTGTCAAGGATAATGTGTTTACTGCGTCTGCTGGGAGCAGACGTTTAGAAGGTGTTCCTCAGCTCCTAATTTTGTTGACTGGTGGCAGGTCCGATGATAATGTTGACTCTCCAGCCTCAGCACTTAAAAAGCTTGGAGTTTTGACTTTTACAATTGGGACAAGAGGCTCTGACAGTAAAGAGTTGCAGAAGATATCCCATGATCCTGGTCATGCTGTTTCAGTGTCAGAATTCACTGAACTGCCCAACGTCCAAGAGAATTTTGTTTCTTCTGTGGAAGATGTAGTGACCCAAAAAGGAACTGAAGTGCCTCCAGATAGAGGTATGTCCTTTCTGTCTAGTTTCTGATCCTATTTTTGGACGTATGCCACTTTTAAATGGCTGGCTGTTATTGTTTTGTTTCTATTGCACCGTAACGATTTTTGGCATTTTTATTTCCACTCACTCAGTTTTTCATCATTGCCATTCCAGGGAGTTAGGAAAGACTTATTCTACAGTTTTCTTTGCGATTTTAACAACCATTTCAGAATAACAAGATACCAAACTATATACTGCTGTTTTTGGAAATTCTGTACGTTCAATGGCTTTCAACTGGTCTGATGTAAAAAATTAATGGTTTCTCTTTTCACCTTACTTCCTGCAGTAGATGAAAAAGCCAAAAAGGATGTTGTTTTTCTACTTGATGGTTCTGATGGCACTAGAAATGGATTCCCAGCAATGCAAGACTTTGTACAAAGAGTTGTGGAGAAACTGAATGTGGAAGAGAACAAAGATAGAGTTTCTGTGGTCCAGTACAGCAGAGATCCAGAGGCTCAATTCTATCTGAACACATACTCAACAAAGGCAGATGTCAGCAATAGCATAAGAAACTTGAGACACAAAGGTGGAAGACCCCTCAACACTGGGGCAGCCCTCCAATTTGTCAAGGACAATGTATTTACTACTTCTGCTGGGAGCAGGCGTTTAGAGGGTGTTCCTCAGCTCTTAATCTTGCTGAGTGGTGGAAGGTCCTACGATGATGTTGACTCTCCAGCTTCTGCACTTAAACAGCTTGGAGTTTTGACCTTTGCAATTGGGACAAGAGGCTCTGATAGTCAAGAGTTGCTGAAGATATCCCACGATCCTAGTCATGCTCTTGCAGTCTTAGAATTCACTGACCTTCCCAGAGTCCATGAGCAGCTTGTTTCGTCTCTGGATGATGTAGTGGTCCAAAATGGAACTGTAGTGCCTGCAGTTAGGGGTATGTCTTTTCCCACCTGTTTCTGATCCTAAGTTTGCATTTATTCCAAATTCAAGTGCCATGTTTTTACCATTTGTTTTCCATTGCACAATTAAGTTTTTCACATTCTTGTTCCCTCTCATTTAGTGTTTTACCACTGAGGTTTTTAGTGAATTGGGAAAAAAATTTCTGCGGTCTTCTTTGCATTTTTAACAAGGATTTCAGTATATCAAATATATGAAAGTAAACACTGATATTTTGGAAATTCTTTACATTCAATGGCTTTTAACTGGTCTTATGTCTCAAATTGATGGTTTCTATTTTCACAATAATTTTCTTCATTAGATGAAAAAGCCAAAAAGGATGTTGTTTTCCTACTGGATGGGTCTGATGGCACTAGAAATGGATTCCCAGCAATGAAAGACTTTGTTCAAAGAGTTGTGGAGAAACTGAATGTGGAGGAAAACAAAGACAGAGTTTCTGTGGTCCAGTTCAGCAGAGATCCTGAAGCTCATTTTTATCTGAACACATACTCAACAAAGGCAGATGTCAGCAATAGCATAAGAAATTTGAGACACAAAGGTGGAAGACGCCTCAACATTGGTGCAGCCCTTCAGTTTGTCAAGGGTAATGTGTTTACTCCATCTGCCGGGAGCAGGCGTTTGGAAGGTGTTCCGCAGCTCCTAATTTTGCTGAGTGGTGGAAGGTCCTACGATGATGTTGACTCTCCAGCTTCCGCACTTAGACAGCTTGGAGTTTTGACTTTTACAATTGGGTCTAGAGCCTCTGACAGTGAAGAGTTGCAGAAAATATCCCATGACCCTGGTCATGCTGTTTCAGTGTCAGAATTCACTGACCTTCCCAATGTCCAAGAGAAGTTTGTTTCTTCTCTGGACGATGCAGTGACCCAAAAAGGAACTGAAGTGCCTCCAGATAGAGGTATGTCTTTTCTGTCTGGGTACTGCTCCTAATTATGGACTTATGCCACTTTGAAATGGCTGGTTGTTATTGTTTAGTTTCTACAGTATTGCACAGTCACTATTTTTGAAATTTTCATTTCCACTCAATCAGTATTTTAGCCTTGAAATTCAAATGAATCAGGGAAGTTTTCCGCAGTCTTGATTGTATTTTTCACCCTCATTTCAGCACATCAAAATTGCAAAAGTAAATATTGCCTTTTTTGCTAATTCTGTACGTCCAATGGCTTTCAAATTTTCTTCGGTCTTAAATTAATGGTTTCTGTTTTCACCTTAAATCTCTTTATTAGATGATATAGCCAAAAAGGATGTTGTTTTCCTACTGGATGGGTCTGATGGCACTAGAAATGGATTCCCAGCAATGAAAGACTTTGTGCAAAGAGTAGTGGAGAAATTGAATGTGGAGGAGAACAAAGACAAAGTCTCTGTGGTCCAGTACAGCAGAGATCCTGAAGTTCAGTTTTATTTGAACACATACTCCACAAAGGCAGATGTCAGCAATAGCATAAGAAACTTGAGACACAAAGGTGGAAGACCCCTCAACACTGGGGCAGCCCTCCAGTTTGTCAAGGATAATGTGTTTACTGCGTCTGCTGGGAGCAGACGTTTAGAAGGTGTTCCTCAGCTCCTAATTTTGCTGACTGGTGGCAGGTCCGATGATAATGTTGACTCTCCAGCCTCAGCACTTAAAAAGCTTGGAGTTTTGACTTTTACAATTGGGACAAGAGGCTCTGACAGTAAAGAGTTGCAGAAGATATCCCATGATCCTGGTCATGCTGTTTCAGTGTCAGAATTCACTGAACTGCCCAACGTCCAAGAGAATTTTGTTTCTTCTGTGGAAGATGTAGTGACCCAAAAAGGAACTGAAGTGCCTCCAGATAGAGGTATGTCCTTTCTGTCTAGTTTCTGATCCTATTTTTGGACGTATGCCACTTTTAAATGGCTGGCTGTTATTGTTTTGTTTCTATTGCACCGTAACGATTTTTGGCATTTTTATTTCCACTCACTCAGTTTTTCATCATTGCCATTCCAGGGAGTTAGGAAAGACTTATTCTACAGTTTTCTTTGCGATTTTAACAACCATTTCAGAATAACAAGATACCAAACTATATACTGCTGTTTTTGGAAATTCTGTACGTTCAATGGCTTTCAACTGGTCTGATGTAAAAAATTAATGGTTTCTCTTTTCACCTTACTTTCTGCAGTAGATGAAAAAGCCAAAAAGGATGTTGTTTTTCTACTTGATGGTTCTGATGGCACTAGAAATGGATTCCCAGCAATGCAAGACTTTGTACAAAGAGTTGTGGAGAAACTGAATGTGGAAGAGAACAAAGATAGAGTTTCTGTGGTCCAGTACAGCAGAGATCCAGAGGCTCAATTCTATCTGAACACATACTCAACAAAGGCAGATGTCAGCAATAGCATAAGAAACTTGAGACACAAAGGTGGAAGACCCCTCAACACTGGGGCAGCCCTCCAATTTGTCAAGGACAATGTATTTACTACTTCTGCTGGGAGCAGGCGTTTAGAGGGTGTTCCTCAGCTCTTAATCTTGCTGAGTGGTGGAAGGTCCTACGATGATGTTGACTCTCCAGCTTCTGCACTTAAACAGCTTGGAGTTTTGACCTTTGCAATTGGGACAAGAGGCTCTGATAGTCAAGAGTTGCTGAAGATATCCCACGATCCTAGTCATGCTCTTGCAGTCTTAGAATTCACTGACCTTCCCAGAGTCCATGAGCAGCTTGTTTCGTCTCTGGATGATGTAGTGGTCCAAAATGGAACTGTAGTGCCTGCAGTTAGGGGTATGTCTTTTCCCACCTGTTTCTGATCCTAAGTTTGCATTTATTCCAAATTCAAGTGCCATGTTTTTACCATTTGTTTTCCATTGCACAATTAAGTTTTTCACATTCTTGTTCCCTCTCATTTAGTGTTTTACCACTGAGGTTTTTAGTGAATTGGGAAAAAAATTTCTGCGGTCTTCTTTGCATTTTTAACAAGGATTTCAGTATATCAAATATATGAAAGTAAACACTGATATTTTGGAAATTCTTTACATTCAATGGCTTTTAACTGGTCTTATGTCTCAAATTGATGGTTTCTATTTTCACAATAATTTTCTTCATTAGATGACAAAGCCAAAAAGGATGTTGTTTTCCTACTGGATGGGTCTGATGGCACTAGAAATGGATTCCCAGCAATGAAAGACTTTGTTCAAAGAGTTGTGGAGAAACTGAATGTGGAGGAAAACAAAGACAGAGTTTCTGTGGTCCAGTTCAGCAGAGATCCTGAAGCTCATTTTTATCTGAACACATACTCAACAAAGGCAGATGTCAGCAATAGCATAAGAAATTTGAGACACAAAGGTGGAAGACGCCTCAACATTGGTGCAGCCCTTCAGTTTGTCAAGGGTAATGTGTTTACTCCATCTGCCGGGAGCAGGCGTTTGGAAGGTGTTCCGCAGCTCCTAATTTTGCTGAGTGGTGGAAGGTCCTACGATGATGTTGACTCTCCAGCTTCCGCACTTAGACAGCTTGGAGTTTTGACTTTTACAATTGGGTCTAGAGCCTCTGACAGTGAAGAGTTGCAGAAAATATCCCATGACCCTGGTCATGCTGTTTCAGTGTCAGAATTCACTGACCTTCCCAATGTCCAAGAGAAGTTTGTTTCTTCTCTGGACGATGCAGTGACCCAAAAAGGAACTGAAGTGCCTCCAGATAGAGGTATGTCTTTTCTGTCTGGGTACTGCTCCTAATTATGGACTTATGCCACTTTGAAATGGCTGGTTGTTATTGTTTAGTTTCTACAGTATTGCACAGTCACTATTTTTGAAATTTTCATTTCCACTCAATCAGTATTTTAGCCTTGAAATTCAAATGAATCAGGGAAGTTTTCCGCAGTCTTGATTGTATTTTTCACCCTCATTTCAGCACATCAAAATTGCAAAAGTAAATATTGCCATTTTTGCTAATTCTGTACGTCCAATGGCTTTCAAATTTTCTTCGGTCTTAAATTAATGGTTTCTGTTTTCACCTTAAATCTCTTTATTAGATGATATAGCCAAAAAGGATGTTGTTTTCCTACTGGATGGGTCTGATGGCACTAGAAATGGATTCCCAGCAATGAAAGACTTTGTGCAAAGAGTAGTGGAGAAATTGAATGTGGAGGAGAACAAAGACAAAGTTTCTGTGGTCCAGTACAGCAGAGATCCTGAAGTTCAGTTTTATTTGAACACATACTCCACAAAGGCAGATGTCAGCAATAGCATTAGAAACTTGAGACACAAAGGTGGAAGACCCCTCAACACTGGGGCAGCCCTCCAGTTTGTCAAGGATAATGTGTTTACTGCGTCTGCTGGGAGCAGACGTTTAGAAGGTGTTCCTCAGCTCCTAATTTTGCTGACTGGTGGCAGGTCCGATGATAATGTTGACTCTCCAGCCTCAGCACTTAAAAAGCTTGGAGTTTTGACTTTTACAATTGGGACAAGAGGCTCTGACAGTAAAGAGTTGCAGAAGATATCCCATGATCCTGGTCATGCTGTTTCAGTGTCAGAATTCACTGAACTGCCCAACGTCCAAGAGAATTTTGTTTCTTCTGTGGAAGATGTAGTGACCCAAAAAGGAACTGAAGTGCCTCCAGATAGAGGTATGTCCTTTCTGTCTAGTTTCTGATCCTATTTTTGGACGTATGCCACTTTTAAATGGCTGATTGTTATTGTTTTGTTTCTATTGCACCGTAACGATTTTTGGCATTTTTATTTCCACTCACTCAGTTTTTCATCATTGCCATTCCAGGGAGTTAGGAAAGACTTATTCTACAGTTTTCTTTGCGATTTTAACAACCATTTCAGAATAACAAGATACCAAACTATATACTGCTGTTTTTGGAAATTCTGTACGTTCAATGGCTTTCAACTGGTCTGATGTAAAAAATTAATGGTTTCTCTTTTCACCTTACTTTCTGCAGTAGATGAAAAAGCCAAAAAGGATGTTGTTTTTCTACTTGATGGTTCTGATGGCACTAGAAATGGATTCCCAGCAATGCAAGACTTTGTACAAAGAGTTGTGGAGAAACTGAATGTGGAAGAGAACAAAGATAGAGTTTCTGTGGTACAGTACAGCAGAGATCCAGAGGCTCAATTCTATCTGAACACATACTCAACAAAGGCAGATGTCAGCAATAGCATAAGAAACTTGAGACACAAAGGTGGAAGACCCCTCAACACTGGGGCAGCCCTCCAATTTGTCAAGGACAATGTATTTACTACTTCTGCTGGGAGCAGGCGTTTAGAGGGTGTTCCTCAGCTCTTAATCTTGCTGAGTGGTGGAAGGTCCTACGATGATGTTGACTCTCCAGCTTCTGCACTTAAACAGCTTGGAGTTTTGACCTTTGCAATTGGGACAAGAGGCTCTGATAGTCAAGAGTTGCTGAAGATATCCCACGATCCTAGTCATGCTCTTGCAGTCTTAGAATTCACTGACCTTCCCAGAGTCCATGAGCAGCTTGTTTCGTCTCTGGATGATGTAGTGGTCCAAAATGGAACTGTAGTGCCTGCAGTTAGGGGTATGTCTTTTCCCACCTGTTTCTGATCCTAAGTTTGCATTTATTCCAAATTCAAGTGCCATGTTTTTACCATTTGTTTTCCATTGCACAATTAAGTTTTTCACATTCTTGTTCCCTCTCATTTAGTGTTTTACCACTGAGGTTTTTAGTGAATTGGGAAAAAAATTTCTGCGGTCTTCTTTGCATTTTTAACAAGGATTTCAGTATATCAAATATATGAAAGTAAACACTGATATTTTGGAAATTCTTTACATTCAATGGCTTTTAACTGGTCTTATGTCTCAAATTGATGGTTTCTATTTTCACAATAATTTTCTTCATTAGATGACAAAGCCAAAAAGGATGTTGTTTTCCTACTGGATGGGTCTGATGGCACTAGAAATGGATTCCCAGCAATGAAAGACTTTGTTCAAAGAGTTGTGGAGAAACTGAATGTGGAGGAAAACAAAGACAGAGTTTCTGTGGTCCAGTTCAGCAGAGATCCTGAAGCTCATTTTTATCTGAACACATACTCAACAAAGGCAGATGTCAGCAATAGCATAAGAAATTTGAGACACAAAGGTGGAAGACCCCTCAACATTGGTGCAGCCCTTCAGTTTGTCAAGGGTAATGTGTTTACTCCATCTGCCGGGAGCAGGCGTTTGGAAGGTGTTCCGCAGCTCCTAATTTTGCTGAGTGGTGGAAGGTCCTACGATGATGTTGACTCTCCAGCTTCCGCACTTAGACAGCTTGGAGTTTTGACTTTTACAATTGGGTCTAGAGCCTCTGACAGTGAAGAGTTGCAGAAAATATCCCATGACCCTGGTCATGCTGTTTCAGTGTCAGAATTCACTGACCTTCCCAATGTCCAAGAGAAGTTTGTTTCTTCTCTGGACGATGCAGTGACCCAAAAAGGAACTGAAGTGCCTCCAGATAGAGGTATGTCTTTTCTGTCTGGGTACTGCTCCTAATTATGGACTTATGCCACTTTCAAATGGCTGGTTGTTATTGTTTAGTTTCTACAGATTTGCACAGTCACTATTTTGAAATTTTTATTCCCACTCAATCAGTATTTTAGCCTTGAAATTCCAATGAATCAGGGAAGTTTTCCGCAGTCTTGATTGCATTTTTCACCATCATTTCAGCACATCAAAGTTGCAAAAGTAAATATTGCTGTTTTTGCTAATTCTGAAAGTCCAATGGCTTTCAAATTTTCTTCGGTCTTAAATTAATTATTTCTGTTTTCACCTTAAATCTCTTTATCAGATGACATAGCCAAAAAGGATGTTGTTTTCCTACTGGATGGGTCTGATGGCACTAGAAATGGATTCCCAGCAATGAAAGACTTTGTGCAAAGAGTAGTGAAGAAATTGAATGTGGAGGAGAACAAAGACAGAGTTTCTGTGGTCCAGTACAGCAGAGATCCTGAAGTTCAGTTTTATTTGAACACATACTCCACAAAGGCAGATGTCAGCAATAGCATAAGAAACTTGAGACACAAAGGTGGAAGACCCCTCAACACTGGGGCTGCCCTCCAGTTTGTCAAGGATAATGTGTTTACTGCGTCTGCTGGGAGCAGGCGTTTAGAAGGTGTTCCTCAGCTCCTAATTTTGCTGACTGGTGGCAGGTCCGATGATAATGTTGACTCTCCAGCCTCAGCACTTAAAAAGCTCGGAGTTTTGACTTTTACAATTGGGACAAGAGGGTCTGACAGTAAAGAGTTGCAGAAGATATCCCATGATCCTAGTCATGCTGTTTCAGTGTCAGAATTCACTGAATTGCCCAACATCCAAGAGAATTTTGTTTCTTCTGTGGAAGATGTAGTGACCCAAAAAGGAACTGAAGTGCCTCCAGATAGAGGTATGTCCTTTCTGTCTAGTTTCTGATCCTATTTTTGGACGTATGCCACTTTTAAATGGCTGGCTGTTATTGTTTCGTTTCTAATGCACCGTAATGATTTTTGGCATTTTTATTTCCACTCACTCAGTTTTTCATCATTACCATTCCAGGGAGTTAGGAAAGACTTATTCTACAGTTTTCTTTGCGATTTTAACAACCATTTCAGCATAACAAGATACCAAACTATATACTGCTGTTTTTGGAAATTCTGTTCATTCAATGGCTTTCAACTGGTCTGATGTAAAAAATTAATGGTTTCTCTTTTCACATTACTCTCTGCAGTAGATGAAAAAGCCAAAAAGGATGTTGTTTTTCTACTTGATGGTTCTGATGGCACTAGAAATGGATTCCCAGCAATGCAAGACTTTGTACAAAGAGTTGTGGAGAAACTGAATGTGGAAGAGAACGAAGATAGAGTTTCTGTGGTCCAGTACAGCAGAGATCCAGAGGCTCAATTCTATCTGAACACATACTCAACAAAGGCAGATGTCAGCAATAGCATAAGAAACTTGAGACACAAAGGTGGAATACCCCTCAACACTGGGGCAGCCCTCCAATTTGTCAAGGACAATGTATTTACTACTTCTGCTGGGAGCAGGCGTTTAGAGGGTGTTCCTCAGCTCTTAATCTTGCTGAGTGGTGGAAGGTCTTATGATAATGTTGATACTCCAGCTTCTGCACTTAAACAGCTTGGAGTTTTGACCTTTGCAATTGGGACAAGAGGCTCTGATAGTCAAGAGTTGCTGAAGATATCCCACGATCCTAGTCATGCTCTTGCAGTCTTAGAATTCACTGACCTTCCCAGAGTCCATGAGCAGCTTGTTTCGTCTCTGGATGATGTAGTGGTCCAAAATGGAACTGTAGTGCCTGCAGTTAGGGGTATGTCTTTTCCCACCTGTTTCTGATCCTCAGTTTGCATTTATTCCAAATTCAAGTGCCATGTTTTTACCATTTGTTTTCCATTGCACAATTAAGTTTTTCACATTCTTGTTCCCTCTCATTTAGTGTTTTACCACTGAGGTTTTTAGTGAATTGGGAAAAAAAATTTCTGCGGTCTTCTTTGCATTTTTAACAAGGATTTCAGTATATCAAATATACGAAAGTAAACACTGTTATTTTGGAAATTCTTTACATTCAATGGCTTTTAACTGGTCTTATGTCTCAAATTGATGGTTTCTATTTTCACAATAATTTTCTTCATTAGATGACAAAGCCAAAAAGGATGTTGTTTTCCTACTGGATGGGTCTGATGGCACTAGAAATGGATTCCCAGCAATGAAAGACTTTGTTCAAAGAGTTGTGGAGAAACTGAATGTGGAGGAAAACAAAGACAGAGTTTCTGTGGTCCAGTTCAGCAGAGATCCTGAAGCTCATTTTTATCTGAACACATATTCAACAAAGGCAGATGTCAGCAATAGCATAAGAAATTTGAGACACAAAGGTGGAAGACCTCTCAACATTGGTGCAGCCCTTCAGTTTGTCAAGGGTAATGTGTTTACTCCATCTGCCGGGAGCAGGCGTTTGGAAGGTGTTCCGCAGCTCCTAATTTTGCTGAGTGGTGGAAGGTCCTACGATGATGTTGACTCTCCAGCTTCCGCACTTAGACAGCTTGGAGTTTTGACTTTTACAATTGGGTCTAGAGCCTCTGACAGTGAAGAGTTGCAGAAAATATCCCATGACCCTGGTCATGCTGTTTCAGTGTCAGAATTCACTGACCTTCCCAATGTCCAAGAGAAGTTTGTTTCTTCTCTGGACGATGCAGTGACCCAAAAAGGAACTGAAGTGCCTCCAGATAGAGGTATGTCTTTTCTGTCTGGGTACTGCTCCTAATTATGGACTTATGCCACTTTCAAATGGCTGGTTGTTATTGTTTAGTTTCTACAGATTTGCACAGTCACTATTTTGAAATTTTTATTCCCACTCAGTCAGTATTTTAGCCTTGAAATTCCAATGAACCAGGGAAGTTTTCCGCAGTCTTGATTGCATTTTTCACCCTCATTTCAGCACATCAAAGTTGCAAAAGTAAATATTGCTGTTTTTGCTAATTCTGAAAGTCCAATGGCTTTCAAATTTTCTTCGGTCTTAAATTAATGATTTCTGTTTTCACCTTAAATCTCTTTATTAGATGACATAGCCAAAAAGGATGTTGTTTTCCTACTGGATGGGTCTGATGGCACTAGAAATGGATTCCCAGCAATGAAAGACTTTGTGCAAAGAGTAGTGGAGAAATTGAATGTGGAGGAGAACAAAGACAGAGTTTCTGTGGTCCAGTACAGCAGAGATCCTGAAGTTCAGTTTTATTTGAACACATACTCCACAAAGGCAGATGTCAGCAATAGCATAAGAAACTTGAGACACAAAGGTGGAAGACCCCTCAACACTGGGGCAGCCCTCCAGTTTGTCAAGGATAATGTGTTTACTGCGTCTGCTGGGAGCAGGCGTTTAGAAGGTGTTCCTCAGCTCCTAATTTTGCTGACTGGTGGCAGGTCCGATGATAATGTTGACTCTCCAGCCTCAGCACTTAAAAAGCTCGGAGTTTTGACTTTTACAATTGGGACAAGAGGCTCTGACAGTAAAGAGTTGCAGAAGATATCCCATGATCCTAGTCATGCTGTTTCAGTGTCAGAATTCACTGAACTGCCCAACGTCCAAGAGAATTTTGTTTCTTCTGTGGAAGATGTAGTGACCCAAAAAGGAACTGAAGTGCCTCCAGATAGAGGTATGTCCTTTCTGTCTAGTTTCTGATCCTATTTTTGGACGTATGCCACTTTTAAATGGCTGGCTGTTATTGTTTCGTTTCTATTGCACCGTAACGATTTTTGGCATTTTTATTTCCACTCACTCAGTTTTTCATCATTACCATTCCAGGGAGTTAGGAAAGACTTATTCTACAGTTTTCTTTGCGATTTTAACAACCATTTCAGCATAACAAGTTACCAAACTATATACTGCTGTTTTTGGAAATTCTGTACGTTCAATGGCTTTCAACTGGTCTGATGTAAAAAATTAATGGTTTCTCTTTTCACATTACTCTCTGCAGTAGATGAAAAAGCCAAAAAGGATGTTGTTTTTCTACTTGATGGTTCTGATGGCACTAGAAATGGATTCCCAGCAATGCAAGACTTTGTACAAAGAGTTGTGG
Organism: Gymnothorax reevesii; assembly: GCA_029721435.1. Classification (NCBI taxonomy): domain Eukaryota; kingdom Metazoa; phylum Chordata; class Actinopteri; order Anguilliformes; family Muraenidae; genus Gymnothorax; species Gymnothorax reevesii. Next base: position 64,006,650 of record CM056587.1, on the reverse strand, counting down.
AGAAACTGAATGTGGAAGAGAACGAAGATAGAGTTTCTGTGGTCCAGTACAGCAGAGATCCAGAGGCTCAATTCTATCTGAACACATACTCAACAAAGGCAGATGTCAGCAATAGCATAAGAAACTTGAGACACAAAGGTGGAAGACCCCTCAACACTGGGGCAGCCCTCCAATTTGTCAAGGACAATGTATTTACTACTTCTGCTGGGAGCAGGCATTTAGAGGGTGTTCCTCAGCTCTTAATCTTGCTGAGTGGTGGAAAGTCTTATGATAATGTTGATTCTCCAGCTTCTGCACTTAAACAGCTTGGAGTTTTGACCTTTGCAATTGGGACAAGAGGCTCTGATAGTCAAGAGTTGCTGAAGATATCCCACGATACTAGTCATGCTCTTGCAGTGTCAGAATTCACTGACCTTCCCAGAGTCCATGAGCAGCTTGTTTCGTCTCTGGATGATGTAGTGGTCCAAAATGGAACTGTAGTGCCTGCAGTTAGGGGTATGTCTTTTCCCACCTGTTTCTGATCCTCAGTTTGCATTTATTCCAAATTCAAGTGCCATGTTTTTACCATTTGTTTTCCATTGCACAATTAAGTTTTTCACATTCTTGTTCCCTCTCATTTAGTGTTTTACCACTGAGGTTTTTAGTGAATTGGGAAAAAAAATTTCTGCGGTCTTCTTTGCATTTTTAACAAGGATTTCAGTATATCAAATATACGAAAGTAAACACTGTTATTTTGGAAATTCTTTACATTCAATGGCTTTTAACTGGTCTTATGTCTCAAATTGATGGTTTCTATTTTCACAATAATTTTCTTCATTAGATGACAAAGCCAAAAAGGATGTTGTTTTCCTACTGGATGGGTCTGATGGCACTAGAAATGGATTCCCAGCAATGAAAGACTTTGTTCAAAGAGTTGTGGAGAAACTGAATGTGGAGGAAAACAAAGACAGAGTTTCTGTGGTCCAGTTCAGCAGAGATCCTGAAGCTCATTTTTATCTGAACACATACTCAACAAAGGCAGATGTCAGCTATAGCATAAGAAATTTGAGACACAAAGGTGGAAGACCTCTCAACATTGGTGCAGCCCTTCAGTTTGTCAAGGGTAATGTGTTTACTCCATCTGCCGGGAGCAGGCGTTTGGAAGGTGTTCCGCAGCTCCTAATTTTGCTGAGTGGTGGAAGGTCCTACGATGATGTTGACTCTCCAGCTTCTGCACTTAGACAGCTTGGAGTTTTGACTTTTACAATTGGGTCTAGAGCCTCTGACAGTGAAGAGTTGCAGAAAATATCCCATGACCCTGGTCATGCTGTTTCAGTGTCAGAATTCACTGACCTTCCCAATGTCCAAGAGAAGTTTGTTTCTTCTCTGGACGATGCAGTGACCCAAAAAGGAACTGAAGTGCCTCCAGATAGAGGTATGTCTTTTCTGTCTGGGTACTGCTCCTAATTATGGACTTATGCCACTTTCAAATGGCTGGTTGTTATTGTTTAGTTTCTACAGTATTGCACAGTCACTATTTTGAAATTTTTATTCCCACTCAGTCAGTATTTTAGCCTTGAAATTCCAATGAACCAGGGAAGTTTTCCGCAGTCTTGATTGCATTTTTCACCCTCATTTCAGCACATCAAAGTTGCAAAAGTAAATATTGCTGTTTTTGCTAATTCTGAAAGTCCAATGGCTTTCAAATTTTCTTCGGTCTTAAATTAATGATTTCTGTTTTCACCTTAAATCTCTTTATTAGATGACATAGCCAAAAAGGATGTTGTTTTCCTACTGGATGGGTCTGATGGCACTAGAAATGGATTCCCAGCAATGAAAGACTTTGTGCAAAGAGTAGTGGAGAAATTGAATGTGGAGGAGAACAAAGACAGAGTTTCTGTGGTCCAGTACAGCAGAGATCCTGAAGTTCAGTTTTATTTGAACACATACTCCACAAAGGCAGATGTCAGCAATAGCATAAGAAACTTGAGACACAAAGGTGGAAGACCCCTCAACACTGGGGCAGCCCTCCAGTTTGTCAAGGATAATGTGTTTACTGCGTCTGCTGGGAGCAGGCGTTTAGAAGGTGTTCCTCAGCTCCTAATTTTGCTGACTGGTGGCAGGTCCGATGATAATGTTGACTCTCCAGCCTCAGCACTTAAAAAGCTCGGAGTTTTGACTTTTACAATTGGGACAAGAGGCTCTGACAGTAAAGAGTTGCAGAAGATATCCCATGATCCTAGTCATGCTGTTTCAGTGTCAGAATTCACTGAACTGCCCAACGTCCAAGAGAATTTTGTTTCTTCTGTGGAAGATGTAGTGACCCAAAAAGGAACTGAAGTGCCTCCAGATAGAGGTATGTCCTTTCTGTCTAGTTTCTGATCCTATTTTTGGACGTATGCCACTTTTAAATGGCTGGCTGTTATTGTTTCGTTTCTATTGCACCGTAACGATTTTTGGCATTTTTATTTCCACTCACTCAGTTTTTCATCATTACCATTCCAGGGAGTTAGGAAAGACTAATTCTACAGTTTTCTTTGCGATTTTAACAACCATTTCAGCATAACAAGTTACCAAACTATATACTGCTGTTTTTGGAAATTCTGTACGTTCAATGGCTTTCAACTGGTCTGATGTAAAAAATTAATGGTTTCTCTTTTCACATTACTCTCTGCAGTAGATGAAAAAGCCAAAAAGGATGTTGTTTTTCTACTTGATGGTTCTGATGGCACTAGAAATGGATTCCCAGCAATGCAAGACTTTGTACAAAGAGTTGTGGAGAAACTGAATGTGGAAGAGAACGAAGATAGAGTTTCTGTGGTCCAGTACAGCAGAGATCCAGAGGCTCAATTCTATCTGAACACATACTCAACAAAGGCAGATGTCAGCAATAGCATAAGAAACTTGAGACACAAAGGTGGAAGACCCCTCAACACTGGGGCAGCCCTCCAATTTGTCAAGGACAATGTATTTACTACTTCTGCTGGGAGCAGGCATTTAGAGGGTGTTCCTCAGCTCTTAATCTTGCTGAGTGGTGGAAAGTCTTATGATAATGTTGATTCTCCAGCTTCTGCACTTAAACAGCTTGGAGTTTTGACCTTTGCAATTGGGACAAGAGGCTCTGATAGTCAAGAGTTGCTGAAGATATCCCACGATACTAGTCATGCTCTTGCAGTGTCAGAATTCACTGACCTTCCCAGAGTCCATGAGCAGCTTGTTTCGTCTCTGGATGATGTAGTGGTCCAAAATGGAACTGTAGTGCCTGCAGTTAGGGGTATGTCTTTTCCCACCTGTTTCTGATCCTCAGTTTGCATTTATTCCAAATTCAAGTGCCATGTTTTTACCATTTGTTTTCCATTGCACAATTAAGTTTTTCACATTCTTGTTCCCTCTCATTTAGTGTTTTACCACTTTGGTTTTTAGTAAATTGGGAAAAAAAATTTCTGCGGTCTTCTTTGCATTTTTAACAAGGATTTCAGTATATCAAATATACGAAAGTAAACACTGTTATTTTGGAAATTCTTTACATTCAATGGCTTTTAACTGGTCTTATGTCTCAAATTGATGGTTTCTATTTTCACAATAATTTTCTTCATTAGATGACAAAGCCAAAAAGGATGTTGTTTTCCTACTGGATGGGTCTGATGGCACTAGAAATGGATTCCCAGCAATGAAAGACTTTGTTCAAAGAGTTGTGGAGAAACTGAATGTGGAGGAAAACAAAGACAGAGTTTCTGTGGTCCAGTTCAGCAGAGATCCTGAAGCTCATTTTTATCTGAACACATACTCAACAAAGGCAGATGTCAGCAATAGCATAAGAAATTTGAGACCCAAAGGTGGAAGACCCCTCAACATTGGTGCAGCCCTTCAGTTTGTCAAGGGTAATGTGTTTACTCCATCTGCCGGGAGCAGGCGTTTGGATGGTGTTCCGCAGCTCCTAATTTTGCTGAGTGGTGGAAGGTCCTACGATGATGTTGACTCTCCAGCTTCTGCACTTAGACAGCTTGGAGTTTTGACTTTTACAATTGGGTCTAGAGCCTCTGACAGTGAAGAGTTGCAGAAAATATCCCATGACCCTGGTCATGCTGTTTCAGTGTCAGAATTCACTGACCTTCCCAATGTCCAAGAGAAGTTTGTTTCTTCTCTGGACGATGCAGCGACCCAAAAAGGAACTGAAGTGCCTCCAGATAGAGGTATGTCTTTTCTGTCTGGGTACTGCTCCTAATTATGGACTTATGCCACTTTCAAATGGCTGGTTGTTATTGTTTAGTTTCTACAGAATTGCACAGTCACTATTTTGAAATTTTTATTCCCACTCAATCAGTATTTTAGCCTTGAAATTCCAATGAATCAGGGAAGTTTTCCGCTGTCTTGATTGCATTTTTCACCCTCATTTCAGCACATCAAAGTTGCAAAAGTAAATATTGCTGTTTTTGCTAATTCTGAAAGTCCAATGGCTTTCAAATTTTCTTCGGTCTTAAATTAATGATTTCTGTTTTCACCTTAAATCTCTTTATTAGATGACATAGCCAAAAAGGATGTTGTTTTCCTACTGGATGGGTCTGATGGCACTACAAATGGATTCCCAGCAATGAAAGACTTTGTGCAAAGAGTAGTGGAGAAATTGAATGTGGAGGAGAACAAAGACAGAGTTTCTGTGGTCCAGTACAGCAGAGATCCTGAAGTTCAGTTTTATTTGAACACATACTCCACAAAGGCAGATGTCAGCAATAGCATAAGAAACTTGAGACACAAAGGTGGAAGACCCCTCAACACTGGGGCAGCCCTCCAGTTTGTCAAGGATAATGTGTTTACTGCGTCTGCTGGGAGCAGACGTTTAGAAGGTGTTCCTCAGCTCCTAATTTTGCTGACTGGTGGCAGGTCCGATGATAATGTTGACTCTCCAGCCTCAGCACTTAAAAAGCTTGGAGTTTTGACTTTTACAATTGGGACAAGAAGCTCTGACAGTAAAGAGTTGCAGAAGATATCCCATGATCCTAGTCATGCTGTTTCAGTGTCAGAATTCACTGAACTGCCCAACGTCCAAGAGAATTTTGTTTCTTCTGTGGTAGATGTAGTGACCCAAAAAGGAACTGAAGTGCCTCCAGATAGAGGTATGTCCTTTCTGTCTAGTTTCTGATCCTATTTTTGGACGTATGCCACTTTTAAATGGCTGGCTGTTATTGTTTCGTTTCTATTGCACCGTAACGATTTTTGGCATTTTTATTTCCACTCACTCAGTTTTTCATCATTGCCATTCCAGGGAGTTAGGAAAGACTTATTCTACAGTTTTCTTTGCGATTTTAACAACCATTTCAGCATAACAAGTTACCAAACTATATACTGCTGTTTTTGGAAATTCTGTATGTTCAATGGCTTTCAACTGGTCTGATGTAAAAAATTAATGGTTTCTCTTTTCACCTTACTTTCTGCAGTAGATGAAAAAGCCAAAAAGGATGTTGTTTTTCTACTTGATGGTTCTGATGGCACTAGAAATGGATTCCCAGCAATGCAAGACTTTGTACAAAGAGTTGTGGAGAAACTGAATGTGGAAGAGAACCAAGATAGAGTTTCTGTGGTCCAGTACAGCAGAGATCCAGAGGCTCAATTCTATCTGAACACATACTCAACAAAGGCAGATGTCAGCAATAGCATAAGAAACTTGAGACACAAAGGTGGAAGACCCCTCAACACTGGGGCAGCCCTCCAATTTGTCAAGGACAATGTATTTACTACTTCTGCTGGGAGCAGGCGTTTAGAGGGTGTTCCTCAGCTCTTAATCTTGCTGAGTGGTGGAAAGTCTTATGATAATGTTGATACTCCAGCTTCTGCACTGAAACAGCTTGGAGTTTTGACCTTTGCAATTGGGACAAGAGGCTCTGATAGTCAAGAGTTGCTGAAGATATCCCACGATACTAGTCATGCTCTTGCAGTCTCAGAATTCACTGACCTTCCCAGAGTCCATGAGCAGCTTGTTTCGTCTCTGGATGATGTAGTGGTCCAAAATGGAACTGTAGTGCCTGCAGTTAGGGGTATGTCTTTTCCCACCTGTTTCTGATCCTAAGTTTGCATTTATTCCAAATTCAAGTGCCATGTTTTTACCATTTGTTTTCCATTGCACAATTAAGTTTTTCACATTCTTGTTCCCTCTCATTTAGTGTTTTACCACTGAGGTTTTTAGTGAATTGGGAAAAAAATTTCTGCGGTCTTCTTTGCATTTATAACAAGGATTTCAGTATATCAAATATATGAAAGTAAACACTGTTATTTTGGAAATTCTTTACATTCAATGGCTTTTAACTGGTCTTATGTCTCAAATTGATGGTTTCTATTTTCACAATAATTTTCTTCATTAGATGACAAAGCCAAAAAGGATGTTGTTTTCCTACTGGATGGGTCTGATGGCACTAGAAATGGATTCCCAGCAATGAAAGACTTTGTTCAAAGAGTTGCGGAGAAACTGAATGTGGAGGAAAACAAAGACAGAGTTTCTGTGGTCCAGTTCAGCAGAGATCCTGAAGCTCATTTTTATCTGAACACATACTCAACAAAGGCAGATGTCAGCAATAGCATAAGAAATTTGAGACACAAAGGTGGAAGACCCCTCAACATTGGTGCAGCCCTTCAGTTTGTCAAGGGTAATGTGTTTACTCCATCTGCCGGGAGCAGGCGTTTGGAAGGTGTTCCGCAGCTCCTAATTTTGCTGAGTGGTGGAAAGTCCTACGATGATGTTGACTCTCCAGCTTCTGCACTTAGACAGCTTGGAGTTTTGACTTTTACAATTGGGTCTAGAGCCTCTGACAGTGAAGAGTTGCAGAAAATATCCCATGACCCTGGTCATGCTGTTTCAGTGTCAGAATTCACTGACCTTCCCAATGTCCAAGAGAAGTTTGTTTCTTCTCTGGACGATGCAGTGACCCAAAAAGGAACTGAAGTGCCTCCAGATAGAGGTATGTCTTTTCTGTCTGGGTACTGCTCCTAATTATGGACTTATGCCACTTTCAAATGGTTGGTTGTTATTGTTTAGTTTCTACAGAATTGCACAGTCACTATTTTGAAATTTTTATTCCCACTCAATCAGTATTTTAGCCTTGAAATTCCAATGAATCAGGGAAGTTTTCCGCAGTCTTGATTGCATTTTTCACCATCATTTCAGCACATCAAAGTTGCAAAAGTAAATATTGCTGTTTTTGCTAATTCTGAAAGTCCAATGGCTTTCAAATTTTCTTCGGTCTTAAATTAATGATTTCTGTTTTCACCTTAAATCTCTTTATTAGATGACATAGCCAAAAAGGATGTTGTTTTCCTTCTGGATGGGTCTGATGGCACTAGAAATGGATTCCCAGCAATGAAAGACTTTGTGCAAAGAGTAGTGGAGAAATTGAATGTGGAGGAGAACAAAGACAGAGTTTCTGTGGTCCAGTACAGCAGAGATCCTGAAGTTCAGTTTTATTTGAACACATACTCCACAAAGGCAGATGTCAGCAATAGCATAAGAAACTTGAGACACAAAGGTGGAAGACCCCTCAACACTGGGGCTGCCCTCCAGTTTGTCAAGGATAATGTGTTTACTGCGTCTGCTGGGAGCAGGCGTTTAGAAGGTGTTCCTCAGCTCCTAATTTTGCTGACTGGTGGCAGGTCCGATGATAATGTTGACTCTCCAGCCTCAGCACTTAAAAAGCTCGGAGTTTTGACTTTTACAATTGGGACAAGAGGCTCTGACAGTAAAGAGTTGCAGAAGATATCCCATGATCCTAGTCATGCTGTTTCAGTGTCAGAATTCACTGAACTGCCCAACGTCCAAGAGAATTTTGTTTCTTCTGTGGAAGATGTAGTGACCCAAAAAGGAACTGAAGTGCCTCCAGATAGAGGTATGTCCTTTCTGTCTAGTTTCTGATCCTATTTTTGGACGTATGCCACTTTTAAATGGCTGGCTGTTATTGTTTCGTTTCTATTGCACCGTAACGATTTTTGGCATTTTTATTTCCACTCACTCAGTTTTTCATCATTACCATTCCAGGGAGTTAGGAAAGACTTATTCTACAGTTTTCTTTGCGATTTTAACAACCATTTCAGCATAACAAGTTACCAAACTATATACTGCTGTTTTTGGAAATTCTGTACGTTCAATGGCTTTCAACTGGTCTGATGTAAAAAATTAATGGTTTCTCTTTTCACATTACTCTCTGCAGTAGATGAAAAAGCCAAAAAGGATGTTGTTTTTCTACTTGATGGTTCTGATGGCACTAGAAATGGATTCCCAGCAATGCAAGACTTTGTACAAAGAGTTGTGGAGAAACTGAATGTGGAAGAGAACGAAGATAGAGTTTCTGTGGTCCAGTACAGCAGAGATCCAGAGGCTCAATTCTATCTGAACACATACTCAACAAAGGCAGATGTCAGCAATAGCATAAGAAACTTGAGACACAAAGGTGGAAGACCCCTCAACACTGGGGCAGCCCTCCAATTTGTCAAGGACAATGTATTTACTACTTCTGCTGGGAGCAGGCATTTAGAGGGTGTTCCTCAGCTCTTAATCTTGCTGAGTGGTGGAAAGTCTTATGATAATGTTGATTCTCCAGCTTCTGCACTTAAACAGCTTGGAGTTTTGACCTTTGCAATTGGGACAAGAGGCTCTGATAGTCAAGAGTTGCTGAAGATATCCCACGATACTAGTCATGCTCTTGCAGTGTCAGAATTCACTGACCTTCCCAGAGTCCATGAGCAGCTTGTTTCGTCTCTGGATGATGTAGTGGTCCAAAATGGAACTGTAGTGCCTGCAGTTAGGGGTATGTCTTTTCCCACCTGTTTCTGATCCTCAGTTTGCATTTATTCCAAATTCAAGTGCCATGTTTTTACCATTTGTTTTCCATTGCACAATTAAGTTTTTCACATTCTTGTTCCCTCTCATTTAGTGTTTTACCACTTTGGTTTTTAGTGAATTGGGAAAAAAAATTTCTGCGGTCTTCTTTGCATTTTTAACAAGGATTTCAGTATATCAAATATACGAAAGTAAACACTGTTATTTTGGAAATTCTTTACATTCAATGGCTTTTAACTGGTCTTATGTCTCAAATTGATGGTTTCTATTTTCACAATAATTTTCTTCATTAGATGACAAAGCCAAAAAGGATGTTGTTTTCCTACTGGATGGGTCTGATGGCACTAGAAATGGATTCCCAGCAATGAAAGACTTTGTTCAAAGAGTTGTGGAGAAACTGAATGTGGAGGAAAACAAAGACAGAGTTTCTGTGGTCCAGTTCAGCAGAGATCCTGAAGCTCATTTTTATCTGAACACATACTCAACAAAGGCAGATGTCAGCAATAGCATAAGAAATTTGAGACCCAAAGGTGGAAGACCCCTCAACATTGGTGCAGCCCTTCAGTTTGTCAAGGGTAATGTGTTTACTCCATCTGCCGGGAGCAGGCGTTTGGATGGTGTTCCGCAGCTCCTAATTTTGCTGAGTGGTGGAAGGTCCTACGATGATGTTGACTCTCCAGCTTCTGCACTTAGACAGCTTGGAGTTTTGACTTTTACAATTGGGTCTAGAGCCTCTGACAGTGAAGAGTTGCAGAAAATATCCCATGACCCTGGTCATGCTGTTTCAGTGTCAGAATTCACTGACCTTCCCAATGTCCAAGAGAAGTTTGTTTCTTCTCTGGATGATGCAGCGACCCAAAAAGGAACTGAAGTGCCTCCAGATAGAGGTATGTCTTTTCTGTCTGGGTACTGCTCCTAATTATGGACTTATGCCACTTTCAAATGGCTGGTTGTTATTGTTTAGTTTCTACAGAATTGCACAGTCACTATTTTGAAATTTTTATTCCCACTCAATCAGTATTTTAGCCTTGAAATTCCAATGAATCAGGGAAGTTTTCCGCTGTCTTGATTGCATTTTTCACCCTCATTTCAGCACATCAAAGTTGCAAAAGTAAATATTGCTGTTTTTGCTAATTCTGAAAGTCCAATGGCTTTCAAATTTTCTTCGGTCTTAAATTAATGATTTCTGTTTTCACCTTAAATCTCTTTATTAGATGACATAGCCAAAAAGGATGTTGTTTTCCTACTGGATGGGTCTGATGGCACTACAAATGGATTCCCAGCAATGAAAGACTTTGTGCAAAGAGTAGTGGAGAAATTGAATGTGGAGGAGAACAAAGACAGAGTTTCTGTGGTCCAGTACAGCAGAGATCCTGAAGTTCAGTTTTATTTGAACACATACTCCACAAAGGCAGATGTCAGCAATAGCATAAGAAACTTGAGACACAAAGGTGGAAGACCCCTCAACACTGGGGCAGCCCTCCAGTTTGTCAAGGATAATGTGTTTACTGCGTCTGCTGGGAGCAGACGTTTAGAAGGTGTTCCTCAGCTCCTAATTTTGCTGACTGGTGGCAGGTCCGATGATAATGTTGACTCTCCAGCCTCAGCACTTAAAAAGCTTGGAGTTTTGACTTTTACAATTGGGACAAGAAGCTCTGACAGTAAAGAGTTGCAGAAGATATCCCATGATCCTAGTCATGCTGTTTCAGTGTCAGAATTCACTGAACTGCCCAACGTCCAAGAGAATTTTGTTTCTTCTGTGGTAGATGTAGTGACCCAAAAAGGAACTGAAGTGCCTCCAGATAGAGGTATGTCCTTTCTGTCTAGTTTCTGATCCTATTTTTGGACGTATGCCACTTTTAAATGGCTGGCTGTTATTGTTTCGTTTCTATTGCACCGTAACGATTTTTGGCATTTTTATTTCCACTCACTCAGTTTTTCATCATTGCCATTCCAGGGAGTTAGGAAAGACTTATTCTACAGTTTTCTTTGCGATTTTAACAACCATTTCAGCATAACAAGTTACCAAACTATATACTGCTGTTTTTGGAAATTCTGTATGTTCAATGGCTTTCAACTGGTCTGATGTAAAAAATTAATGGTTTCTCTTTTCACCTTACTTTCTGCAGTAGATGAAAAAGCCAAAAAGGATGTTGTTTTTCTACTTGATGGTTCTGATGGCACTAGAAATGGATTCCCAGCAATGCAAGACTTTGTACAAAGAGTTGTGGAGAAACTGAATGTGGAAGAGAACCAAGATAGAGTTTCTGTGGTCCAGTACAGCAGAGATCCAGAGGCTCAATTCTATCTGAACACATACTCAACAAAGGCAGATGTCAGCAATAGCATAAGAAACTTGAGACACAAAGGTGGAAGACCCCTCAACACTGGGGCAGCCCTCCAATTTGTCAAGGACAATGTATTTACTACTTCTGCTGGGAGCAGGCGTTTAGAGGGTGTTCCTCAGCTCTTAATCTTGCTGAGTGGTGGAAAGTCTTATGATAATGTTGATACTCCAGCTTCTGCACTGAAACAGCTTGGAGTTTTGACCTTTGCAATTGGGACAAGAGGCTCTGATAGTCAAGAGTTGCTGAAGATATCCCACGATACTAGTCATGCTCTTGCAGTCTCAGAATTCACTGACCTTCCCAGAGTCCATGAGCAGCTTGTTTCGTCTCTGGATGATGTAGTGGTCCAAAATGGAACTGTAGTGCCTGCAGTTAGGGGTATGTCTTTTCCCACCTGTTTCTGATCCTAAGTTTGCATTTATTCCAAATTCAAGTGCCATGTTTTTACCATTTGTTTTCCATTGCACAATTAAGTTTTTCACATTCTTGTTCCCTCTCATTTAGTGTTTTACCACTGAGGTTTTTAGTGAATTGGGAAAAAAATTTATGCGGTCTTCTTTGCATTTATAACAAGGATTTCAGTATATCAAATATATGAAAGTAAACACTGTTATTTTGGAAATTCTTTACATTCAATGGCTTTTAACTGGTCTTATGTCTCAAATTGATGGTTTCTATTTTCACAATAATTTTCTTCATTAGATGACAAAGCCAAAAAGGATGTTGTTTTCCTACTGGATGGGTCTGATGGCACTAGAAATGGATTCCCAGCAATGAAAGACTTTGTTCAAAGAGTTGTGGAGAAACTGAATGTGGAGGAAAACAAAGACAGAGTTTCTGTGGTCCAGTTCAGCAGAGATCCTGAAGCTCATTTTTATCTGAACACATACTCAACAAAGGCAGATGTCAGCAATAGCATAAGAAATTTGAGACACAAAGGTGGAAGACCCCTCAACATTGGTGCAGCCCTTCAGTTTGTCAAGGGTAATGTGTTTACTCCATCTGCCGGGAGCAGGCGTTTGGAAGGTGTTCCGCAGCTCCTAATTTTGCTGAGTGGTGGAAGGTCCTACGATGATGTTGACTCTCCAGCTTCTGCACTTAGACAGCTTGGAGTTTTGACTTTTACAATTGGGTCTAGAGCCTCTGACAGTGAAGAGTTGCAGAAAATATCCCATGACCCTGGTCATGCTGTTTCAGTGTCAGAATTCACTGACCTTCCCAATGTCCAAGAGAAGTTTGTTTCTTCTCTGGACGATGCAGTGACCCAAAAAGGAACTGAAGTGCCTCCAGATAGAGGTATGTCTTTTCTGTCTGGGTACTGCTCCTAATTATGGACTTATGCCACTTTCAAATGGCTGGTTGTTATTGTTTAGTTTCTACAGAATTGCACAGTCACTATTTTGAAATTTTTATTCCCACTCAGTCAGTATTTTAGCCTTGAAATTCCAATGAACCAGGGAAGTTTTCCGCAGTCTTGATTGCATTTTTCACCATCATTTCAGCACATCAAAGTTGCAAAAGTAAATATTGCTGTTTTTGCTAATTCTGAAAGTCCAATGGCTTTCAAATTTTCTTCGGTCTTAAATTAATGATTTCTGTTTTCACCTTAAATCTCTTTATTAGATGACATAGCCAAAAAGGATGTTGTTTTCCTACTGGATGGGTCTGATGGCACTAGAAATGGATTCCCAGCAATGAAAGACTTTGTGCAAAGAGTAGTGGAGAAATTGAATGTGGAGGAGAACAAAGACAGAGTTTCTGTGGTCCAGTACAGCAGAGATCCTGAAGTTCAGTTTTATTTGAACACATACTCCACAAAGGCAGATGTCAGCAATAGCATAAGAAACTTGAGACACAAAGGTGGAAGACCCCTCAACACTGGGGCAGCCCTCCAGTTTGTCAAGGATAATGTGTTTACTGCGTCTGCTGGGAGCAGGCGTTTAGAAGGTGTTCCTCAGCTCCTAATTTTGCTGACTGGTGGCAGGTCCGATGATAATGTTGACTCTCCAGCCTCAGCACTTAAAAAGCTCGGAGTTTTGACTTTTACAATTGGGACAAGAGGCTCTGACAGTAAAGAGTTGCAGAAGATATCCCATGATCCTAGTCATGCTGTTTCAGTGTCAGAATTCACTGAACTGCCCAACGTCCAAGAGAATTTTGTTTCTTCTGTGGAAGATGTAGTGACCCAAAAAGGAACTGAAGTGCCTCCAGATAGAGGTATGTCCTTTCTGTCTAGTTTCTGATCCTATTTTTGGACGTATGCCACTTTTAAATGGCTGGCTGTTATTGTTTCGTTTCTATTGCACCGTAACGATTTTTGGCATTTTTATTTCCACTCACTCAGTTTTTCATCATTACCATTCCAGGGAGTAAGGAAAGACTTATTCTACAGTTTTCTTTGCGTTTTAACAACCATTTCAGCATAACAAGTTACCAAACTATATACTGCTGTTTTTGGAAATTCTGTACGTTCAATGGCTTTCACCTGGTCTGATGTAAAAAATTAATGGTTTCTCTTTTCACATTACTCTCTGCAGTAGATGAAAAAGCCAAAAAGGATGTTGTTTTTCTACTTGATGGTTCTGATGGCACTAGAAATGGATTCCCAGCAATGCAAGACTTTGTACAAAGAGTTGTGGAGAAACTGAATGTGGAAGAGAACGAAGATAGAGTTTCTGTGGTCCAGTACAGCAGAGATCCAGAGGCTCAATTCTATCTGAACACATACTCAACAAAGGCAGATGTCAGCAATAGCATAAGAAGCTTGAGACACAAAGGTGGAAGACCCCTCAACACTGGGGCAGCCCTCCAATTTGTCAAGGACAATGTATTTACTACTTCTGCTGGGAGCAGGCATTTAGAGGGTGTTCCTCAGCTCTTAATCTTGCTGAGTGGTGGAAAGTCTTATGATAATGTTGATTCTCCAGCTTCTGCACTTAAACAGCTTGGAGTTTTGACCTTTGCAATTGGGACAAGAGGCTCTGATAGTCAAGAGTTGCTGAAGATATCCCACGATACTAGTCATGCTCTTGCAGTGTCAGAATTCACTGACCTTCCCAGAGTCCATGAGCAGCTTGTTTCGTCTCTGGATGATGTAGTGGTCCAAAATGGAACTGTGGTGCCTGCAGTTAGGGGTATGTCTTTTCCCACCTGTTTCTGATCCTCAGTTTGCATTTATTCCAAATTCAAGTGCCATGTTTTTACCATTTGTTTTCCATTGCACAATTAAGTTTTTCACATTCTTGTTCCCTCTCATTTAGTGTTTTACCACTGAGGTTTTTAGTGAATTGGGAAAAAAAATTTCTGCGGTCTTCTTTGCATTTTTAACAAGGATTTCAGTATATCAAATATACGAAAGTAAACACTGTTATTTTGGAAATTCTTTACATTCAATGGCTTTTAACTGGTCTTATGTCTCAAATTGATGGTTTCTATTTTCACAATAATTTTCTTCATTAGATGACAAAGCCAAAAAGGATGTTGTTTTTCTACTGGATGGGTCTGATGGCACTAGAAATGGATTCCCAGCAATGAAAGACTTTGTTCAAAGAGTTGTGGAGAAACTGAATGTGGAGGAAAACAAAGACAGAGTTTCTGTGGTCCAGTTCAGCAGAGATCCTGAAGCTCATTTTTATCTGAACACATACTCAACAAAGGCAGATGTCAGCAATAGCATAAGAAATTTGAGACACAAAGGTGGAAGACCCCTCAACATTGGTGCAGCCCTTCAGTTTGTCAAGGGTAATGTGTTTACTCCATCTGCCGGGAGCAGGCGTTTGGATGGTGTTCCGCAGCTCCTAATTTTGCTGAGTGGTGGAAGGTCCTACGATGATGTTGACTCTCCAGCTTCTGCACTTAGACAGCTTGGAGTTTTGACTTTTACAATTGGGTCTAGAGCCTCTGACAGTGAAGAGTTGCAGAAAATATCCCATGACCCTGGTCATGCTGTTTCAGTGTCAGAATTCACTGACCTTCCCAATGTCCAAGAGAAGTTTGTTTCTTCTCTGGACGATGCAGCGACCCAAAAAGGAACTGAAGTGCCTCCAGATAGAGGTATGTCTTTTCTGTCTGGGTACTGCTCCTAATTATGGACTTATGCCACTTTCAAATGGCTGGTTGTTATTGTTTAGTTTCTACAGAATTGCACAGTCACTATTTTGAAATTTTTATTCCCACTCAATCAGTAGTTTTAGCCTTGAAATTCCAATGAATCAGGGAAGTTTTCCGCTGTCTTGATTGCATTTTTCACCCTCATTTCAGCACATCAAAGTTGCAAAAGTAAATATTGCTGTTTTTGCTAATTCTGAAAGTCCAATGGCTTTCAAATTTTCTTCGGTCTTAAATTAATGGTTTCTGTTTTCACCTTAAATCTCTTTATTAGATGACATAGCCAAAAAGGATGTTGTTTTCCTACTGGATGGGTCTGATGGCACTACAAATGGATTCCCAGCAATGAAAGACTTTGTGCAAAGAGTAGTGGAGAAATTGAATGTGGAGGAGAACAAAGACAGAGTTTCTGTGGTCCAGTACAGCAGAGATCCTGAAGTTCAGTTTTATTTGAACACATACTCCACAAAGGCAGATGTCAGCAATAGCATAAGAAACTTGAGACACAAAGGTGGAAGACCCCTCAACACTGGGGCAGCCCTCCAGTTTGTCAAGGATAATGTGTTTACTGCGTCTGCTGGGAGCAGGCGTTTAGAAGGTGTTCCTCAGCTCCTAATTTTGCTGACTGGTGGCAGGTCCGATGATAATGTTGACTCTCCAGCCTCAGCACTTAAAAAGCTCGGAGTTTTGACTTTTACAATTGGGACAAGAGGCTCTGACAGTAAAGAGTTGCAGAAGATATCCCATGATCCTAGTCATGCTGTTTCAGTGTCAGAATTCACTGAACTGCCCAACGTCCAAGAGAATTTTGTTTCTTCTGTGGAAGATGTAGTGACCCAAAAAGGAACTGAAGTGCCTCCAGATAGAGGTATGTCCTTTCTGTCTAGTTTCTGATCCTATTTTTGGACGTATGCCACTTTTAAATGGCTGGCTGTTATTGTTTCGTTTCTATTGCACCGTAACGATTTTTGGCATTTTTATTTCCACTCACTCAGTTTTTCATCATTACCATTCCAGGGAGTTAGGAAAGACTTATTCTACAGTTTTCTTTGCGATTTTAACAACCATTTCAGCATAACAAGATACCAAACTATATACTGCTGTTTTTGGAAATTCTGTACGTTCAATGGCTTTCAACTGGTCTGATGTAAAAAATTAATGGTTTCTCTTTTCACATTACTCTCTGCAGTAGATGAAAAAGCCAAAAAGGATGTTGTTTTTCTACTTGATGGTTCTGATGGCACTAGAAATGGATTCCCAGCAATGCAAGACTTTGTACAAAGAGTTGTGGAGAAACTGAATGTGGAAGAGAACGAAGATAGAGTTTCTGTGGTCCAGTACAGCAGAGATCCAGAGGCTCAATTCTATCTGAACACATACTCAACAAAGGCAGATGTCAGCAATAGCATAAGAAGCTTGAGACACAAAGGTGGAAGACCCCTCAACACTGGGGCAGCCCTCCAATTTGTCAAGGACAATGTATTTACTACTTCTGCTGGGAGCAGGCATTTAGAGGGTGTTCCTCAGCTCTTAATCTTGCTGAGTGGTGGAAAGTCTTATGATAATGTTGATTCTCCAGCTTCTGCACTTAAACAGCTTGGAGTTTTGACCTTTGCAATTGGGACAAGAGGCTCTGATAGTCAAGAGTTGCTGAAGATATCCCACGATCCTAGTCATGCTCTTGCAGTCTCAGAATTCACTGACCTTCCCAGAGTCCATGAGCAGCTTGTTTCGTCTCTGGATGATGTAGTGGTCCAAAATGGAACTGTAGTGCCTGCAGTTAGGGGTATGTCTTTTCCCACCTGTTTCTGATCCTAAGTTTGCATTTATTCCAAATTCAAGTGCCATGTTTTTACCATTTGTTTTCCATTGCACAATTAAGTTTTTCACATTCTTGTTCCCTCTCATTTAGTGTTTTACCACTGAGGTTTTTAGTGAATTGGGAAAAAAATTTCTGCGGTCTTCTTTGCATTTTTAACAAAGATTTCAGTATATCAAATATATGAAAGTAAACACTGTTATTTTGGAAATTCTTTACATTCAATGGCTTTTAACTGGTCTTATGTCTCAAATTGATGGTTTCTATTTTCACAATAATTTTATTCATTAGATGACAAAGCCAAAAAGGATGTTGTTTTCCTACTGGATGGGTCTGATGGCACTAGAAATGGATTCCCAGCAATGAAAGACTTTGTTCAAAGAGTTGTGGAGAAACTGAATGTGGAGGAAAACAAAGACAGAGTTTCTGTGGTCCAGTTCAGCAGAGATCCTGAAGCTCATTTTTATCTGAACACATACTCAACAAAGGCAGATGTCAGCAATAGCATAAGAAATTTGAGACACAAAGGTGGAAGACCCCTCAACATTGGTGCAGCCCTTCAGTTTGTCAAGGGTAATGTGTTTACTCCATCTGCCGGGAGCAGGCGTTTGGAAGGTGTTCCGCAGCTCCTAATTTTGCTGAGTGGTGGAAGGTCCTACGATGATGTTGACTCTCCAGCTTCTGCACTTAGACAGCTTGGAGTTTTGACTTTTACAATTGGGTCTAGAGCCTCTGACAGTGAAGAGTTGCAGAAAATATCCCATGACCCTGGTCATGCTGTTTCAGTGTCAGAATTCACTGACCTTCCCAATGTCCAAGAGAAGTTTGTTTCTTCTCTGGACGATGCAGTGACCCAAAAAGGAACTGAAGTGCCTCCAGATAGAGGTATGTCTTTTCTGTCTGGGTACTGCTCCTAATTATGGACTTATGCCACTTTCAAATGGCTGGTTGTTATTGTTTAGTTTCTACAGAATTGCACAGTCACTATTTTGAAATTTTTATTCCCACTCAGTCAGTATTTTAGCCTTGAAATTCCAATGAACCAGGGAAGTTTTCCGCAGTCTTGATTGCATTTTTCACCCTCATTTCAGCACATCAAAGTTGCAAAAGTAAATATTGCTGTTTTTGCTAATTCTGAAAGTCCAATGGCTTTCAAATTTTCTTCGGTCTTAAATTAATGATTTCTGTTTTCACCTTAAATCTCTTTATTAGATGACATAGCCAAAAAGGATGTTGTTTTCCTACTGGATGGGTCTGATGGCACTAGAAATGGATTCCCAGCAATGAAAGACTTTGTGCAAAGAGTAGTGGAGAAATTGAATGTGGAGGAGAACAAAGACAGAGTTTCTGTGGTCCAGTACAGCAGAGATCCTGAAGTTCAGTTTTATTTGAACACATACTCCACAAAGGCAGATGTCAGCAATAGCATAAGAAACTTGAGACACAAAGGTGGAAGACCCCTCAACACTGGGGCAGCCCTCCAGTTTGTCAAGGATAATGTGTTTACTGCGTCTGCTGGGAGCAGGCGTTTAGAAGGTGTTCCTCAGCTCCTAATTTTGCTGACTGGTGGCAGGTCCGATGATAATGTTGACTCTCCAGCCTCAGCACTTAAAAAGCTCGGAGTTTTGACTTTTACAATTGGGACAAGAGGCTCTGACAGTAAAGAGTTGCAGAAGATATCCCATGATCCTAGTCATGCTGTTTCACTGTCAGAATTCACTGAACTGCCCAACGTCCAAGAGAATTTTGTTTCTTTTGTGGAAGATGTAGTGACCCAAAAAGGAACTGAAGTGCCTCCAGATAGAGGTATGTCCTTTCTGTCTAGTTTCTGATCCTATTTTTGGACGTATGCCACTTTTAAATGGCTGGCTGTTATTGTTTCGTTTCTATTGCACCGTAACGATTTTTGGCATTTTTATTTCCACTCACTCAGTTTTTCATCATTACCATTCCAGGGAGTAAGGAAAGACTTATTCTACAGTTTTCTTTGCGTTTTAACAACCATTTCAGCATAACAAGTTACCAAACTATATACTGCTGTTTTTGGAAATTCTGTACGTTCAATGGCTTTCAACTGGTCTGATGTAAAAAATTAATGGCTTCTCTTTTCACATTACTCTCTGCAGTAGATGAAAAAGCCAAAAAGGATGTTGTTTTTCTACTTGATGGTTCTGATGGCACTAGAAATGGATTCCCAGCAATGCAAGACTTTGTACAAAGAGTTGTGGAGAAACTGAATGTGGAAGAGAACGAAGATAGAGTTTCTGTGGTCCAGTACAGCAGAGATCCAGAGGCTCAATTCTATCTGAACACATACTCAACAAAGGCAGATGTCAGCAATAGCATAAGAAGCTTGAGACACAAAGGTGGAAGACCCCTCAACACTGGGGCAGCCCTCCAATTTGTCAAGGACAATGTATTTACTACTTCTGCTGGGAGCAGGCATTTAGAGGGTGTTCCTCAGCTCTTAATCTTGCTGAGTGGTGGAAAGTCTTATGATAATGTTGATTCTCCAGCTTCTGCACTTAAACAGCTTGGAGTTTTGACCTTTGCAATTGGGACAAGAGGCTCTGATAGTCAAGAGTTGCTGAAGATATCCCACGATCCTAGTCATGCTCTTGCAGTCTCAGAATTCACTGACCTTCCCAGAGTCCATGAGCAGCTTGTTTCGTCTCTGGATGATGTAGTGGTCCAAAATGGAACTGTAGTGCCTGCAGTTAGGGGTATGTCTTTTCCCACCTGTTTCTGATCCTAAGTTTGCATTTATTCCAAATTCAAGTGCCATGTTTTTACCATTTGTTTTCCATTGCACAATTAAGTTTTTCACTTTCTTGTTCCCTCTCATTTAGTGTTTTACCACTTTGGTTTTTAGTGAATTGGGAAAAAAAATTTCTGCGGTCTTCTTTGCATTTTTAACAAGGATTTCAGTATATCAAATATACGAAAGTAAACACTGTTATTTTGGAAATTCTTTACATTCAATGGCTTTTAACTGGTCTTATGTCTCAAATTGATGGTTTCTATTTTCACAATAATTTTCTTCATTAGATGACAAAGCCAAAAAGGATGTTGTTTTCCTACTGGATGGGTCTGATGGCACTAGAAATGGATTCCCAGCAATGAAAGACTTTGTTCAAAGAGTTGTGGAGAAACTGAATGTGGAGGAAAACAAAGACAGAGTTTCTGTGGTCCAGTTCAGCAGAGATCCTGAAGCTCATTTTTATCTGAACACATACTCAACAAAGGCAGATGTCAGCAATAGCATAAGAAATTTGAGACCCAAAGGTGGAAGACCCCTCAACATTGGGGCAGCCCTTCAGTTTGTCAAGGGTAATGTGTTTACTCCATCTGCCGGGAGCAGGCGTTTGGAAGGTGTTCCGCAGCTCCTAATTTTGCTGAGTGGTGGAAGGTCCTACGATGATGTTGACTCTCCAGCTTCTGCACTTAGACAGCTTGGAGTTTTGACTTTTACAATTGGGACTAGAGCCTCTGACAGTGAAGAGCTGCAGAAAATATCACATGACCCTGGTCATGCTGTTTCAGTGTCAGAATTCACTGACCTTCCCAATGTCCAAGAGAAGTTTGTTTCTTCTGTGGACGATGCAGTGACCCAAAAAGGAACTGAAGTGCCTCCAGATAGAGGTATGTCTTTTCTGTCTGGGTACTGCTCCTAATTATGGACTTATGCCACTTTCAAATGGCTGGTTGTTATTGTTTAGTTTCTACAGTATTGCACAGTCACTATTTTTGGCATTTTTATTCCCACTCAATCAGTATTTTAGCCTTGAAATTCCAGTGAATCAGGGAAGTTTTCCGCAGTCTTGATTGCATTTTTCACCCTCATTTCAGCACATCAAAGTTGCAAAAGTAAATATTGCTGTTTTTGCAAATTCTGTACGTCCAATGGCTTTCAAATTTTCTTCGGTCTTAAATTAATGGTTTCTGTTTTACCCTTAAATCTCTTTATTAGATGACATAGCCAAAAAGGATGTTGTTTTCCTACTGGATGGGTCTGATGGCACTAGAAATGGATTCCCAGCAATGCAAGACTTTGTACAAAGAGTTGTGGAGAAACTGAATGTGGAAGAGAACAAAGATAGAGTTTCTGTGGTCCAGTACAGCAGTGACCCAGATGCTCAATTCTATCTGAACACATACTCAACAAAGGCAGATGTCAGCAATAGCATTAGAAACTTGAGACACAAAGGTGGAAGACCCCTCAACACTGGGGCAGCCCTCCAGTTTGTCAAGGATAATGTGTTTACTGCGTCTGCTGGGAGCAGACGTTTAGAAGGTGTTCCTCAGCTCCTAATTTTGCTGACTGGTGGCAGGTCCGATGATAATGTTGACTCTCCAGCCTCAGCACTTAAAAAGCTCGGAGTTTTGACTTTTACAATTGGGACAAGAGGCTCTGACAGTAAAGAGTTGCAGAAGATATCCCATGATCCTAGTCATGCTGTTTCAGTGTCAGAATTCACTGAACTGCCCAACGTCCAAGAGAATTTTGTTTCTTCTGTGGAAGATGTAGTGTCCCAAAAAGGAACTGAAGTGCCTCCAGATAGAGGTATGTCTTTTCTGTCTAGTTTCTGATCATATTTTTGGACGTATGCCACTTTTAAATGGCTGGCTGTTCTTGTTTTGTTTCTATTGCACCGTAACGATTTTTGGCATTTTTATTTCCACTCACTCAGTTTTTCATCATTGCCATTCCAGGGAGTTAGGAAAGACTTATTCTACAGTTTTCTTTGCGATTTTAACAACCATTTCAGCATAACATGTTACCAAACTATATACTGCTGTTTTTGGAAATTCTGTACGTTCAATGGCTTTCAACTGGTCTGATGTAAAAAATTAATGGTTTCTCTTTTCACCTTACTTTCTGCAGTAGATGAAAAAGCCAAAAAGGATGTTGTTTTTCTACTTGATGGTTCTGATGGCACTAGAAATGGATTCCCAGCAATGCAAGACTTTGTACAAAGAGTTGTGGAGAAACTGAATGTGGAAGAGAACAAAGATAGAGTTTCTGTGGTCCAGTACAGCAGTGATTCAGATGCTCAATTCTATCTGAACACATACTCAACAAAGGCAGATGTCAGCAATAACATAAGAAACTTGAGACACAAAGGTGGAAGACCCCTCAACACTGGGGCAGCCCTCCAATTTATCAAGGACAATGTATTCACTACTTCTGCTGGGAGCAGGCATTTAGAGGGTGTTCCTCAGCTCTTAATCTTGCTGAGTGGTGGAAAGTCTTATGATAATGTTGATTCTCCAGCTTCTGCACTTAAACAGCTTGGAGTTTTGACCTTTGCAATTGGGACAAGAGGCTCTGATAGTCAAGAGTTGCTGAAGATATCCCACGATCCTAGTCATGCTCTTGCAGTGTCAGAATTCACTGACCTTCCCAGAGTCCATGAGCAGCTTGTTTCGTCTCTGGATGACGTAGTGGTCCAAAATGGAACTGTAGTGCCTGCAGTTAGGGGTATGTCTTTTCCCACCTGTTTCTGATCCTAAGTTTGCATTTATTCCAAATTCAAGTGCCATGTTTTTACCATTTGTTTTCCATTGCACAATTAAGTTTTTCACATTCTTGTTCCCTCTCATTTAGTGTTTTACCACTGAGGTTTTTAGTGAATTGGGAAAAAAATGTTCTGCGGTCTTCTTTGCATTTTTAACAAGGATTTCAGTATATCAAATATACGAAAGTAAACACTGTTATTTTGGAAATTCTTTACATTCAATGGCTTTTAACTGGTCTTATGTCTCAAATTGATGGTTTCTATTTTCACAATAATTTTCTTCATTAGATGACAAAGCCATAAAGGATGTTGTTTTCCTACTGGATGGGTCTGATGGCACTAGAAATGGATTCCCAGCAATGAAAGACTTTGTTCAAAGAGTTGTGGAGAAACTGAATGTGGAGGAAAACAAAGACAGAGTTTCTGTGGTCCAGTTCAGCAGAGATCCTGAAGCTCATTTTTATCTGAACACATACTCAACAAAGGCAGATGTCAGCAATAGCATAAGAAATTTGAGACACAAAGGTGGAAGACCCCTCAACACTGGGGCAGCCCTCCAATTTATCAAGGACAATGTATTTACTACTTCTGCTGGGAGCAGGCATTTAGAGGGTGTTCCTCAGCTCTTAATCTTGCTGAGTGGTGGAAAGTCTGATGATAATGTTGATTCTCCAGCTTCTGCACTTAAACAGCTTGGAGTTTTGACCTTTGCAATTGGGACAAGAGGCTCTGATAGTCAAGAGTTGCTGAAGATATCCCACGATCCTAGTCATGCTCTTGCAGTGTCAGAATTCACTGACCTTCCCAGAGTCCATGAGCAGCTTGTTTCGTCTCTGGATGACGTAGTGGTCCAAAATGGAACTGTAGTGCCTGCAGTTAGGGGTATGTCTTTTCCCACCTGTTTCTGATCCTAAGTTTGCATTTATTCCAAATTCAAGTGCCATGTTTTTACCATTTGTTTTCCATTGCACAATTAAGTTTTTCACATTCTTGTTCCCTCTCATTTAGTGTTTTACCACTGAGGTTTTTAGTGAATTGGGAAAAAAATGTTCTGCGGTCTTCTTTGCATTTTTAACAAGGATTTCAGTATATCAAATATACGAAAGTAAACACTGTTATTTTGGAAATTCTTGACATTCAATGGCTTTTAACTGGTCTTATGTCTCAAATTGATGGTTTCTATTTTCACAATAATTTTCTTCATTAGATGACAAAGCCATAAAGGATGTTGTTTTCCTACTGGATGGGTCTGATGGCACTAGAAATGGATTCCCAGCAATGAAAGACTTTGTTCAAAGAGTTGTGGAGAAACTGAATGTGGAGGAAAACAAAGACAGAGTTTCTGTGGTCCAGTTCAGCAGAGATCCTGAAGCTCATTTTTATCTGAACACATACTCAACAAAGGCAGATGTCAGCAATAGCATAAGAAATTTGAGACCCAAAGGTGGAAGACCCCTCAACATTGGTGCAGCACTTCAGTTTGTCAAGGGTAATGTGTTTACTCCATCTGCCGGGAGCAGGCGTTTGGAAGGTGTTCCGCAGCTCCTAATTTTGCTGAGTGGTGGAAGGTCCTACGATGATGTTGACTCTCCAGCTTCTGCACTTAGACAGCTTGGAGTTTTGACTTTTACAATTGGGACTAGAGCCTCTGACAGTGAAGAGCTGCAGAAAATATCACATGACCCTGGTCATGCTGTTTCAGTGTCAGAATTCACTGACCTTCCCAATGTCCAAGAGAAGTTTGTTTCTTCTGTGGACGATGCAGTGACCCAAAAAGGAACTGAAGTGCCTCCAGATAGAGGTATGTCTTTTCTGTCTGGGTACTGCTCCTAATTATGGACTTATTCCACTTTCAAATGGCTGGTTGTTATTGTTTAGTTTCTACAGTATTGCACAGTCACTATTTTTGACATTTTTATTCCCACTCAATTAGTATTTTAGCCTTGAAATTCCAATGAATCAGGGAAGTTTTCCGCAGTCTTGATTGCATTTTTCACCCTCTTTCAGCACATCAAAGTTGCAAAAGTAAATATTGCTGTTTTTGCTAATTCTGTACGTCCAATGGCTTTCTATATTTTCTTCGGTCTTAAATTAATGGTTTCTGTTTTCACCTTAAATCTCTTTATTAGATGGCATAGCCAAAAAGGATGTTGTTTTCCTACTGGATGGGTCTGATGGCACTAGAAATGGATTCCCAGCAATGAAAGACTTTGTGCAAAGAATAGTGGAGAAATTGAATGTGGAGGAGAACAAAGACAGAGTTTCTGTGGTCCAGTACAGCAGAGATCCTGGTGTTCAGTTTTATTTGAACACATACTCCACAAAGGCAGATGTCAGCAATAGCATAAGAAACTTGAGACACAAAGGTGGAAGACCCCTCAACACTGGGGCAGCCCTCCAGTTTGTCAAGGATAATGTGTTTACTGCGTCTGCTGGGAGCAGGCGTTTAGAAGGTGTTCCTCAGCTCCTAATTTTGCTGAGTGGTGGCAGGTCCGATGATAATGTTGACTCTCCAGCCTCTGCACTTAAAAAGCTCGGAGTTTTGACTTTTACAATTGGGACAAGAGGCTCTGACAGTAAAGAGTTGCAGAAGATATCCCATGATCCTAGTTATGCTGTTTCAGTGTCAGAATTCACTGAACTGCCCAACGTCCAAGAGAAATTTCTTTCTTCTGTGGAAGATGTAGTGACCCAAAAAGGAACTCAGGTGCCTCCAGATAGAGGTATGTCCTTTCTGTCTAGTTTCTGATCCTATGTATGGATGTATGCCATTTTTAAATTGCTGGCTGTTATTGTTTCGTTTCTATTGCACCGTCACGATTTTTGGCATTTTTATTTCCACTCACTCAGTTTTTCATCATTACCATTCCAGGGAGTTAGGAAAGACTTATTCTACAGTTTTCTTTGCGATTTTAACAACCATTTCAGCATAACAAGATACCAAACTATATACTGCTGTTTTTGGAAATTCTGTACGTTCAATGGCTTTCAACTGGTCTGATGTCAAAAATTAATGGTTTCTCTTTTCACCTTACTTTCTGCAGTAGAGGAAAAAGCCAAAAAGGATGTTGTTTTTCTACTTGATGGTTCTGATGGCACTAGAAATGGATTCCCAGCAATGCAAGACTTTGTACAAAGAGTTGTGGAGAAACTGAATGTGGAAGAGAACAAAGATAGAGTTTCTGTGGTCCAGTACAGCAGAGATCCAGAGGCTCAATTCTATCTGAACACATACTCAACAAAGGCAGATGTCAGCAATAGCATAAGAAACTTGAGACACAAAGGTGGAAGACCCCTCAACACTGGGGCAGCCCTCCAGTTTGTCAAGGATAATGTATTTACTACTTCTGCTGGGAGCAGGCGTTTAGAGGGTGTTCCTCAGCTCTTAATCTTGCTGAGTGGTGGAAAGTCTTATGATAATGTTGATTCTCCAGCTTCTGCACTTAAACAGCTTGGAGTTTTGACCTTTGCAATTGGGACTAGAGCCTCTGACAGTGAAGAGCTGCAGAAAATATCACATGACCCTGGTCATGCTGTTTCAGTGTCAGAATTCACTGACCTTCCCAATGTCCAAGAGAAGTTTGTTTCTTCTGTGGACGATGCAGTGACCCAAAAAGGAACTGAAGTGCCTCCAGATAGAGGTATGTCTATTCTGTCTGGGTACTGCTCCTAATTATGGACTTATGCCACTTTCAGATGGCTGGTTGTTATTGTTTAGTTTCTACAGTATTGCACAGTCACTATTTTTGACATTTTTATTCCCACTCAATCAGTATTTTAGCCTTGAAATTCCAATGAATCAGGGAAGTTTTCCGCAGTCTTGATTGCATTTTTCACCCTCATGTCAGCACATCAATGTTGCAAAAGTAAATATTGCTGTTTTTGCAAATTCTGTACGTCCAATGGCTTTCAAATTTTCTTCGTTCTTAAATTAATGGTTTCTGTTTTCACCTTAAATCTCTTTATTAGATGACATAGCCAAAAAGGATGTTGTTTTCCTACTGGATGGGTCTAATGGCACTAGAAATGGATTCCCAGCAATGAAAGACTTTGTGCAAAGAGTAGTGGAGAAATTGAATGTGGAGGAGAACAAAGACAGAGTTTCTGTGGTCCAGTACAGCAGAGATCCTGAAGTTCAGTTTTATTTGAACACATACTCCACAAAGGCAGATGTCAGCAATAGCATAAGAAACTTGAGACACAAAGGTGGAAGACCCCTCAACACTGGGGCAGCCCTCCAGTTTGTCAAGGATAATGTGTTTACTGCGTCTGCTGGGAGCAGGCGTTTAGAAGGTGTTCCTCAGCTCCTAATTTTGCTGACTGGTGGCAGGTCCGATGATAATGTTGACTCTCCAGCCTCTGCACTTAAAAAGCTTGGAGTTTTGACTTTTACAATTGGGACAAGAGGCTCTGACAGTAAAGAGTTGCAGAAGATATCCCATGATCCTAGTCATGCTGTTTCAGTGTCAGAATTCACTGAACTGCCCAACATCCAAGAGAATTTTGTTTCTTCTGTGGAAGATGTAGTGACCCAAAAAGGAACTGAAGTGCCTCCAGATAGAGGTATGTCTTTTCTGTCTAGTTTCTGATCATATTTTTGGACGTATGCCACTTTTAAATGCCTGGCTGTTATTGTTTTGTTTCTATTGCACTGTCACGATTTTTCGCATTTTTATTTCCACTCACTCAGTTTTTCATCATTGCCATTCCAGGGAGTTAGGAAAGACTTATTCTACAGTTTTCTTTGAGTTTTTAACAAACATTTCAGCATAACAAGTTACCAAACTATATACTGCTGTTTTTGAAAATTCTGTTAATTCAATGGCTTTCAACTGGTCTGATGTCAAAAATTAATGGTTTCTCTTTTCACCTCACTTTCTGCAGTAGATGAAAAAGCCAAAAAGGATGTTGTTTTTCTACTTGATGGTTCTGATGGCACTAGAAATGGATTCCCAGCAATGCAAGACTTTGTACAAAGAGTTGTCGAGAAACTGAATGTGGAAGAGAACAAAGATAGAGTTTCTGTGGTCCAGTACAGCAGTGATCCAGATGCTCAATTCTATCTGAACACATACTCAACAAAGGCAGATGTCAGCAATAGCATTAGAAACTTGAGTCACAAAGGTGGAAGACCCCTCAACACTGGGGCAGCCCTCCAATTTGTCAAGGACAATGTATTTACTACTTCTGCTGGGAGCAGGCGTTTAGAGGGTGTTCCTCAGCTCTTAATCTTGCTGAGTGGTGGAAAGTCTTATGATAATGTTGATTCTCCAGCTTCTGCACTTAAACAGCTTGGAGTTTTGACCTTTGCAATTGGGACAAGAGGCTCTGATAGTCAAGAGTTGCTGAAGATATCCCACGATCCTAGTCATGCTCTTGCAGTGTCAGAATTCACTGACCTTCCCAGAGTCCGTGAGCAGCTTGTTTCGTCTCTGGATGATGTAGTGGTCCAAAATGGAACTGTAGTGCCTGCAGTTAGGGGTATGTCTTTTCCCACCTGTTTCTGATCCTAAGTTTGCATTTATTCCAAATTCAAGTGCCATGTTTTTACCATTTGTTTTCCATTGCACAATTAAGTTTTTCACATTCTTGTTCCCTCTCATTTAGTGTTTTACCACAGAGGTTTTTAGTGAATTGGGAAAAAAAATTTCTGCGGTCTTCTTTGCATTTTTAACAAGGATTTCAGTATATCAAATATACGAAAGTAAACACTGTTATTTTGGAAATTCTTTACATTCAATGGCTTTTAACTGGTCTTATGTCTCAAATTGATGGTTTCTATTTTCACAATAATTTTCTTCATTAGATGACAAAGCCAAAAAGGATGTTGTTTTCCTACTGGATGGGTCTGATGGCACTAGAAATGGATTCCCAGCAATAAAAGACTTTGTTCAAAGAGTTGTGGAGAAACTGAATGTGGAGGAAAACAAAGACAGAGTTTCTGTGGTCCAGTTCAGCAGAGATCCTGAAGCTCATTTTTATCTGAACACATACTCAACAAAGGCAGATATCAGCAATAGCATAAGAAATTTGAGACACAAAGGTGGAAGACCTCTCAACACTGGGGCAGCCCTTCAGTTTGTCAAGGGTAATGTGTTTACTCCATCTGCCGGGAGCAGGCGTTTGGAAGGTATTTCGCAGCTCCTAATTTTGCTGAGTGGTGGAAGGTCCTACGATGATGTTGACTCTCCAGCTTCTGCACTTAGACAGCTTGGAGTTTTGACTTTTACAATTGGGACTAGAGCCTCTGACAGTGAAGAGCTGCAGAAAATATCACATGACCCTGGTCATGCTGTTTCAGTGTCAGAATTCACTGACCTTCCCAATGTCCAAGAGAAGTTTGTTTCTTCTGTGGACGATGCAGTGACCCAAAAAGGAACTGAAGTGCCTCCAGATAGAGGTATGTCTTTTCTGTCTGGGTACTGCTCCTAATTATGGACTTATGCCACTTTCAAATGGCTGGTTGTTATTGTTTAGTTTCTACAGTATTGCACAGTCACTATTTTTGACATTTTTATTCCTACTCAATCAGTATTTTAGCCTTGAAATTCCAATGAATCAGGGAAGTTTTCCGCAGTCTTGATTGCATTTTTCACCCTCATTTCAGCACATCAGAGTTGCAAAAGTAAATATTGCTGTTTTTGCAAATTCTGTACGTCCAATGGCTTTCAAATTTTCTTCGGTCTTAAATTAATGGTTTCTGTTTTCACCTTAAATCTCTTTATTAGACGACATAGCCAAAAAGGATGTTGTTTTCCTACTGGATGGGTCTGATGGCACTAGAAATGGATTCCCAGCAATGAAAGACTTTGTGCAAAGAGTAGTGGAGAAATTGAATGTGGAGGACAACCAAGACAGAGTTTCTGTGGTCCAGTACAGCAGAGATCCTGAAGTTCAGTTTTATTTGAACACATACTCCACAAAGGCAGATGTCAGCAATAGCATAAGGAACTTGAGACACAAAGGTGGAAGACCCCTCAACACTGGGGCAGCCCTCCAGTTTGTCAAGGATAATGTGTTTACTGCGTCTGCTGAGAGCAGGCGTTTAGAAGGTGTTCCTCAGCTCCTAATTTTGCTGACTGGTGGCAGGTCCAATGATAATGTTGACTCTCCAGCCTCAGCACTTAAAAAGCTCGGAGTTTTGACTTTTACAATTGGGACAAGAGGCTCTGACAGTAAAGAGTTGCAGAAGATATCCTATGATCCTAGTCATGCTGTTTCAGTGTCAGAATTCACTGAATTGCCCAACATCCAAGATAATTTTGTTTCTTCTGTGGAAGATGTAGTGACCCAAAAAGGAACTGAAGTGCCTCCAGATAGAGGTATGTCTTTTCTGTCTAGTTTCTGATCATATTTTTGGACGTATGCCACTTTTAAATGGCTGGCTGTTATTGTTTTGTTTCTATTGCACCGTCACGATTTTTGGCATTTTTATTTCCACTCACTCAGTTTTTCATCATTGCCATTCCAGGGAGTTAGGAAAGACTTATTCTACAGTTTTCTTTGCGTTTTTAACAACCATTTTAGCATAACAAGTTACCAAACTATATACTGCTGTTTTTGGAAATTCTGTAAGTTCAATGGCTTTCAACTGGTCTGATGTCAAAAATTAATGGTTTCTCTTTTCACCTTACTTTCTGCAGTAGATGACAAAGCCAAAAAGGATGTTGTTTTTCTACTTGATGGTTCTGATGGCACTAGAAATGGATTCCCAGCAATGCAAGACTTTGTACAAAGAGTTGTGGAGAAACTGAATGTGGAAGAGAACAAAGATAGAGTTTCTGTGGTCCAGTACAGCAGTGATCCAGATGCTCAATTCTATCTGAACACATACTCAACAAAGGCAGATGTCAGCAATAGCATAAGAAACTTGAGACACAAAGGTGGAAGACCCCTCAACACTGGGGCAGCCCTCCAATTTGTCAAGGACAATGTATTTACTACTTCTGCTGGGAGCAGGCGTTTAGAGGGTGTTCCTCAGCTCTTAATCTTGCTGAGTGGTGGAAGGTCCTACGATGATGTTGACTCTCCAGCTTCTGCACTTAAACAGCTTGGAGTTTTGACCTTTGCAATTGGGACAAGAGGCTCTGATAGTCAAGAGTTGCTGAAGATATCCCACGATCCTAGTCATGCTCTTGCAGTGTCAGAATTCACTGACCTTCCCAGAGTCCATGAGCAGCTTGTTTCGTCTCTGGATGATGTAGTGGTCCAAAATGGAACTGTAGTGCCTGCAGTTAGGGGTATGTCTTTTCCCACCTGTTTCTGATCCTAAGTTTGCATTTATTCCAAATACAAGTGCCATGTTTTTACCATTTGTTTTCCATTGCACAATTAAGTTTTTCACATTCTTGTTCCCTCTCATTTAGTGTTTTACCACTGAGGTTTTTAGTGAATTGGGACAAAAAATTTCTGCGGTCTTCTTTGCATTTTTAACAAGGATTTCAGTATATCAAATATACGAAAGTAAACACTGTTATTTTGGAAATTCTTTACATTCAATGGCTTTTAACTGGTCTTATGTCTCAAATTGATGGTTTCTATCTTCACAATAATTTTCTTCATTAGATGACAAAGCCAAAAAGGATGTTGTTTTCCTACTGGATGGGTCTGATGGCACTAGAAATGGATTCCAAGCAATGAAAGACTTTGTTCAAAGAGTTGTGGAGAAACTGAATGTGGAGGAAAACAAAGACAGAGTTTCTGTGGTCCAGTTCAGCAGAGATCCTGAAGCTCATTTTTATCTGAACACATACTCAACAAAGGCAGATGTCAGCAATAGCATAAGAAATTTGAGACACAAAGGTGGAAGACCCCTCAACATTGGTGCAGCCCTTCAGTTTGTTAAGGGTAATGTGTTTACTCCATCTGCCGGGAGCAGGCGTTTGGAAGGTGTTTCGCAGCTCCTAATTTTGCTGAGTGGTGGAAGGTCCTACGATGATGTTGACTCTCCAGCTTCTGCACTTAGACAGCTTGGAGTTTTGACTTTTACAATTGGGACTAGAGCCTCTGACAGTGAAGAGCTGCAGAAAATATCACATGACCCTGGTCATGCTGTTTCAGTGTCAGAATTCACTGACCTTCCCAATGTCCAAGAGAAGTTTGTTTCTTCTGTGGACGATGCAGTGACCCAAAAAGGAACTGAAGTGCCTCCAGATAGAGGTATGTCTTTTCTGTCTGGGTACTGCTCCTAATTATGGACTTATTCCACTTTCAAATGGCTGGTTGTTATTGTTTAGTTTCTACAGTATTGCACAGTCACTATTTTTGACATTTTTATTCCCACTCAATCAGTATTTTAGCCTTGAAATTCCAATGAATCAGGGAAGTTTTCCGCAGTCTTGATTGCATTTTTCACCCTCATTTCAGCACATCAATGTTGCAAAAGTAAATATTGCTGTTTTTGCAAATTCTGTACGTCCAATGGCTTTCAAATTTTCTTCGTTCTTAAATTAATGGTTTCTGTTTTCACGTTAAATCTCTTTATTAGATGACATAGCCAAAAAGGATGTTGTTTTCCTACTGGATGGGTCTAATGGCACTAGAAATGGATTCCCAGCAATGAAAGACTTTGTACAAAGAGTAGTGGAGGAATTGAATGTGGAGGAGAACAAAGACAGAGTTTCTGTGGTCCAGTACAGCAGAGATCCTGAAGTTCAGTTTTATTTGAACACATACTCCACAAAGGCAGATGTCAGCAATAGCATTAGAAACTTGAGACACAAAGGTGGAAGACCCCTCAACACTGGGGCAGCCCTCCAGTTTGTCAAGGATAATGTGTTTACTGCGTCTGCTGGGAGCAGGCGTTTAGAAGGTGTTCCTCAGCTCCTAATTTTGCTGACTGGTGGCAGGTCCGATGATAATGTTGACTCTCCAGCCTCTGCACTTAAAAAGTTCGGAGTTTTGACTTTTACAATTGGGACAAGAGGCTCTGACAGTAAAGAGTTGCAGAAGATATCCCATGATCCTAGTCATGCTGTTTCAGTGTCAGAATTCACTGAACTGCCCAACATCCAAGAGAATTTTGTTTCTTCTGTGGAAGATGTAGTGACCCAAAAAGGAACTGAAGTGCCTCCAGATAGAGGTATGTCTTTTCTGTCTAGTTTCTGATCATATTTTTGGACGTATGCCACTTTTAAATGCCTGGCTGTTATTGTTTTGTTTCTATTGCACTGTCACGATTTTTCGCATTTTTATTTCCACTCACTCAGTTTTTCATCATTACCATTCCAGGGAGTTAGGAAAGACTTATTCTACAGTTTTCTTTGAGTTTTTAACAAACATTTCAGCATAACAAGTTACCAAACTATATACTGCTGTTTTTGAAAATTCTGTAAGTTCAATGGCTTTCAACTGGTCTGATGTCAAAAATTAATGGTTTCTCTTTTCACCTTACTTTCTGCAGTAGATGAAAAAGCCAAAAAGGATGTTGTTTTTCTACTTGATGGTTCTGATGGCGCTAGAAATGGATTCCCAGCAATAAAAGACTTTGTTCAAAGAGTTGTGGAGAAACTGAATGTGGAGGAAAACAAAGACAGAGTTTCTGTGGTCCAGTTCAGCAGAGATCCTGAAGCTCATTTTTATCTGAACACATACTCAACAAAGGCAGATATCAGCAATAGCATAAGAAATTTGAGACACAAAGGTGGAAGAACCCTCAACATTGGTGCAGCCCTTCAGTTTGTCAAGGGTAATGTGTTTACTCCATCTGCCGGGAGCAGGCGTTTGGAAGGTATTCCCCAGCTCCTAATTTTGCTGAGTGGTGGAAGGTCCGACGATGATGTTGACTCTCCAGCTTCTGCACTTAGACAGCTTGGAGTTTTGACTTTTACAATTGGGACTAGAGCCTCTGACAGTGAAGAGCTGCAGAAAATATCACATGACCCTGGTCATGCTGTTTCAGTGTCAGAATTCACTGACCTTCCCAATGTCCAAGAGAAGTTTGTTTCTTCTCTGGACGATGCAGTGACCCAAAAAGGAACTGAAGTGCCTCCAGATAGAGGTATGTCTTTTCTGTCTGGGTACTGCTCCTAATTATGGACTTATGCCATTTTCAGATGGCTGGTTGTTATTGTTTAGTTTCAACAGTATTGCACAGTCACTATTTTTGACATTTTTATTCCCACTCAATCAGTATTTTAGCCTTGAAATTCCAATGAATCAGGGAAGTTTTCCGCAGTCTTGATTGCATTTTTCACCCTCATTTCAGCACATCAAAGTTGCAAAAGTAAATATTGCTGTTTTTGCAAATTCTGTACGTCCAATGGCTTTCAAATTTTCTTCGGTCTTAAATTAATGGTTTCTGTTTTCACCTTAAATCTCTTTATTAGATGACATAGCCAAAAAGGATGTTGTTTTCCTACTGGATGGGTCTAATGGCACTAGAAATGGATTCCCAGCAATGAAAGTCTTTGT
Organism: Gymnothorax reevesii; assembly: GCA_029721435.1. Taxonomy (NCBI): domain Eukaryota; kingdom Metazoa; phylum Chordata; class Actinopteri; order Anguilliformes; family Muraenidae; genus Gymnothorax; species Gymnothorax reevesii. The sequence continues at coordinate 63,972,645 of CM056587.1, read as the reverse complement.
GCAAAGAGTAGTGGAGAAATTGAATGTGGAGGAGAACAAAGACAGAGTTTCTGTGGTCCAGTACAGCAGAGATCCTGAAGTTCAGTTTTATTTGAACACATACTCCACAAAGGCAGATGTCAGCAATAGCATAAGAAACTTGAGACACAAAGGTGGAAGACCCCTCAACACTGGGGCAGCCCTCCAGTTTGTCAAGGATAATGTGTTTACTGCGTCTGCTGGGAGCAGGCGTTTAGAAGGTGTTCCTCAGCTCCTAATTTTGCTGACTGGTGGCAGGTCCGATGATAATGTTGACTCTCCAGCCTCTGCACTTAAAAAGCTCGGAGTTTTGACTTTTACAATTGGGACAAGAGGTTCTGACAGTAAAGAGTTGCAGAAGATATCCCATGATCCTAGTCATGCTGTTTCAGTGTCAGAATTCACTGAACTGCCCAACATCCAAGAGAATTTTGTCTCTTCTGTGGAAGATGTAGTGACCCAAAAAGGAACTGAAGTGCCTCCAGATAGAGGTATTTCTTTTCTGTCTAGTTTCTGATCATATTTTTGGACGTATGCCACTATTAAATGGCTGGCTGTTATTGTTTTGTTTCTATTGCACCGTCACGATTTTTGGCATTTTTATTTCCACTCACTCAGTTTTTCATCATTGCCATTCCATGGAGTTAGGAAAGACTTATTCTACAGTTTTCTTTGAGTTTTTAACAACCATTTCAGCATAACAAGTTACCAAACTATATACTGCTGTTTTTGGAAATTCTGTAAGTTCAATGGCTTTCAACTGGTCTGATGTCAAAAATTAATGGTTTCTCTTTTCACCTTACTTTCTGCAGTAGATGACAAAGCCAAAAAGGATGTTGTTTTTCTACTTGATGGTTCTGATGGCACTAGAAATGGATTCCCAGCAATGCAAGACTTTGTACAAAGAGTTGTCGAGAAACTGAATGTGGAAGAGAACAAAGATAGAGTTTCTGTGGTCCAGTACAGCAGTGATCCAGATGCTCAATTCTATCTGAACACATACTCAACAAAGGCAGATGTCAGCAATAGCATTAGAAACTTGAGTCACAAAGGTGGAAGACCCCTCAACACTGGGGCAGCCCTCCAATTTGTCAAGGACAATGTATTTACTACTTCTGCTGGGAGCAGGCGTTTAGAGGGTGTTCCTCAGCTCTTAATCTTGCTGAGTGGTGGAAAGTCTTATGATAATGTTGATTCTCCAGCTTCTGCACTTAAACAGCTTGGAGTTTTGACCTTTGCAATTGGGACAAGAGGCTCTGATAGTCAAGAGTTGCTGAAGATATCCCACGATCCTAGTCATGCTCTTGCAGTGTCAGAATTCACTGACCTTCCCAGAGTCCGTGAGCAGCTTGTTTCGTCTCTGGATGATGTAGTGGTCCAAAATGGAACTGTAGTGCCTGCAGTTAGGGGTATGTCTTTTCCCACCTGTTTCTGATCCTAAGTTTGCATTTATTCCAAATTCAAGTGCCATGTTTTTACCATTTGTTTTCCATTGCACAATTAAGTTTTTCACATTCTTGTTCCCTCTCATTTAGTGTTTTACCACTGAGGTTTTTAGTGCATTGGGAAAAAAAATTTCTGCGGTCTTCTTTGCATTTTTAACAAGGATTTCAGTATATCAAATATACGAAAGTAAACACTGTTATTTTGGAAATTCTTTACATTCAATGGCTTTTAACTGGTCTTATGTCTCAAATTGATGGTTTCTATTTTCACAATAATTTTCTTCATTAGATGACAAAGCCAAAAAGGATGTTGTTTTCCTACTGGATGGGTCTGATGGCACTAGAAATGGATTCCCAGCAATGAAAGACTTTGTTCAAAGAGTTGTGGAGAAACTGAATGTGGAGGAAAACAAAGACAGAGTTTCTGTGGTCCAGTTCAGCAGAGATCCTGAAGCTCATTTTTATCTGAACACATACTCAACAAAGGCAGATATCAGCAATAGCATAAGAAATTTGAGACACAAAGGTGGAAGAACCCTCAACATTGGTGCAGCCCTTCAGTTTGTCAAGGGTAATGTGTTTACTCCATCTGCCGGGAGCAGGCGTTTGGAAGGTATTCCGCAGCTCCTAATTTTGCTGAGTGGTGGAAGGTCCTACGATGATGTTGACTCTCCAGCTTCTGCACTTAGACAGCTTGGAGTTTTGACTTTTACAATTGGGACTAGAGCCTCTGACAGTGAAGAGCTGCAGAAAATATCACATGACCCTGGTCATGCTGTTTCAGTGTCAGAATTCACTGACCTTCCCAATGTCCAAGAGAAGTTAGTTTCTTCTGTGGACGATGCAGTGACCCAAAAAGGAACTGAAGTGCCTCCAGATAGAGGTATGTCTTTTCTGTCTGGGTACTGCTCCTAATTATGGACTTATGCCACTTTCAAATGGCTGGTTGTTATTGTTTAGTTTCTACAGTATTGCACAGTCACTATTTTTGACATTTTTATTCCTACTCAATCAGTATTTTAGCCTTGAAATTCCAATGAATCAGGGAAGTTTTCCGCAGTCTTGATTGCATTTTTCACCCTCACTTCAGCACATCAAAGTTGCAAAAGTAAATATTGCTGTTTTTGCAAATTCTGTCACCCAATGGCTTTCAAATTTTCTTCGTTCTTAAATTAATGGTTTCTCTTTTCACCTTAAATCTCTTTATTAGACGACATAGCCAAAAAGGATGTTGTTTTCCTACTGGATGGGTCTGATGGCACTAGAAATGGATTCCCAGCAATGAAAGACTTTGTGCAAAGAGTAGTGGAGAAATTGAATGTGGAGGAGAACCAAGACAGAGTTTCTGTGGTCCAGTACAGCAGAGATCCTGAAGTTCAGTTTTATTTGAACACATACTCCACAAAGGCAGATGTCAGCAATAGCATAAGAAACTTGAGACACAAAGGTGGAAGACCCCTCAACACTGGGGCAGCCCTCCAGTTTGTCAAGGATAATGTGTTTACTGCGTCAGCTGGGAGCAGGCGTTTAGAAGGTGTTCCTCAGCTCCTAATTTTGCTGACTGGTGGCAGGTCCAATGATAATGTTGACTCTCCAGCCTCAGCACTTAAAAAGCTCGGAGTTTTGACTTTTACAATTGGGACAAGAGGCTCTGACAGTAAAGAGTTGCAGAAGATATCCTATGATCCTAGTCATGCTGTTTCAGTGTCAGAATTCACTGAATTGCCCAACATCCAAGAGAATTTTGTTTCTTCTGTGGAAGATGTAGTGACCCAAAAAGGAACTGAAGTGCCTCCAGATAGAGGTATGTCTTTTCTGTCTAGTTTCTGATCATATTTTTGGACGTATGCCACTTTTAAATGGCTGGCTGTTATTGTTTTGTTTCTATTGCACCGTCACGATTTTTGGCATTTTTATTTCCACTCACTCAGTTTTTCATCATTACCATTCCAGGGAGTTAGGAAAGACTTATTCTACAGTTTTCTTTGCGTTTTTAACAACCATTTCAGCATAACAAGTTACCAAACTATATACTGCTGTTTTTGGAAATTCTGTAAGTTCAATGGCTTTCAACTGGTCTGATGTCAAAAATTAATGGTTTCTCTTTTCACATTACTCTCTGCAGTAGATGAAAAAGCCAAAAAGGATGTTGTTTTTCTACTTGATGGTTCTGATGGCACTAGAAATGGATTCCCAGCAATGCAAGACTTTGTACAAAGAGTTGTGGAGAAACTGAATGTGGAAGAGAACAAAGATAGAGTTTCTGTGGTCCAGTACAGCAGTGATCCAGATGCTCAATTCTATCTGAACACATACTCAACAAAGGCAGATGTCAGCAATAGCATAAGAAACTTGAGACACAAAGGTGGAAGACCCCTCAACACTGGGGCAGCCCTACAATTTGTCAAGGACAATGTATTTACTACTTCTGCTGGGAGCAGGCGTTTAGAGGGTGTTCCTCAGCTCTTAATCTTGCTGAGTGGTGGAAAGTCTTATGATAATGTTGATTCTCCAGCTTCTGCACTTAAACAGCTTGGAGTTTTGACCTTTGCAATTGGGACAAGAGGCTCTGATAGTCAAGAGTTGCTGAAGATATCCCACGATCCTAGTCATGCTCTTGCAGTGTCAGAATTCACTGACCTTCCCAGAGTCCATGAGCAGCTTGTTTCGTCTCTGGATGATGTAGTGGTCCAAAATGGAACTGTAGTGCCTGCAGTTAGGGGTATGTCTTTTCCCACCTGTTTCTGATCCTAAGTTTGCATTTATTCCAAATTCAAGTGCCATGTTTTTACCATTTGTTTTCCATGGCACAATTAAATTTTTCACATTTTTGTTCCCTCTCATTTAGTGTTTTACCACTGAGGTTTTTAGTGAATTGGGATAAAAAATTTCTGCGGTCTTCTTTGCATTTTTAACAAGGATTTCAGTATATCAAATATACGAAAGTAAACACTGTTATTTTGGAAATTCTTTACATTCAATGGCTTTTAACTGGTCTTATGTCTCAAATTGATGGTTTCTATTTTCACAATAATTTTCTTCATTAGATGACAAAGCCAAAAAGGATGTTGTTTTCCTACTGGATGGGTCTGATGGCACTAGAAATGGATTCCCAGCAATGAAAGACTTTGTTCAAAGAGTTGTGGAGAAACTGAATGTGGAGGAAAACAAAGACAGAGTTTCTGTGGTCCAGTTCAGCAGAGATCCTGAAGCTCATTTTTATCTGAACACATACTCAACAAAGGCAGATATCAGCAATAGCATAAGAAATTTGAAACACAAAGGTGGAAGAACCCTCAACATTGGTGCAGCCCTTCAGTTTGTCAAGGGTAATGTGTTTACTCCATCTGCCGGGAGCAGGCGTTTGGAAGGTGTTCCGCAGCTCCTAATTTTGCTGAGTGGTGGAAGGTCCTACGATGATGTTGACTCTCCAGCTTCTGCACTTAGACAGCTTGGAGTTTTGACTTTTACAATTGGGACTAGAGCCTCTGACAGTGAAGAGTTGCAGAAAATATCCCATGACCCTGGTCATGCTGTTTCAGTGTCAGAATTCACTGACCTTCCCAATGTCCAAGAGAAGTTTGTTTCTTCAGTGGACGATGCAGTGACCCAAAAAGGAACTGAAGTGCCTCCAGATAGAGGTATGTCTTTTCTGTCTGGGTACTGCTCCTAATTATGGACTTATGCCACTTTCAAATGGCTGGTTGTTATTGTTTAGTTTCAACAGTATTGCACAGTCACTATTTTTGACATTTTTATTCCTACTCAATCAGTATTTTAGCCTTGAAATTCCAATGAATCAGGGAAGTTTTCCGCAGTCTTGATTGCATTTTTCACCCTCACTTCAGCACATCAAAGTTGCAAAAGTAAATATTGCTGTTTTTGCAAATTCTGTACGTCCAATGGCTTTCAAATTTTCTTTGGTCTTAAATTAATGGTTTCTGTTTTCACCTTAAATCTCTTTATTAGATGACATAGCCAAAAAGGATGTTGTTTTCCTACTGGATGGGTCTGATGGTACTAGAAATGGATTCCCAGCAATGAAAGACTTTGTGCAAAGAGTAGTGGAGAAATTGAATCTGGAAGAGAACAAAGACAGAGTTTCTGTGGTCCAGTACAACAAAGATCCTGAAGTTCAGTTTTATTTGAACACATACTCCACAAAGGCAGATGTCAGCAATAGCATAAGAAACTTGAGACACAAAGGTGGAAGACCCCTCAACACTGGGGCAGCCCTCCAGTTTGTCAAGGAAAACGTGTTTACTGCGTCAGCTGGGAGCAGGCGTTTAGAAGGTGTTCCTCAGCTCCTAATTTTGCTGACTGGTGGCAGGTCCAATGATAATGTTGACTCTCCAGCCTCAGCACTTAAAAAGCTCGGAGTTTTGACTTTTACAATTGGGACAAGAGGCTCTGACAGTAAAGAGTTGCATAAGATATCCCATGATCCTAGTCATGCTGTTTCAGTGTCAGAATTCAATGAACTGCCCAACGTCCAAGAGAATTTTCTTTCTTCTGTGGAAGATGTAGTGACCAAAAAAGGAACTGAAGTGCCTCCAGATAGAGGTATGTCCTTTCTGTCTAGTTTCTGATCCTATTTATGGATGTATGCCATTTTTAAATGGCTGGCTGTTATTGTTTCGTTTCTATTGCACCGTCACGATTTTTGGCATTTTTATTTCCACTCACTCAGTTTTTTTATCATTACCATTCCGGAGAGTTAGGAAAGACTTACTCTACAGTTTTCTTTGCGTTTTTTACAACCATTTCAGCATAACAAGATACCAAACTATATACTGCTGTTTTTGGAAATTCTGTAAGTTCAATGGCTTTAAACTGGTCTGATGTCAAAAATTAATGGTTTCTCTTTTCACCTTACTTTCTGCAGTAGATGACAAAGCCAAAAAGGATGTTGTTTTTCTACTTGATGGTTCTGATGGCACTAGAAATGGATTCCCAGCAATGAAAGACTTTGTTCAAAGAGTTGTGGAGAAACTGAATGTGGAGGAAAACAAAGACAGAGTTTCTGTGGTCCAGTACAGCAGAGATCCTGAAGCTCATTTTTATCTGAACACATACTCAACAAAGGCAGATGTCAGCAATAGCATAAGAAATTTGAGACACAAAGGTGGAAGACCCCTCAACACTGGGGCAGCCCTCCAGTTTGTCAAGGGTAATGTGTTTACTCCATCTGCCGGGAGCAGGCGTTTGGAAGGTGTTCCGCAGCTCCTAATTTTGCTGAGTGGTGGAAGGTCCTACGATGATGTTGACTCTCCAGCTTCTGCACTTAGACAGCTTGGAGTTTTGACTTTTACAATTGGGACTCGAGCCTCTGACAGTGAAGAGCTGCAGAAAATATCACATGACCCTGGTCATGCTGTTTCAGTGTCAGAATTCACTGACCTTCCCAATGTCCAAGAGAAGTTTGTTTCTTCTGTGGACGATGCAGTGACCCAAAAAGGAACTGAAGTGCCTCCAGATAGAGGTATGTCTTTTCTGTCTGGGTACTGCTCCTAATTATGGACTTATTCCACTTTCAGATGGCTGGTGGTTATTGTTTAGTTTCTACAGTATTGCACAGTCACTATTTTTGACATTTTTATTCCCACTCAATCAGTATTTTAGCCTTGAAATTCCAATGAATCAGGGAAGTTTTCCGCAGTCTTGATTCCATTTTACACCCTCATTTCAGCACATCAAAGTTGTAAAAGTAAATATTGCTGTTTTTGCCAATTCTGTACGTCCAATGGCTTTCAAATTTTCTTCGGTCTTAAATTAATGGTTTCTGTTTTCACCTTAAATCTCTTTATTAGATGACATAGCCAAAAAGGATGTTGTTTTCCTACTGGATGGGTCTGATGGCACTAGAAATGGATTCCCAGCAATGAAAGACTTTGTGCAAAGAGTAGTGGAGAAATTGAATGTGGAGGAGAACAAAGACAGAGTTTCTGTGGTCCAGTACAGCAGAGATCCTGAAGTTCAGTTTTATTTGAACACATACTCCACAAAGGCAGATGTCAGCAATAGCATAAGAAACTTGAGACACAAAGGTGGAAGACCCCTCAACACTGGGGCAGCCCTCCAATTTGTCAAGGACAATGTATTTACTACTTCTGCTGGGAGCAGGCGTTTAGAGGGTGTTCCTCAGCTCTTAATCTTGCTGAGTGGTGGAAGGTCTTATGATAATGTTGATTCTCCAGCTTCTGCACTTAAACAGCTTGGAGTTTTGACCTTTGCAATTGGGACAAGAGGCTCTGATAGTCAAGAGTTGCTGAAGATATCCCACGATCCTAGTCATGCTCTTGCAGTGTCAGAATTCACTGACCTTCCCAGACTCCATGAGCAGCTTGTTTCGTCTCTGGATGATGTAGTGGTCCAAAATGGAGCTGTAGTGCCTCCAGTTAGGGGTATGTCTTTTCCCACCTGTTTCTGATCCCAAGTTTGCATTTATTCCAAATTCAAGTTCCATGTTTTTATGATTTGTTTTCCATTGCACAATTAAGATTTTTCACATTCTTGTTCCCTTTCATTTAGTATTTTACCACAGAGGTTTTTAGTGAATTGGGAAAAAAAATTTCTGCTGTCTTCTTTGCATTTTTAACAAGGATTTCAGTATATCAAATATACGAAAGTAAACACTGTTATTTTGGAAATTCTTTACATTCAATGGCTTTTAACTGGTCTTATGTCTCAAATTGATGGTTTCTATTTTCACAATAATTTTCTTCATTAGATGACAAAGCCAAAAAGGATGTTGTTTTCCTACTGGATGGGTCTGATGGCACTAGAAATGGATTCCCAGCAATGAAAGACTTTGTTCAAAGAGTTGTGGAGAAACTGAATGTGGAAGAGAACGAAGACAGAGTTTCTGTGGTCCAGTACAGCAGAGATGCTGAAGCTCATTTTTATCTGAACACATACTCAACAAAGGCAGATGTCAGCAATAGCATAAGAAATTTGAGACACAAAGGTGGAAGACCCCTCAACACTGGGGCAGCCCTTCAGTTTGTCAAGGGTAATGTGTTTACTCCATCTGCCGGGAGCAGGCGTTTGGAAGGTGTTCCGCAGCTCCTAATTTTGCTGAGTGGTGGAAGGTCCTACGATGATGTTGACTCTCCAGCTTCTGCACTTAGACAGCTTGGAGTTTTGACTTTTACAATTGGGACTAGAGCCTCTGTCAGTGAAGAGTTGCAGAAAATATCCCTTGTTCCCAGTCATGCCTTTTCAGTTTCCCAGTTCACTGACCTTCCAAATGTTGAAGAGCAGCTTCTTTCTTCTCTAAACACAGTTGTTCTTGAAAAAGCAACTGAAGCTCCAACAGTTAGAGGTATGTAAATCCCATCTATTGTCAGCTCACAAGTTTAGTTTCATTCACGATTTATGTCCAAGATTGGTTATGTGATTAGCTTGATTTAATCACAGTGTTAGCATTTTTGATCTCTACCAGCATTTTGGCATTTTTGTGCCAATGGACTTGAAATAAGTTCAGGAGTTATTGTTTCTACTAAATGTGTCATGGATCTCAGCACATTGACGATTGAATAGTACCAATGCTTTTTTAAAAATCTGCACTTTTTATGGCTTTTAACTTTTCTTACGTCTCAATTTGCCGGTTTCTGTTTTCACCTGAATTTTCTGTAGTTGATGACATAGCGAAAAAGGATGTTGTTTTCCTACTGGATGGGTCTGATGGCACTAGAAATGGATTCCCAGCAATGAAAGACTTTGTGCAAAGAGTTGTGGAGAAACTGAATGTGGAGGAGAACAAAGACAGAGTTTCTGTGGTCCAGTACAGCAGAGATCCTGAAGTTCAGTTTTATTTGAACACATACTCCACAAAGGCAGATGTCAGCAATAGCATAAGAAACTTGAGACACAAAGGTGGAAGACCCCTCAACACTGGGGCAGCCCTCCAGTTTGTCAAGGATAATATGTTCACTTCATCTGCTGGGAGCAGGCGTTTGGAAGGTGTTCCACAGCTCCTAATTTTGCTGAGTGGTGGAAGGTCCTACGATGATGTCAATTCTCCGGCTTCTGCACTGAGAGACATCGGAGTTTTGACATTTGCAGTTGGAACAAGAAGCTCTGATAATCATGAATTACGGCGCATTTCTTATAATTCCGGCACTGCCATTTCTCTTTCTGATTACACTGAAATTCCAAATATTCTGGAGGTACTCCTTTCCCGATTTGGAAAATCTGTATTTAATTTTGCAACAGAAAAACCAGCCATCCATGGTAAGTATCCCTTGATTCTTGGCGATGTACAGTTGCTCTTAATTTCACTATCAGTAAGCACAACCTGCTTCAATTATTTACTAGATACTATTTTCAGTTGTGACTGATTTGAAGCAACCTATTCACTTTTGTTGTTTTCCTCATCTTTCATTATGATGACCTACAGTGAGTAATGAAATAACACAGTCATCAATATTTTCTTTTGGGCTGTCCTGGGTTTTGATTTGTATTCTGAGTGATACCTCATAAGATTACGATAAAGGGTGGGTCTGTTTAAATGAGTGTCACTGTTTTGTTGCAGTCACGCATTAATTACTATTTTTAGCTTTTGCTCTACGATGGGGTGTTTTTTTTTTGTTTTGCTTTTTGCCCCTCAGCCCTCAAGGCAGACGGGGTGTTGCTATCCTTCATGCAGTTGGGCGGGCGGGCGGCGGGCGGGCGGGCGTCTCCAAAAACTTCGACATCGGGCTGAGGGGTATTCCGTGCATTGCACGCCTATTTTTTCTTTCCTGCGTGAACTGTGGTATGTTGAATAGGACAGTTTCTTTTTTTCAGGTCCTGTGGGCATGTTAACCACTGTATGTCATTGCCCAGTTTGTTAGTTTAAATTGTATTGTTAGAACTTTGCGATTCATCCACTACACTAGCATGGGTAGCCGGGCTTGGTTTATTTACTCCTGAAAAGTCTGGAAGTCATGCACTATCCTGTTTTCATTTTGCTTCGCTGCAGCTGTGAGCATGCAGATGCCTAATTGACCTGTAGGTCTCAGTGATACGTACATGCCGATCCACTGATGTAAGGGGTGACAATGAATGCATCTCAGCTCTCTTATTCGTATATAATTGCTCCTCTATTGTCTGTTGAACTGGAAGTCGTTCCAGATCTGCCTCCTCGCTGGCCGTCTCAATGCACTTATTTTTGCTGAGAGGCGAGATGACAGAGAGGAGAGGAGAGAGCTCTTTGTGGCTAAAAGCGAGGTTACATGAGAGCAAGGTTGCAGGTGATACCAATGTTTTCAAAGTAGGGGGACCCAATTAAAAGCAAAAGCCCAAATGGCAAAATCAGTTCTTTTACATTGTTTGGGCAAACAGATAAACACTCCAAAAATAAAATGGGATGCTGACAGTTTATGAAGCCAAGGATGAACAAGAGTTGATCCTGGTTAACACATGCACTTGTTAATAAGCTATTGATTATCAAATGGTTATCAATGGTCATTGTCTGGTATGAAGATACCAAACAAACCACCAAAAAAAAAAACAAAAAAAGGTGGGTTCGTAGGGGTGTTGACAAGAGTCATGGTAGAATGGAGATAAACCTACAGTTTTTTTCAAGCACTCAGTATTTATCGTAGGCTAGATACCTGGAAACTTACATTTGAAAACTTTTTTATTCAACGAGGAAAAGAACGCAAAGCACACCTAATCTTATAGTTCCAAAAAAAATTTCTAAATGATGATGTCTACATCATTAATTCAGGGCTCATTTAATAATCTTTGCGCACAACCAACATTTTTATGAAGAATAAATTTGAAATTTTGAATCGACTGTGCTTTTTCCACCGGCCGCTTTTCTGCCGTACAGGCACTCGGCGGAGGTTTTATATGGGCAGAAATTTGTGCCGCTAGAAATTGAATTTTAATTACTGATATTTGACTTTGAATGGCTCAGTTTGAATTTGAAGTGCACCATTTGAATTTGAATAGCACAATTTGAAGTTGAAATCAAAACTTCACTTCACTCCAACTTGACTCCATTTGAAGTCAAAATTTCACTTCAAATTCAAAACTTGAAATTCAGATTTCAAAACTGCGCTCGAATTCAAAACTTGTAATTCAGATTCAAAATTGCACTGCCACACATCCGGGATCCTGATGATGATTTGTGCCAGTCGATGAGCAATTGATTGCCGATGCCATACTCCTTTCTTAGTTCTGTCATGGATGCCACCACTAGACTGCCAAACATGGGAATATTAATTGATTACCACATATTTACTGGTCTTTTGACTTATGTGACATTATACAAGAGATAGCAAAACTGTAGCTGTTAGATTTAACAGCTTAAACATGATATATGATCTAAACATGACACAGCTTATGTGCTGAATTTCTGACGCAGTCATGATGAATGGCTAGCTATGAAAGCTAGCCAGCTAACCTTTGAATATGAAGCCCCTTTTACATACAATCTGCAATCACTCACAGGTCAAATGACTGCAGTAGTCGTGAGTACTTATCAGCTCTGGCACCAATCAGCAGTTATATAAATACGAAACCCGAGTGTACAAGCTAATTTCAGCCCCTTTTCTGGTGCAATGTCTGTCTGCATGGTTTTATACATATGTTCAGTACTGTCTTAGCATGCTAGGATTACAACCTGTCAGCTATTTGATTTTATATTAGCACTGCGACATATTTCAGAGCCTTCAAACTCCATAGACCTGTCGTGCCCAGCAGGATGCTGTTAAACCAGAAACTCCACAGCTAACGTTAAACTTTATTTTTACACAGTCAGTGGGCTAACACTACATATCCAAAGTATGGCAGGATGTACAGCTTTCTACCAGGGATCTATAGCGAGCAGTGTGTTCATAATATACCGCGGTGACAATGCCAATCATGCAAATTAGCGGCTAGCCATGGGCAGCCTGGCAAAATGGATTTTTCTTGTCTTTTTGTATCTGCGGGTTGGTGGTGAGGGGACGAGGGTGCAATTTAAGATAATTTAAATACTTTCTTTGTGCCATCCTATGGGACTGCAACTTAAGCCGCAGTGAGATCCATCCAGCACCCATCCATTCATTCACCCATCAATACATTCATCCACCCATTCATCCATCTATGTATCTATCCATGCATCATCTAATATCTCTCCATTCATGCATACATCTATTCTTCCATCCATTTATCTATTATCTTACCTACTTTTTTCTGGTCAGGGTTGCAGATGGTCATTTCAATGTCTTAAAATTATCTTCCTTATAAGGAATGTCCTTAAGGGAAGACTTTATACCTCTTTCTCACTGTAAACTTATGTCATTTTTTTCATTTAACGTAGAACATGTTTAAAAATATATTCGTTGTTTGATATGATTGCTCTCTGCTTTTTTCAAAGTAATTCCTCTCAGTAGGCTTATGACTGATGTTTGTTAAATGCACTGACTCGCAAGGTTTTAAATATGATTTACTTACTTTATAAATGATAATTATCTGTCACTCACAGGTTAATGGAGAAGAGGACATACTTTTGCCGATTATTTTTAAGACCCTGTTTCTGCTTTAATCCAAAATACTCAGGGCATTTGGTATTTGCTGTATTTGTATGATAAAAAGAGTTCAAAGGCACTGAAAAGCGTACTCTGAACAAAAATATGCGTATAAAAAGTTCTGGAAATTGCCCGGAATGTTTACTGGGCTTGTTGCTTTCTGTGAATCAATGGGCATATGTGACACAGAATGTTTTGCTTTTGTTTCTTTTAGCTGAATCCCAGGGACCGAAGAAGGACATTGTCTTTGTGGTGGACGGGTCGGACGGTACAAGGCGGCAATTCCCAGTCATTCAGGAGTTCATCCGCAGGGTTGTGGAAAATCTCAACGTTGGAGAGGACAAAATCCGGGTTGGTGTGGTGCAGTACAGTGATTCGCCGAGTGGGGACATCTACCTGAACAGCCATACAACTAAAGAAGGTGTTTTAAATGGCATTAAGACCCTCAGACACAGAGGAGGTAGGCAGAGAAACTTGGGAAGGGCCATAGACTTTGTCAAGCAAGACGTCTTGGACGCCAGACGTGGAGGCAGAAAACCAGAGGGTGTCCCGCAGTTTGTGATTGTGGTGTCAGGTGGAAAATCTACAGATGATGTTAGAGGTTCAGCCACTACCTTAAAGCAGTCAGGGGTTGTGCCTTTCAGTATTGGAACCAGAGATGTAGGTACAGAGGAGCTTCAGACTATTTCCTATGTTCCTCAATATTCATTCACTATTGACGATTTCCCGGGACTGTACAACATCCAGAAGGGGCTCATCTCCACTATAACGGAGCTGTCAGACGAAGACATCAGGAGGTTGAGACCCGATTTCCCAACAGGTGAGAAAATGCAGACCTTTGATAGTTCGGAAAACAGACTAAATTAAAAAAGCAATCTATGATTTTGTTTGTTGTCTGTCTCTTCAGTGGATATCACAAGCTTTCAAAGCTAATGATTACAGTTTGAGCACATTTTCTTTTAAAATTGCAGCAACTCGGGCAAATGTAAGACATCTTTTTCTGCTGAGCTTAAAGGAAGCAAGGCTACTGTCTAAATCAATGGTTCGCAACATTGTTCACGGGGACCAACTTGTTTTCGTTCCAACTGCAACTGCATTCACAGATATAAACAGCTGTTTGTATAATCTTATTTGGGTCCTTTTCGTGTTTTAATAGGTCATTTACCCTATTTAGCCAAACAGCTCCAGCTGCAGAGCATGTAGTATAAAAATAGTGTCTTTTTACAATCATTTGTAAAAAAGATGAGGCATTAAAGATGACAGGGTCATGTTTACGGTGCTGAACATAACTTTTTTCCCTCGTGCACAGTTCAGGTGTGACTCCTCATCATTTTCTTCACGTTTTTATCATTAACCATCAAATGGTCTTTTTTTTCTACTAACCACATGCCCGCACTTTTGCTTATTAAGTCAATAGATTCTTTAGTTCATGTATTCATCGTCAACAGTGCTCCCCTTGTTTTATGCAGTAATCAGGATGTCAAGGGCGTTACTGTGCCTCAAACTTTGGGGGGGACAAGATTTTTAGGGTCTTTTTTTTTTTTTTACTCACAAGCAGACAACATTCAACGCTGCGCAGTCTGTTAAGATAAAGGCTGAAATGCTCCAAAAACACGGATCTTCAGAAGATTTCCAATCAAGGTTTTGGTTACAATGTTACTTAACATTTTGTCTAGAAAAGGAGCACTGTCACGGTGAGGAGTGTCCAATCTGATCCACAAAGGGCCGATGTGTGTGTAGGTTTTCATTTTAGCCCAGCGCTACATCACCTGAATCATCTAATTAACTAATCATGGGGTTCAATAAAAACCTTGATTACTAAAATCAAGTGCAGCACTTTTAAGTGCTTTTTCCATCGGACGCGAAACAAATTTTTCGCACTCCAGATTACATTCAAAGTCAATTCAGAGAATACGCATGTATTTCCCTCTTTGAATTGACTTTGAATGTCATCAGTCGTGCGAAAAATGTGTTTCACATCCGATGGAAACCAAGAGGGTATTGCACAAAGCTGGCTAACTGAGTAAGCCTGGCTTTTACACAAAGTAAAACCCAGAAAGCTGTATTTATTTCAGTCCATGTTCCAGATTTGAATAGTTTCCAGGTTTTACTTTGTGCAAAAGCTAGGCTTACTCAGTTAGCCAGCTTTGTGCAATACCCCCAGCTTAGTAGTGCTACACCTGATTTTAGTAATCAAGGGCTCAACACTAACTTTTTTTTTGATTACTCATTCGGGAAAGTAAAATCGGATTTATACTTACCAAAAGAAAAATTTACATTAAATAAATAAATAGTAATAATAATTTTTGAAAAAAAATTCTCAATGACTGGGAACCTTTACATCCTTTCTATAGCAGGATGACAACCAAGTAAAAACAAAAATAATTTTTGAAGTTCTGGTCTCTTCAGCATTCTTGCATTCAAAAATGTTTTCTTTTACTGTTCTGTGAAACTATGATTTGTATTCCAGATCATAATATTTTTCAAAGTGATTTTACTGTTGTGTGTCAATGAATACAAACATGTATATTTTTACGCACTTAAATGAATTATAATTTTTCACACTCTTTTCTACTCAAATCCTCATTTGTTACTTCTCAGTCACCAATAAACACAAGGAAATGTACCAGTATATAAGAAACCCTTGAAAAATGATATCGCAAATAAAATTTAACTTTAGTTTGTACCCTTTTAAATTCTAATTAAGAAACTCACCTATTTACCATTTAAATGTTTTAGCCTCACAAATGTCACTTGGGTTCCCTTAAAATTCACTCAACAGGGAAAATTGGAAAATACAAATAGGCTTCACACACAGTGACGTTCAACTTTTCAGGCGAATTACCGGAAACATCAGGACCTCATTGGTTTAGCTCAAATTTCACCAATGAAATGAATATAAGTAAAATTACTTTACGAAACAACCAGTATCAGTGAAATGACAGCGTTGGCGCTAAACCAATGTTAACCTTGGAAATGTTCAGACAGTAACCAAGGACTTGGCTTTGCATTGGGGACCAAACGTTAGTGCACATAAATCCTTTATTTAGTTTCAATGCAGTGACTCTACCTCTCGAATCCATGTAACAGGAGAAGCCGATCGGAAGCGTTGAGAGGAGAAACCAGTGCAGCAGTGGAACAGTCGCCTCCGCAGTTCAGCGAGTTCGTCCTCATTAGGCATTAGCAACGGTGGCGAATGAACATGGTGAAAGCTACGGCTAGCATTTTAGCGGAGTCTCTCACAATACTATCTTAAACGTCCACGTCTTCAAAGCTCACACGTTTTCAGACTTTATGAAAACAACAAACGCAGTGTATTTACCCGGCAACTCTTCACTTCAAGACCGCCTTTAAACGAAAGTTTCGGCTGTTCAGCTCTCTCGCGCCACACTCTCTCAAAGTGTCTTCAACGTTCTTCACGTTTTTTTCTAAATGCACAATCACCAACAAAAGACTTCTTCTTGGATAAAGGTGCAATCTCGCCGGGCTCAGTTTAGGTTGTTTTTCTTTTGAATTTCCCACCGGGTCGAGCACCACCTCCGTCCAGTCAGGAGTCTCCCCGAAACCATCCGCTGGCCGAACCGGGTCACATCATCAGTTGTCGGAGTGGTCACTTCGTCCTCGCTGAAAACACTTTAGCTGTCAAACAGAAAGCGAACTAAACCGAGACAAATCAAACGAAAGTATCCTGTAACCTGGAAATGTTCGGAAACGTTCATTCTATAATTTCTGTATAACGTTATACAATTTTAGTCCCGGGAAGTTATAGGAACATGGTTTACTGGATGTTTCAGGCCACGCGATCATGATAGTCCGCTATTTTTCAGCACTCACCGATTCGATCTTAAAGGGATATTTCAACATTTTGACAAATTGGCCTATTGACACAATCCCTACGGTTATTCGGGTAGGTGCATTACCTTTAATTATCCCTGCCTTTTGTTTTGACATTCGGGGGGAGAGATGCGAGCTGCTCAGCGAACATAACGAGAGTGAACGTTACTGTCCCGCAACTCATCAAATACACAACAGCTCCAAAACGCTCTCGTGGATAAGTTGTGACCATAGAGTTACATACTAATATTAAGTTGATGTTTGATTTGTTTCATTTTTGGGGGGGGACAAACACCACCCTTTTGAATGTTGAGGGGGACCTGTCCGCCCCATCCCCCCCACTAATAACGCCTATGCAGGATGTTGTGTAGTGCAGCGTGGATATGGAACTCTTTAGGGTGTGCATAGTTCTTTTTTTTACATAGCACAACAATGAAAAGTGTAATTAAAGAAAAATTAACACCTTGTTATAAATCTGAGATTATGGGTGTGGTTGGAACAAAAACCAGCACACACGGTGGGTCCCCTGAACTGACGTTTGGAGTCGCATAAGTGGGTGATACGAACAAAAACTAAAGAACACACATTATTTAACCTCTCTGTCTGCACTGCAGTTACAACCACTGGAGACAAGAGGGATGTGGTCTTCCTTGTTGATGGATCTACTGCGGTGCGGGGTGAATTCCCCAACGTCAAGGAAATGATTAGGAGAGTTGTGAACAGGTTGGACGTAGGCCTGGATAAGGTAAGGGTCTCAGTGGTCCAGTACAGCGATGATGCCCAAGTGGAGTTCCCCCTCAACGCCCATTCCACTCCGGAGGAAGTGCG
The DNA here is from genome assembly GCA_029721435.1 of Gymnothorax reevesii. Taxonomy (NCBI): domain Eukaryota; kingdom Metazoa; phylum Chordata; class Actinopteri; order Anguilliformes; family Muraenidae; genus Gymnothorax; species Gymnothorax reevesii. The sequence goes on along the minus strand of CM056587.1, from coordinate 63,955,016 downwards.
AGCTGCAGTGCAGAGGATTAGAAACCGGGGAGGAAGCAAACTTAACACTGGCAAAGCTTTGGACTGGGTCTCGAAAAATATCTACCAGAGGTCAGCGGGCAGCAGAGTGGAAGAGGGAGTGCCACAGTTCCTCGTACTTGTCACCGGGGGCAAGTCCACTGACGATGTTTCCGGGCCTGCCAGGCAGCTGAAGGAAGGCTTGGTTGCTCCTGTTGTTGTTGGAGGGAGGAATGCCGATGTTGAAGAGCTGAAGCTAATATCCTTGAAACCTGAGTACACCCTCAAAGTCGCGGATTTTGGAGATCTCCCCAAAGTTGAGGAGGCAATGCTCTCTCCTGTGAGAACACTGACAACGAGAGATATTGCAAACATCCAACCTGGCGTGGACCAAGGTATGATACTGTATGTAAAAAGGCGATCTCCTGAAGTATAATTTGAACATTTTCAGGAAAATTTATTTCAAAAAGAAGGAGTAAAAGTTCATCATTTTTTAGCTGATGAAGTGTAGGTTAAATTTTGGGAACTGTCTTTTACCCTCTTGACATTCTTATTTCGTTCACAGTAGATATTCTACAGCTTGGAAAGAAGGATATCATTTTCCTCATCGACAGCTCTGACAGCGTGGGCTCCAGCGGTATCGCCCATATCCGAGACTTCATCCTGAAAGTTCTTCAGCAGCTGGACGTTCGTCCTGATGTGGTCCGTGTGGGCGTCGTTCAGTACAGTGACAGGCTGCAGACGGAGTTCTCCCTCAATAGCCTTGACAATAAGCCGGCGGTGGTGTCGGCTGTGCAGAGGCTTCGACTCATGGGAGGACGCTCTGCAGACCTGGCCCAGGCCATCGATTACGTGTTGGACAACGAACTGAAGCCAGCGGCGGGAGTCAGGCCGTCCGAGGCCTCCCAGCACTTGGTGGTGCTTACTGGCGGGAGGTCGCCGTCAGACGTGGCGCTTTACGGTCCTCTGCTCAAGAAAAATCGGGTGAACTGCATTGGAGTCGGCGCCAACAAGGCCGATTCGAGGCAGCTCTCTCAAATCGCCACAACCCCTGCAGACGTCCTGAAGGTTCCCGATTTCCCAGCGCTGCCCGGCATTAAGGAAAGGTTCATCGCCAGACTCAGCGGCATAATTCCAACAGATGCCCCGGAAATCATTGACACAAGTAAGTTTATAATCAAGAAATGACTGCGGCATTGAAAGTCGGTCATGATTGAAATATTGCATTGTCACATATATGAAGACTGCATTGGAAAAATAATCAGTCACATTTTCATGTTGTGGAAAAATGACGAATTAAAATTCAAGACGATCTTAGAAACAAAGCAAAAAATATGCCAAAAATATAAAATATAATAATAATATATATTATTACATATTTTTATAAATATTATAATGATATAGAATATATAAAATATACAAAAATGAAAAATTTGGACTCCTTTGGATTTCATATACTTTTAATCATAGTAATTGCGCAGTGGAGGTTTCAAGTTTAAAGTATTGTTTTTGTGGTCTCCAGTGACTGAATTAAGGAATGAGCGAACGCTGCATTTACTATGAGGGCTTTTCTCATCAAGTTGGACTTTAAGCACTTTCAGTGGTGAGGGAAACCTCTTGTGCAGCACGTACCTGGGTAATGCACTGTAGCTGTTTTTGCGAAAAAATGCTCATTGTACATCACCTGACATTAGAGAATGTTATCGGTTATTAAATAAGGGAGTAATTGGGTGGCAGGTTGAAAGCGCAAGGTTTGGAATTCAGGCAGAATGCTGGGAACCTCCTAATCTTTAAAGGAGCTATGTCGCAATTACTGTGCATACTTAGCACTTAGATCCCAAGAAAGTGAATCTGCTTGACTGCAAGTCATAATCTGATTTTATCCTTGCCTATCAGTCTAAGTTTTGCATTGTTTTTATATATTTTCGTTACTCCGGCATTATGCTTTGTATATTAAAGGAGAAGAAAATCCCCAGAATTTTAAAGCATGTTCAGAATCCAACTCAATCAAAGATAGCCTTGCCAAAGCTCAGCCTTGCCGATCCGACCAAACTGGTGTTTTTTGGTAATTAAAAAAGTCAACGTTGCGCCACAGCCACAGTCATGACAGTGGATTCGCATTTTATATTAACCGGATGTGACGTAGCGGCCACCCTGCATATTGTACACAAACCTTATACACGGTACATTCAGTACACACAAGGCGCAGCATACATACAGTGATTTTCAGTATTAAAGTACGACATGGCACACAAAATCACAAATGAAACCTTATCAGTATGAGCCTGAGTACTCTGAGGAGGAGCTGCAAATGTGAAATCAACCGTACTTGAGCAGGGAAGATTACTGTCATGCGTTACAGCTCACTTGTTCTAACAAACACAGCGGCGAAAGGATCTCTCCATTCAAATGAAGAAATTCAATGCTTGCTCGAAATTCAGGTGGATGAAAACATACAATTACAGATGGATACTACACAAAAAACTCAGCAATTTATGGAATAATTTGTGAGTCGTTACATTAGCATGGTTATCACAGAACAATAAATCAGTGGCGTGACAAACTAAAGAAAATGTGGCTGTGATGTTTCAAAGTGCAGGACGCGATGAGAATGTCAGGCAGCACAAGTTATGAAAAAATATGTATATTTTCGTGCTATGACGCATAGTTGACAGCATAATCGGCCAAGGGGGAAAGAATTCTGTATTCAGCCTCCACCAATATCAAACAAAATTACTACTTTTTCGGCTTATCATGATATTTGAGTATCCAGTGAAAGATTCAGGTGATTAAAAACATCAAGCATCCAGTATAATTTCTCATGCTGCTATACTTGGTAATCCGTGTTACTGATGACACACCAGGTTGCTACGGCACGTGTCGCAAATGCATTCATGCTATTAATATTATAAACCCCCTTCTCAGTTATAAAACCCCCTAAAATATATAGGCGCCTCCCTTACTGGCAAATAAAAAGCCGAAAAAAAGTGAAGGTTGGAAACGGAATTCTTTCCACACAAGAGTTTGCTTCTTCTGTCTGTATATTTCCCCATTTAAAATCACCGAGGTGCAGGTGAACACTGCAACACGCTGTGTCAATCATGATTGGTGGCCGCTACGTCATACTCGTGCAGACTCATGCGAGAAGAAGTCAGTGACGAGGAGTGAATGGTACGCATGAACTAATGAAATCATCACCTTATAATGCAATAATTGTTTTATAATGACATATTAAACATTGATTTTGGCTCAGATGTGTATTTTTATAGCTAAACATTCACTGAAATGATGCTTTGTTTCAGGGTTTTCTTTTTCTTTAAGGAGGTTTCCATGGAAACCCATGGATTCAAATCACTATTTTAAGCCTTAGCCAAAGGATACAAAGAATGTAGGCTGGTTGCCATCGCCAATAATCATAGAAGAAATATATACTCTAGATTGTTTGACTTTGAACGGATTTACCTTGTTCAAAGTTGTGAGCATGAGCAGTAATCGTGACACAGCTCCTTTAATATGAGTGTCACGGGATCATGAGTGACCATCCTTAATCCGGACCCTGAATTTACGTCAACTCTGAAACACAGAGCCTCCTGAACAACAGTGTCCCCATCACTGCTCTAGTGCAATGGGATTTTCTTGTAGTAATTGATGTGGTTGTTGTACTTGTAGCTGCAATGTCATGCTTAGGACGTAATTAGAACACGAGACAGCATACAAATGACAGCGATGTGAAGCAAAGTCTAATTCTCTTCTCTTTGTTTTTCAACTTCATAGGTTTAGTACCTAAAGTTGCCGATATTGTGTTTTTGGTGGATAGTTCAATAAACGTTGGCAGGGAAAATTTCAAAGATGTCATGGAATTCATCCAGACCCTAGTCGACCTCTTTTTCACGGAGAGGGACAACCTGCGGATTGGCCTGGCTCAATACGCTACAGATGTGAGTGACTCATTCTTCCTGAACACGTACAAGAACAAGAACGACATTCTGGAGGCCATCACGAACACGGAATTCAAAGGAGGCCGGGGCCTTAACACTGGCGCTGCCATAAGGTATGTGCAGAACAACCACTTCGTGAAGGAGAAGGGAAGCAGGAAGGGTGAAGGCGTCCCTCAAATTTTGATGCTCATCAACGGCGGAAGGTCTACTGATGATGGAAAGACTGCTGCCCTGGGTCTCAAAAATGCTGGTGTTCGGGTATACGCCATTGGGGTTGGGGAGTTTTTGGATGAGCTTAATGCCCTGGGAAGTGAGGCAAACACTGTCCACAGAGCCTCCACTTTCCTGGAGCTCTCCGAGCTGAACGAACAGATCTTGCAAACCCTGGATGATGATATTAAAGGCCAAAAACTCTGCACGGTGGACGTGGAACCCGTTCGCGGTAAGGTAGCAGGACAAATTACTTCTGTAATTGTCACAACACAATCACCACACAGGGGAAGGGTAGTATTTCTGATGGATCATTGGATCGTCAATTTATCTGTGTTATTGATACCAAAAAGCCAAATATTGACAAGAGGTATCACCAGTGTTATCTCAGAGTAGGGCTTGATTGCTTGTTAATAATGTGTCATTCTTTTGTCTGAAGTGTATCTCAAAAGACCCACAGTCTTCGCTTCAATCTAGAAAAAAAAGGAATGCTTAATTTTAGGTAGAATTGAAATGTTTTGAGAACTTTATACCCAAATCTTTAATGATTGCAGGTGGGTAACGTGTATTTTAAAAATAATAATTCAATTTTTTGTTGTGGTATAGTGTTAGGCATGTCAGAGAATGTGTTCTTAGCACCATTATATTTTTACCAATCTACTGGAAAGTCAGAGCTATTGTTTTTTTTTTTCAGAACTGGGCTGAAAATGTATTTTACATGTTATTGGAGAATTGCAATGGTGCTGAACAGTAAGAAGAAAATGATCATAAACATTATTGCTAGTACTTTACATATTCCATTGCGGTGTCTGAAATCACTTACTACTCCCTATGTAGCGCACTATTTAGCGGGTTCACCATTCTGCAGCGCTGTCCGAATTGTTTGAAAGAATTATTATCCCCTATATAGTCAAATTATTACATCCCACAATCCACCGCGAAATGTAGTGAGCATCGTTGGTCAGTAACCCAGCAGTACATCCCATCATGCATTGCACACAAACTGAAGAATAATTCATTGTGAGACAGCAATGACGCCATTAACAGTGCCGACAAAACGAGTCGGGTAGTGTCTGAAAGCGTTTCTTCCTTCAGCCCATGAGCGCACTATATAGTCACCTATATATAATTCCCCTTCATAGTGAGTAGAGAATTGTGAATGAGTGAGAGATTTCGGACACAGCCCATGTCTATCTATATTTTCGATTCATCCTCTCGCGACAGCCTGCAAGATGGAGGTACTGGTTGGCTTCGACGTGTCAGCTCAGAACATCTTTGCTGCTCAGAGGTCCCTGGAATCCAAAATGGGTGCCATCCTTCAGAGAATCATGCAGATGCAGCCGATCAGCTGTACCGCTGGGCAAGTTCCCTCAGTGGAGGTCGGCATCCTGGCGATGGACTCCGCTTCTGAGCCTGCCGTGCTGGAGTTCACAGGAGACTATGAGCAGCTTTTCAATGCCTTCAAAGCCCTCCAAACCCGTGGCCCTTACGTCCTAAATGCCAAGACCATTGACGCCTATACTTCCAGATTCCGCGACAGAGCACCAGATGTTGTCAAAGTGCGTTTGCGCATACTGTCACGATTCTGCCATTTCGGCTATACATGGTATATACACTGCCTGTCCAAGAAAAAAAAAAGTCGCCATTTCGATATAAATAAGGAAATACTATGTCTGGATCATTTTTGGAGCAATTACTGTGTTTCAGCTGCCAATAATTATTTTAACCTTGACTGATGAAGCGTGTAGCTTCTCTTTCCTTAATAAAAATCATGTCAGAAGACATATGCCTTGGTAGCAGAAGAGATATTACATTATTTAAGAGAGGGGAATTATTGGCCTAGCAAAGAAAAAAAAATTAATGCCACTCTAATTGAAAATAAATGTTCTGATATTCTATACAGTTGTCAAAACAAAGACCAAATTAGCTCTTTTATCAAGGATACAGGGGTTAGTTCCAGCTAAATATTTGATTGTGTGACTTTTTCTTTGGCTTGGCAGTGTATATAGAGAACATTAAGTCACCTTATCTTAGATTCAGAATAATTAGGTTAATCGTACCTGTAAAGTGATGGTTTCACTCGCTCTTTTTTCTGAAAACAATGGTTTAGGTTGTGATACACCTGACTGATGGGCTGGACGGACAGTTTGCTCAAATGAAGCAGCGTGTTGAGGCGCTTCGTTTATCAGGTAAGAAAGGATCCGTACCATTTGCTCATCAAACTAAATGCTCTTCAATAGCTTCGCGATTTGCAAACTTAGTTTACATTTTATCAATCCAACTATGACAATTGTGTGTTTCCTTGGGAATAAAAAAACACTTTTTTTAGAAATTAAAAAAGACCACCTGACTCCTTTGGGGGCGAAGTAATTAAAAAAGAACTTTAAAATGTCAATTCCTCAATGAGTAGGTCTTCAAGTTAGTTTTTATCTCGTCATGTGTGACTTTCACCCCTTTCTTTGATGACCTCTTTATTGCGTAGCAGTTCATTGATTCATGCATATGCATTTTGATTAAAATGCACATAGGGTTCTGAATACATTGTAGGCTTTAGCTATAAAAGACACCTGTACATTTTTTTAAATAACCTCTTTACGCATAACTTCCTGTGTCACCTCTGTCCTGGGTCTTCTAGACAGAAATGTCCCTTGTTTGGATTTTGTTCTCTACCACCCTTTCAAAAGAGTGGAAAGTTTTTGAGATGAATCTTTATTTTCTAACATATAAAGCCAATCCCTTTAAACCACGCATTTGTGCCAGCAGGAGTGAACAGCTTTATCCTGGTTGGTCTGGAGAGAGTTCCCCGGTTTGAGGATGCAGTGCTGCTGGAGTATGGACGAGGCTTCAGGTACACCAAACCTCTGCGCGTCAACCTGCTGGACCTGGACTATGAGCTAATGGAGGAGCTGGTGAGCATTACTGCACACGTATAAGCACTGCATCGACTGATCCACACATATACACACACAGACACACAGACAGACACACACACCCTAGTTTACTAAACTGAAACAAAAATATGTACACCCCCCTTGACGATGCAACAAACACTGCTCTCAAATCTCCATACAGACACTCATACAAGCACCCTCTTCTATTCAGCCTACCATTTTGATACAGTTTGCTGTTGTATTATGCGGTGGGTTATGATCAAAAGTATGAAGTAAAGAGCTGACAATCCACTTTCACGATTGCTGTTTCCTATTGAAGTCGCTCTCTTATTCTGCTTAGGACAACATCGCTGAAAGAGAATGCTGCTCGGTGCCCTGCAAGTGTACCGGACAGCGAGGAGATCGAGGACCTGTGGGATCTCCTGGACTGAAGGTTATTTGGACTGTTTTGCTTTTTTTGGTGGACTGTCTGCCTGGCAATCAATTTTTCTGTTTGTGTGGTTATATTTGGTACAGAATTGCTTTTTACAATGAAATCCTAAGTGTCTCACTGTTAGCTGCGCAAGGTTGACTTTAAATCCTAATTGTGCATAATTAAGTCGTCTTTTCCCGCCAGGGCTCGCCTGGAGGGGCCGGCTACCCAGGACATCCTGGTGATGAAGGTGGACCCGTAAGTTGCACCTTTATGAAGATGCTTGTGTCTGCCATGCAATCACATCCTGCCCATTCCCAGCCCAATTCAGCGGAAATTTCAACACCACCTCCTTAGCTTAGTCTCAGTACATAAAGCTTTGTTACAAAAAGGTGTCCTCCCTACGTAAGTGAGTCTGGCCCGAGACTAATGGCTCATCAGATGTGGTTTCTGTAGCATGAAGCGACTAGGAATATTACTTCTCCCCCTGGACAGGATGCTCGTCCATTACAGGTTACCCCCCAGCATTTCATCAGGCTTCCCTGACAATTTCCCAGCATTCAATTATAAACACGGGTGGCATGAGGCTCAATGGGAGTGAAGTGTTTTGCCCAAGAACACACCGCATGAGCTGCGGCAAGGACTCAAGCTCAGAACCTCCCGGTCCCAAGTCAAGCACACTTATCCACTGCGCTACAGCGTCCTCCCTCTTTGGCTAACGTATTAATTGCACTTGGTTTCTATGGCTCAACCCCCTCCTCCGCTCAGTCATCCCGTCACTAGCTTCCCTATTCTGCTTCAATTATGAGTCCTTCTGGCAAAGCTAACCCTCCTGTCAGGTATTATACTAATTCTATCATGCCTTACCATAGAATGTCCTCTCATTTGCCAAGATTACGCTGCTCGTGAACGTCCATAAGTCTGCCTGCTGTCAGCCATTAGCCAGGCGTGAAATAAAGCTCTTGAAAAGATGCAACCGGGTGCCATTTTATGGGAGAAACCAACAGGTGTCTTAGTAAGGTGTTGGGCTGCTCAGAGCCACCAGAACTGCTGCAGTGCACTGTGGGCTTCATTCTGCAAGTCTTCTAGAACCCTGACAAAGGGATGGAACACCACTCTTTCCGAAGAAACTCCCTTATTTGGCGTTTTGACGATGATGGTGTGGAGTACTTTCGAATTCAAACACATCAGTCCATTGGTGTTCAGTCAGGTTGGGATCTGGAGACTGTAAGGGCCATAGCATATGATGCAAATCATTTTCATCGTGATAGAGAAGTTCGATCATGAGATCAAGTTTATCACTCAGAATAACTTCATATTAATTTTATGTTACCCTTTCCTCTAAGAGGAGAAGAGATCCCAAACCTTGCCTGGAAGATTCATGAAAAGCAACTGTATTTGTAACGATTCTCCGCTCATTTTATTTGGGTTTTACTTTTAATTTGTCATTTATCAGCATGTTTTGATATTCTGTACCCAGGGAAGATAGAATCTCCATAAACCAATCTAATGAGCCCTTTCCCTTTGCTGAGCTGTCTGTAGTATTTGCATTTATGCCGAATTGAATGATTGTATGTCATTTCATCAATGAATCTGTGACTTTCCTTTATTACAGGGTGAAAGAGGTCCTCCAGGTGTGAACGGGACCCAGGGCTTTCAGGGCTGTCCAGGACAGAGGGGTGTCAAGGTGAGCTTCCTGTCTGCGGGGGAACAAACAGGACCTCCTGTACCTTTTAAACTGCACTTATAGTGCCCTTATTCCTGATTTGGGACTAATACTGATGCTGTCTTGTATGCAGGGGTCTCGAGGATACTCCGGAGAAAAGGTAAGATGTCCACTTCATTAATTCATTCATTTATACTTTTCATGTGTTTCTGCGGTCCTCTTTGACTTTTTTTGTGTTTTATTACAGGGAGAATTTGGAGAAATCGGTCTCGACGGAATCAACGGAGAGGAGGTGAGGAAAAATCTTTGTCTGGGATCCTTAAATTATTACACTAGTTTCTTTTGTGACAAAAAAAAATGTTGCGTAGCAATCTCATGTAAGACTGAAAACTGGTTGCTTATTAACTAGTGTGTTAGCAAGTCAGGTAAACAGCAGCTGAAGTATTAACAAATTTACGCATGTGTTTTTTTATGATGAATTAAAATGAAGCGTCGCTTCGAAGCTCCAGGCTCCTTTGATCTTTCTGTCATGTCAGTGTGCTACTAACTTTACCCTCCCTCTGCCCCCGAATCCCAGCTCGCTGAGCAGGTGTAATTGTTTAATCATTCATTCTTCTTCACTTCCTAAGGGAGCGAGTGGTGTGGCAGGTCCTCCCGGAGAAAGAGGGAATCCAGGCAGGAGAGTGAGTTACCGAAAAAATCACTCACAGCACCACCCGCACAGTTCTGCTGGCGTTTATAATCCAGTCCCATCATCTGTTTGTTTATTTATTTATCTAAAATGTATTCGAGCAGGAAGCTGAACTGGGGCTGGGTCTCCATTTCAGCGGGGCCTAACGTCGCTAAACATCGAGCACAGACTCAATGTTCCAAATTAGTCTAAAAAAAAAATACGTAAAATTAAACATAAATGGCACTATAGCCTCAAAATAATGTTGTTAGTCCCTTAATTCAAGAGCAGTTCCTTTGACAAAAACACTGCAGATATGCTTCATTATCAGTCAATGGAATCAGTTCTCCATTCTAGTTTAAGGTCAAGTCAAAGCTGGTTCTACGCATTTGGAACATTAGTATTGGTACCTTTACTGTGAATCTTCCTTATTCCACCTTTCTGTGTTTAGGGTCCCAAAGGTGCTAAAGGACATGCTGGAGATCAGGGCGCGACTGGCATTAGGGGAGACCCGGTGAGTATGCACGAATAAACCTGTGTGGCTCACCCATCTACATTGAGCTGACTCCTGTACTGGTCCGAGATTAAGAATTTTTAATTTTCCTGTAAACAATGAGATGTACGTGCATGATATACGATTGATTGATTCTTTATTGCTCAACAACACTTTCAGCAATTTTTTTCAGTTATCTCATGCTAACACACAATTCATTCTTATCAATGCCCAATTTAGGGTCCGCACTTAGCATAGCATGCTTGTCTTTGGACTGTGGGAGGAAACCGGAGTACCCGGTGGAAACCTATGCGAACATGGGGGGGACATGTGTAATAGCTACTCGTGAATGTCATAATGTACTGCGTGCAATGGGCATTATATCCTAATTGTATTGAAATATGCTTTTCAGGGAGAGACTGGAAAAGATAACACTAAAGAAGGACTCAGAGGAGATCCCGGCGATGTTGGACCACTGGTGATAGACCCTTATCTCCTTCACCTGCTTCTGCTCGTCCTCAATGGGGCCGTTTACCGTTAGCATAATTCATTTGGAGCCCCATATTTCTTCTCAATTCCACCCGCCTCCCATTGGCGTTTTCAGATGATTGCAAACATGGAGGCGCATTCCCATTTTTTGTTTGCCTTGGCGAAATCTGCCCTGGAATGAACTTTGGAATGTCGTTTTCAATGTTCCTGGACTTTCTGCCCGAGTTTGCGTGTTTATACTCTACTTAAGTTTGCTGTCTTAGAAAACACTGACGACTTGAGATGTATTCGGAAAGTAAGCCGTTCTTTTGTTTCTCAGGGAGAAGCGGGCACTGATGGAGTGAAAGGTGGGCCTGGTGAAGCAGGCAGGAGGGTAAGAATTATAGGTGCTTAATTAGATCGCCACTTATTGGTGAGCGGCATTGCTGGAATTCCTCTGCATAGAATTACCACAGAGCAAGAATACACTCGACCCTTTTATCATGCATTAGAAATGAGAAAGTTGTCAATGTCTGATTCACTGGATCGTCTAAAATTGTTAATTACAAGTTCCTGCAAGATCTATTCTACAGTGTTGTTTGGAAGAATGCATAGATATTTAATCGTTTGAACAAGGTATTTTCACAAGCATTCTCGAAGTTGCCCTGTGAGATCATGACCCAGATCTGAAATTGATCTGAAATTCTCCTCTTTTTCCACGTGCCGCAGGGTTCTGATGGGAGAAGAGGGCCCCCTGGAGCACCTGTAAGTTCCTAAAAAAGAACTCTAATGTTCCAGTCCCACTGTACTGTCACGTGATCTAACTCGTCAGTACTCATGCAGGGCTCTTATATCAGCAAAACCGCAATCAGAGAATTTATGTAAAATCTGTTCACTGTATTCTGTACTGAAGCAAAAAGGTAACGTCAGAGAAGAGAATGAAGAAACCATTTTCTTCACTTGCCCGCTTACCGGTTTACGTATGAAGAGTTTGTTTCCAAAACGCAATAAGTGCTAAAATTAAAAAAGTTGAGATGATAGAGCATTAGCCCTGTAGTTTCTTACACATGGTGCAAAAATCCATTTTTAGAAATTCATACTATAAGGTGTGTTTTTTCCTGGTCAAAGTTTGTGTCTTTCTGTAAAATGCAACAGGCGCCAACACAGAAAAACCTGAGTGTCGAAACGCGTTGGTCTGTCTTGTTGCCTTGCTCATGAATTAAAATATCACCTATTCTTCATCCTTGACGGAGTGCCTGTATACGTTTTTTTTCCCTGGGTAGTTGCCTTATTTTATATTGGGCTTCACTCCATGGAATCGGTTTTTTTCCCATTGAAAAACCTGATTTACTCAAAATGAGTAAAAAGGATATATTGCATTTTAAAAACAAACTCTTCGCATTGTTACCGTTGACATCACATCAACTGCTCAGCCATTGGTTTTGGCTGGATTGTGTTTTGCACATTTTACTCTCGTACAACTGGACATTTACAGAGCACATGAAGGTTATATCCCCCCTTGAAATTATAATGGAGGGTAATAATAAATCTAATGAAATGAGACCAGCAGTATCTGGGTTATAAAACCTAGTTCTCATTCCCCATGTTGCTTTACCCAGTGGTGACGCGTCTACAGTTTCTCCCTCGTTTATTGTGCTCAGTACTTGTTGCCCGACAGACAGCACCTGTGTTACGCTTCACAGGGCCCTGCTGGGAAACCAGGAGCCAACGGAGTGCCAGGAGAGCCCGGCGTCGGAGGGTCTCGGGTACGAGTGTTTGACTGCACAATTATTGAACAAGCACCCTTCTCCCTCAGACTGATAGCATCTTAAACAAAAAAAAAAACAGGCAGTGATAGTGTTCCAAGGCCGGTGATGGTCAGCAAGAGCCTTTCTGCTTTGCGCAGGAAATTGCTTACTGCTCAGCCTCGCTAATTATCAAAACAAGTTTGGTATATTTGCTGCATATATACTCTTCCAAAAAAGAAACTATACATTGTTTTTAGCATCAATTTATTATGTACATGAAATGTTTTGACAAATGCGGGAAACATATTGAAATATACTCTTCCAAAAAAGAAAATACACAAATATTGAATTATTGATTACACTTTCTTTTCAATATGTTTCCCACATTTGTCAAAACATTTCATGTATAATAAATTGACGCTAAAAACAATGTATAGTTTCTTTTTTGGAAGAGTATATTTTGCTTGTTTGTTGCAGTACAGCAAACTCAGAAAAAAAGGTAACATTTACTAAGCGATTCGATTGCTATATTGCCACTCAATATTGTACTGTTAAATTTGGCAAAAAAATTTGACGAAGCCTTTTGTCAAAGGAGTTAATTTGGCAATTCGTTGAGTGTGCCCTTTTGATATAAAGTCATAGAAATTGCACTGACTGCTCAGGTAAAATGCCCAGGTTTGTGATACATGAGCAGTGTAGGACTTCTGTCGGGGAACCTAATGCAGAACCGTGTGTAAAATCAAACTGTCCACGTGTTTCAGGGCCCACCTGGACCTGCTGGACGGCCGGGAGATATCGGAGAGGATGGGAACGCCGGACCCAGGGTATGGCGCATCTCTTTAACGTTCTCCCATACCTGTCGAGCCCTTTTTCACGTTGTTTTTAGCACTGACGGGAGCACAAGTATCTCTTTCCAATCTTCCACTAGCAGCCTCACTGTTTTCGCTTTTACATACGATGGATGTTTGTTGCTTCTGCCAAGTTTTTTGATCTTTTAAGCATGAATCATCTCATCCTTTACGGTTAACTGTAAACGTATGTGAAGAAGGAACCACACGTGACGCGGAAACGCTGTTTTCAGCACCGCACCCGTTTAGAGCCCAGAGCCTCCATCTTTAGTGGTGATGATGTCACTTGTGTCTTGACAGGGAGCTGGAGGACCTCAGGGACCCCCCGGAGAAAAGGGTAGAAGAGGAGCTATTGGCCGCAAGGTACCCCTCACTCGCACCACAGTGGCCTCAAGTTTGTCTCATTCTGTCCCGTTAGCCAAGCAATTGCACATGTCGAGAAGGTTTCAGGAAACCTTCCGTTACCGTGCTGATTTATTTCTACCAGCAGGTGCTCGCCATCTCCCTTTGGCTCTGAACAAAGAACGCTCAGTGTTTCCGAACTGAGTGACAAATATTTGCCGAATCAGCTGAATAGTGAAAAATTGCTGGACACATTGAATTATTTTGGCGCTTGTCTTTTTAAATGTGAAAATTGATCAATTCTCCTCTGCCCTCAGTAAACAACATAAAAATGTCTCATTTACTGGACTTGCTGATGCAATGGAATGAAAATCTTTCATTCTATTAAAGGATAAAAACATTTTGAATTTAGTACATGTGAACCTCCACATTATTTCACCTCCAATCGTAGAATTAATTAGCGCACACAGCTTCTATTTCCGATGTGCTGCACACTTGTATGATCATTTTATGTGTTAGATTGCAAAAACAAGGTTTCACTCAAAAATCCATGCCAAAGGGCCCTCAGAGGAAGTGTTTATATGATAATATGGATCGTTGTACATCTGACTTATTATACATGGTCAGTTATTCCGACACGATGAAATATTTCTCACTGAGCATACTTATCCAAACACTGCAGTCATTTGAAAACTGTAAACGTTGGACTTGACAGTTCTGTCAGATGTTGAATTATGATGTTATTGCTTAGAATTGTGGACAGTTCTTCAGTAATTAATTGGTACATTGGTACATAAATTCTGTATTAAATCCACCTATATAGGTTGACTTTTAAATAACTATATGCTCTTCACACAAATAAAGGTAAAACACTTTACTTGAATTCAGCCAATTGTCTTTTTACCCTTTGAGCGGTGAATACATTTTCAAGGAATTAAAAATGTAGTTATCCTGAGCTGTTGAAAACCTATCATGTGGCAACATGTTTAAAAGAGCCCTCCTGCGGGAGCTCTTTTAAACATGTTGCCACACGATAGGTTTTCAACAGCGTCTGATTTTGATATCTGACAGCATTGGGCAACTATAGTTGCCCACGGCGCTGAAAGGTTAACTGGATTGAATGGTTATTGCTGATTTTTGCCGGATGTCATGTGGAATAATTTGTTGTTTCTTGGTAATTCTGACAGGGTGAACCTGGAGAACCGGGGCCCAAGGGTGAAGTGGGACCCCCCGGACCCCGCGGGGAGCCTGTGAGTGTTGACGACACCCCTGGTTATAGCACCAGTAATAATGATGTTTTGTCCAAATCTCAAGTAAACCCATATTGAAGCGGGACATTTTATGCCCCACTATAGTCTTGCTCTCCAGTATATTGGTATCCTTAAATTGACACAAAACAGCAAACTCTACTGGCCACGGCTACTCGCCCTACAAGCTGACACAGACCTGTCCTTCTCTCAAAGTGCTCCTTCAGATCATTGGGCTCTTCAGTGTGGCCCTTGTAAAGGCTCCTCCTCCAGTGCAGTCGCTGCACAGTTCAGCAAATACTGGTGAAGTCCAGTCCTGCATCACAGCATCAACTCACTGCACGTGCCTCGGAGGAGAACAGTCGTGCTTTTCTGCTCTTGGTCAATTTAGAGGACATTGCAGCAATGCATAGGATTTTCATAAAATAGGCAGCTGACAAAATGGAGGGATGTAGGAATGGAACGAATATGATTAGAAAGATACAATTCAGTGCTTTGGACTTTTTTGCAGTTATATGGGATTTTCACTGGCTTAGTTTCCGCTGCTGGGACGTACGGTTGCATGCCTTAGAAATGGAATCATAACGTTAATTATGCGCTCACAATCATGTTTTTAATGACGCCACTCTCTTATAACGCAGAGCAGAGCCTCAAATCTTTGCGGCATGAAATCCAGTATGATGCTGGAAACATTACCTCGATTGCGTCACATAATCTCAGCACATCTGTCTGCTGCACATTTATACTGTGAATCTCTCATTCCTTCACATGCCAAAGGTGTGCTATTGGAGTCAGATCTGGTTATTGGGGCGGGCGAGTGACGTGCACTGAACTCATTATCGTGCTCATGAAACCAGTGGTGACACTATGCATTACCACGCTGAAGTCAGAAGACAGGAAAATTGCGACTATAAAGGGATGCACGCGGTCGGCAACAATGCTGGAGGTGTCGTGCGGGTGTCGTGCTCCAGTTTAGGAGGAGCACGGAGGAGCTCCTCTGCGGGAGCTCTTTTAAACAAGTTGCCACATGATAGGTTTTCAACAGCGTCTGATTTTGATATCTTACATCATAGGGCAACTATAGTTGCCCATGGCGCTGAAAGGGTTAACTGGATTGAATGGTTATTGCTGATTTTTGTTTGAACATGGCTCGTAAGAAATTTGAGGTATTTGCAACAAAGGGTTTCGAGATGGTTGCTGTGGTGGCCATATTGTTTGACCAATCGTGATCAAAATCAATAGGCCCCTTAGCTAATGTAATAGGAACCCACCCACCAAATTTCAGAGATATCCGTTCATTACTTTTTGAGTTACCTTGTACATAGACAGACAGAAAAACCATTGCCGGCAAAAACATAACCTACTTGGTGGAGGTAATGATTGATTGGAATTACGTAAGGGGCTCAACTCGTGCCAGAAAACAATCCCAACACAATACACCACCACCACCTGCTTGAGCTGTCAGCACAAGCCAGCATGGGTTCATGTACAGCAAAATGTTCTGAGTTAAAACAACTCTGAGAGAGTCTATTTGACTCCACTCTGTCAAGGGTTATTGGTGTAAGAGTTAGTTTGACCGTGTAAAAGATGTATCAATTCTGAGCATTTTGCTGTGTGGATTCTGGTGCTAATGTCAATTTCTGACCCTAACACCTGCGCATTGCAGCTGAAATCGAGAGTTACCTAACCAGGCTACATCTTTTTGTTATCAACTACAAACTTTTGGTGAGTCAGTGCCCCCCGCTGCCTCAGATTTCTGTTCTTGACTGACAGGGATAAACCCTGAAATTCTGCTGTTTTAGCCCATCCAGCTCAAGGTTTGACGTGTCGAGCATTCTGGGATGCTTTTCTACTGACCATTCTCCTTTGACCAACAACTTTCCATCCTCAGATCTGGTGCTCGTAGGATTTTTCCCATTTTTTCTCTTACTGTGCTGTGTAAACTCTTGAGACTTTTGTGTGTGGGAATCTCCGGATGTCGGCAATTTCACACATACCCAAGCCTGCCTGCCCAGCACTGTAAACCGTGCCAAAGCCTCACCGATCATATATTTACCCCATTTTTAATGTTTGAAAGGAACATTAACAGAGGCGCCAGATCGCCATTTGAATTAGCATTACTTTATAAACTACTGCCAAATGATTGGCTGATTAGATAATTGCATGAAATAACAGGTGTACATGAGTTCAGTGTGTGTAATGTGAATTGGAGGTGTTTTGGTGCAAGCGGATACATTCAGTTTGTACGATTATGATGTACAATTATAAATATTTTTTTTACTAGCTTATAGCTTTGATCATTGATGATTTGTTAGCCTTTTCTAGCTTATGTAAAGGAAATTTTTGCAACCACTAGCCTGCCTGAATCTATGCTACAATGAAATCGCTCATGTAAAAGAGCACATTGCTTCCCTCAAGTTCATGAGCCTAGTGACAGCTTCCTGCAGATGTTTATAATCTGGCCCAAGTATGTACGCATTACTAGTTCAAAGTAAAGTAAGACTTCAGTCTAAAATGACCATCTGTGGCCAAATTCCTTCAAGGACATAAATATTCCACTTTGTAAGTGCCTTTTTTCGAGAGCAGCATTGCCTGAACATGAGTGAGAATAATGTGCACCTCTGTATTTTCAGGGCGATGACGGTAGAGATGGTTTTGGAATCCCTGGACCCAAAGGAAGAAAAGTCAGTTTCACTCCCTCAGTAGCAATGGAACTGTGTGAAGTGCCACTTCTTTAAACATGTTCTCTGTGGGTTGTGCTGTTGTCATGCGGCCGCGAGTACCCATCGGTCAATAAATGATAGGTCTCAACTAGTGCCACAAAACTGTAAAAAATAAAACTTGAACATGAAAGGCTATCAGCTGAACAGAAATTTGAGTTTGCTCAGATTGAATTTTTGAGTTTTTTTTTTTTTTTTGGAAAGAACTTGTTCTTAGGATGTGTTCTAAGTTGAGCCAACTCAAAAGTGCTTTGCAGCTGGGTGCCTTAATATTTTGAGTTGAGTCAACTTTTTATTTATTTATTTTTTACAGTGAAGGCAGATTACATCAGCGCTAGTAACATAATCTACATGCAATTCTTGCATTAATGAAATTGTTTTTTTAAATCGCAGGGTGATGAAGGGTTCCCAGGATTCCCTGGACCGAAGGTAGGTAATGAGTCTTCTTCGCTGTGGCTCACTCCTGGTCTCAGTCAAGGGCTGCATGCGAATAGCCTAAAAATGACATCCTATCATCTAATTTCTAGCCACTTTTCCTCAATCTCAAGGGAAAACTTCATGAGGTTAATGGAAGGTGTTAAGGGGAATTCATAAAGGCTTTGGATGACAACCGCGCTAAAGCCGCTTTCGCACCGGACGGGAAAACGCATGTATTTGCGTCTTTGCATTGACTTTGAATGTAATCTGTCATGCGAAAAATTCATCTCGCGTCCAGTGTGAAAGCAGCTTAAGAGAATCCGAATTCACTCGCACTAGGCAACATGATAATGTGGGTATCACCCGTCATGTTTGTGTTTTCATGATTGTCCAGGTGGATGGTCGTCGCTTTAGACACCTCTGCCGCACAGACTCGGTGGATGGCATTATCTCCACTTTTTTTTTTTTTTTTTGGAAAGGATGGTTCTGCATACCCTATTCTAAACAGGATGACGTACGAAGCACTGAGGCACCTTTCCTTAACATTTGGGGAATTTAAACACACTGATGGCTGCCACGTGATGTAAATACCTCCTGGTCATTTTCTATGAGTTAGGAAATTTCTTCAGCGAAAAAAGACAACTCGAACAGAGCCCAGTTCTGCCTGACACCACAGCTGCTGCTCGCGCAACACCTACCTCTGACCAGCATGAGTGCCCAGGCCGCAGGCCGGCTGGCCTTGTGCGGAGCAGCTGGTCTCACCCACCCTCTCTTCACTCTGCTCCACAGGGTGCTGCGGGAGACCCGGGCACTGCTGGAGGCCCAGGTCCAAGAGGAAATCGTGGACAGAGGGTGAGTTTCCTGGGACCGACGGGGCAGTTGGCAAATGAAGGAATTTTGGAAGAACGCCTTCTTCTGTCCTGGGTTTAGCGCTAACAAATGTCATATTGACTGACAAAAATAGACAATGTACTTTGAAATAGCCCTTTAAATATCATAGCAACTGAAAAAGTGAGGAAATGAATGCACTGATAGACAGAAACATATACTGTGGTGACATCCTGAAATGCTTACATACTTGGCTGCTTTTACGGTGAATGTTTCAGCTTTGCTGTAGTTTATTTTTAGATACAGTACTGGAGCAAATCTGTTCCTGATTCATAAATTGAAACCGTATGCCTTGAGTCCACGTATGGTGCTGATGGAAATGTGTCGGTTCCTACTTATATTCTCTTCCAGGGAGTTTCTGGTAATTCTGGAACCACTGGTAACAAAGGGGATGTTGGATACCCTGGACCTTACGTAAGAATATTACATCATATGTTTTTTGAAGTTCGTACGTGAGTTTTATAACTATTAGCTGCATGTGCGTGTCTGTGTGGGGGCGTTAGTTGGTTGGTTTGTCAGCTAGCGTGGAATTACTCTAGATGCCCTGTATGTAGGTGAAACCGTGATCAACTGCCACTGGTACAGAGCCAAACTAACAATTTCACACTTGAAGTATGCCATGTGTGGGAAAGTAAACAGGGGGAATCGGCACCATGGTTAGGAGGAATAAACAGTGCAGGATCGGCACCTGCTCTCTCTCTCTCTTAGGATATTTGCGGAAGACTCAGCCTTTGGCCTGGAGTCTTGCAACTTTTATATTTAACTTGTCCTCACTTATAAATGGCAATATGAAACTTACATTATTACCAAATTAAACGAACGCATTTATTCCATTATAAAACATCGATTTTTATCCGCAATTTAAATGTATGCTTGATTTTCTGCAAGCATTTTGGAGGGTGCATGACTAATGCTGTACTTGCAATTACGGCATTTTATCTTAATGTTACTTTGAGGAACAGACAAAGGGTAGCTACCTTTTTGACAATAAACTTTGCCAGTTGTCCTGTGTGCCTCACCAGCTTTTATACAGACTTTGTTCTGTTTCTACAGGGGCTGAAAGGACCGAGAGGGCCAGGAGCGGTGGTAGGCTGTTTATTTAAAGAACTTCACAAATTACAAAAACATCCTGCAAAAAAGTTACAAGTTTTAGGAAACTAAACTGCTGTGTATCATTTCTGAAATAATGTTGTGATTGTAATTCTGCTTTTAGCAATGCGAGTTGGTGAAGAAGATCAGGGATAACTGCCGTGAGTATTAATTATGAAATATGGCATTTATCATCGAGTACAGTTCATATCATACAATTATTATGTTGCTAAAGAATTAGATGTTTAAAGTGCAATTATTTGACACTCAAATAAAAGTGCCTGTGTATTTTTAATCTTAATGCTAATGTTTTTTATTCTTACCGTTCCGAACTCACATTTGATGCAATTTTAAATGTTTTTTAATTAGTGCAGCAGATGTCTGACGTTCTTTTATGCTTAATGACACCAAAATGATCAGGTTTATCCATGCAAATAAAAATACGTTGTGTAATGTATTGACATGATAAAGGATTGTTATGTATAATTCTGCACGATGCAGTAATATAGTGATTTTAATGAAATGTTCTTTTCTTTTTTTTTTACTTCTAGCTTGCTGTTATGGTAAGTGTGCTTCCAGGCTATTGTGCATTTGGCTCTGCATGCTAAAATACAAAGAATGTGATTTACATAACTCCTTAGTGCCAACAATGGGCAATTAGCAGTGGAAGAGTGATCACCACAACCTTGAATCCAGCCATCCCAACTATCGCCAGGGGTCTCATGAGAGCAACGGCCAATATGGGAGGGATATAGGTTAAGCACACAGACTGTATAAAAAAAAGGACAAAGCAACAGTGATGTCACCCATTGGTCTCAGCATACCATTTAGGAAGCCTCGATTTTGGCAATTTGAATAGTGCCATTTTGTCATTTTGAAACTGGATGTGATTCCTATTGGACGAGAGCGTGAATTGAAGATCCAGGGAGGAGCGAGGGGTAGACCTACGGGTGGATCTGACCGTATCTGACGAGGACAAGAGGACAGCCACGCCCCCAAAGAGTATCTGGCTTTATCCTTTATTCTTGTCTATTTGGGACCAAAATTTACAAAAATGAACACCATGATATTTTGAAGGAAACTTCGAACTTGCTATAGATACCATAAAATAATGTGGAAAATCGTTATTGAAATAAGTGAGGAATCAGGTGGGAAAGTAGGATCATTTTCTCATTTCTATGGCATTGAACTTCTTTCTGCAACCACCGAGGCTGCGTCCATCTTTTTATACAGTCTATGGTTAAGCTTTTTTTTTTTGTTGTTCATGCGCCTCCCTCTGGCCATCTGTGTGCATGGTGGTTACCCTCTGGGCAAGCTCATGTTGAGGCTTTCTCTGGCCTCCTTCAGTGCATACTGGGATTGTAAACACCAGTGAACAAAAGTTGCAGCCGACAGGTGTACATTTCAGAAGGATACCGCGAACTGTCTACACTCTTAAAGACCCTAGCATGAGTCCCATACGAGCATACTTGCAGACAATTAGCTAATTGGTCATTTCAGATCTCATGGGATTGGATATGCCAAAAAAGTGAAGGGATTATTTGAGCAGACTAAACTAAATAGAATAATATAGCTGCAGAACATGCTACAGTTTATGTTTATGCTCAAGAAGTGAAAGCATTAGCTCATTTTTTGCTTCCTCCGACGTCAGGTGCTCAGGAGTGCCCACTGTTCCCGACTGAGCTGGCATTCGCTCTGGACGTGTCAAATTCCATTGACCGCAATGCTTTCAGCAACATGAAGACCGCGCTGCGGAAGCTCCTGGCCGACATCACTATCACTGAGAGCAACTGCCCGAGGGGTGCGCGAGTGGCTGTGACCCTGTACAACGAGGACGTGACCACAGAGGTGCGCTTCGCCGACGGCCTGAAGAAGAAGGCTCTGCTACAGCGCATCGAGAATCTGCAGACCCGCCAAACTGGCAAGCAAGGCAGCCTGGTGACCGCCATGAACTTTCTGGCGCAGAACACCTTCAAGCGCGTGCGTAGTGGCTTCCTTATGCGCAAGGTGGCCGTCTTCTTCGTCAACGAAAATGTCAAGCCCTCCCCAGCCTTCACTGCGGCCGCTCTCCGCCTCTACGACGCCGGCATTGCCTCTGTCTTCATCACAAAGCGTGATGACCGCTCGCTCACCCAGGCTCTTAAGGTAGGGGGCGATGGTGACGCCATCCCAGATATCTCTCTTGCTTTCTCACGCTCTCTCTTTCACTCTCCTGGGAAATTACAGTGCATTGGTTTTCAGATTCTCACAGCCCAATCAGTGCATCAGTTATACTAAGTTTGGGCCGTGTGTCTGATCAGTTTTTGATATCACTTGAATCATCAAGCATCGGTGCCAACCTAATAAGACTCCTAACTTAAGTTTTCAAACTGAAGTTTACTATTAATATTATGGTTCAGCAGGTCCTTTATCTCTATATATGGCTCCTTAAGATTCAGCTACTGTATTTGAGCCCGTGCAAATTCAGGACTATTTTGAATTCCAGTGGTGATCTCAGGTTTTCCAACAATCCCAAATATGTCTCACTGAATTACAAGGAAACGTATAAAATGATGTACAAGATGCGGTATTTTCCAACTCATGTGGTCCCGGGTTTGAATATTTCTCTCAATATAAGTGTGATGTAGCCTCACTGAAGCACTGCAACCAACAGATACATAATAAATAAAACAATTGTGACATAGTCCTGCGATATGAAATGCTTTTTCTGACTGTGAAGCTCCTTCAGGGAAAACCTTTGTGAATAGTTAGAGTTTAAGGGGTTAACAGCGAGGAGCTAACTCAGTGCAGAAGGCCATGACTGGTATTCTACAGAGAAAATAAAGAGCTGCTTGTTCCTTCTCTGGTTTGGTCTTGGAACTGACCTCACTTCAGGGGAGATTTGTTCACGGCTCTTTCCATGCGACAGGTGAACGACACCGTACTCGGCCAGACCATTTTCCTCCCTGCGTCTGTCAACGCCCGGTATAATGCAGCCATCGAGAAGATCTTGAGCTGCCATATCTGCCTGGGTGAGGGCTGTTTAACACGCATCTGAAACATAACTCTGTAACACGAATGCAGCCCTGGCATTTTTCACCACAACACTAACCAAAGGGCAGTGACTCTGAACCTTAGTTCTGACCAACTACAGAGTCTGTTGTCTCCTGTTCTCACTTTAAAAACCGGTTTGTAGCTCAGAGCCTGGAATCTTGTGCGGTGACAGCACTTTAGTTATCCATATGGGGGTTGAGAGCCACTGCAGATTGGTAGTTCCAGCAGCATTTTTGTACTTTTCTTTGAAATGTGCTGACGTCTCATATTTGTTTCAGACGTCTGCGAACCCAGCTCGATCTGCGACTACACCCCCCCTCAGTCAACCAGAGACCGACGTTCCTTCAGCACGGACGTAGACATGGATGTTGCCTTTATAGTGGACAGCTCTCAAAGCACCTGGCCTGCCGTCTTCATGGAGATGAAGCGCTACATGGCCCATATTGTCCAACAGCTTCAGATCGCATCCGACCCCAGGAATTCGGTCAACCACGCCCGCGTGGCAGTGGTGCAGCACGCCCCTTATGAGTTCATCAACAATGGCACCGGGGCTCCGGTTCGAGTGGATATGGCCCTGACTGACCACGGCTCTAAGCAGGACATCCAGAGCTTCCTGCAGGACAAGCTGACCCAGCTGGAGGGCTCTCTGTCACTGGGTAATGCCATCGAGTACACCATCGAGCACGTCTTCGAGAAGGCCCCTCACCCCCGAGACCTCAAGCTCATTGTGGTGATGGTGACGGGTCCTGTCTGGGAGCATGACGAGGAAAAGCTGGTACGGCTCGCCACCGAGGCCAAGTGCAAAGGCTACTTCCTGGTTATCCTTGGCGTGGGCGATCACGTGGGTGTGACTGATGCTCGCATCCTTGCTCGCATGGCCAGCGAGCCAGCCAGCGTCTTCTTCAAGAGGATCGACGGCGCCGCGCAGTTCTACGACCCACATATCCAGCGCTTTGGGCTACTCCTTCCCAAATACATCAGCAGTGAGCACAATGCCTCTTTTCCCCCGGCTATTTTAATGATTCATGTGCCTCTCAGAGCAAAGGGCTGATAATGCTCCCCTGATTTGTCTTGCTTCAGATCTATTTTAGTTTCTAATATTTTTCTCATTTTTTGAGCTACTTGTGGGGGGCCCCAAGTCTAGATCTGCTGTTTCTTCAATCTATCTATCTATCTATCTATCTATCTATCTAACAGTCCATCTATCTATCTAACGGTCTATATATCTATCTATCTATCTAAAAGTCTATCTATCTAAAAGCCTATCTATCTATCTATCTATCTAACAGTCCATCCATCTATCTAACGGTCTATATATCTATCTATCTAAAAGTCTATCTATCTAAAAGCCTATCTATCTATCTATCTATCTATCTATCTATCTATCTATCTATCTATCTATCTAATAGTCCATCTATCTATCTATCTAATAGTCTATATATCTATCTAAAAGTCTATCCATCTATCTATCTATCTATCTATCTATCTATCTATCTATCAGTGTTTATATCTATCTATCTAAAAGTCTATCTATCATCTATCTATCTATCTATCTATCAGTCTGTCTAACTAACAGTCCATCTATCTATCTATCTATCTATCTATCTATCAGTCTGTCTATCTAACAGTCCATCTATCTATCTAATGGTCTATCTATCTATCTATCTATCTATCTATCTATCTATCTATCTATCTATCTATCTATCTATCTATCTATCGATTGCCAACATTGAGATCTGTAAATTACCCAGTGGCCCCGAGGTAGCGCTTCATGATCAGGGCGCTATGCGTCATGATTATGAGGCTTCGCACAAAGTAGACCAAGTGTATGCCTACCAGGCATCTTGTTTATATGGAGCATCTGTTTGAAAAGTTCAAATGTCAAAAAGCAGTCAAATCCTTTTTGCAGCATTGCAGTTGGTTTAGTGCTCAACATTTACTCCAAACTAGTAAATTACCCCTTGCTTATGTTAATGTGGCGTCTTTCCTTACAGTGGAGCATGCCTTTTACATGTCTCCGGAGGTTTCCAAGAACTGCCAGTGGTACCAAAGCGATCAGCCATGGAAATTTCCCTTCAAACACTCCCAAAAGCAAGAGTGAGTGTCCGTATCAAAACATCTTCTTACCTGATAAGTGAGATCAGAAATACACTTCCCAGTTTCTAGACTGCATCTGATATTCTCTGCTTTTGCAGGACCCATCAGACGCACCACGTAAATCAGGCTGTACACCCTCCCAAGAGCAAAGGTAACACACCTTTTTATTCGGTCTGTATGTGTTCCTGACAATGTCAGAATTTCAAAAGGAATCACCAGCGGTTGATGCTCAGGTGCTATTATATCTGAAAACATATTCCTCTGCTTTGCTAGCCAGACTGCAGATTAATCCAGCCCCTAAGAACAAGAATGGTCTAACTCCTCCATATTGTCCTTTTCTCAAGTTCTAGTCTTAAAATGATTCCAAAGTGGTCAATCTGTTTAGTGCAATAATGGATTAACTCAGTGGAGTAGTTCCAGGACTATGCATTGACAGGGCATGTATTCCACACTTCAAGAACGCACTAAGGTCTCAGTGAAATTGTGGTTGAAGATGGGGAAAAAAAATGAAAACAATACCTCCAAGATTTTCCTATTTTGCCATATTTTAGTGTTCTGTTCCGGGGAACTTTAAGGGCCTTTGGGGCGTTTATTCCACAATTCTATCACTACTTCATTTCTTTGCCTTTTGAGAGGTCTGTTCTCCCTTTCTCCTCCAGACGTGGAGCAGAGGCAGTTGGAGCTGCATGTGACCAACGTGACGTCCAGCAGCCTGCTGCTGCGCTGGGCCGGCTCGGACAGCAAGGGCGCTGCGTGGTACGAGGTGACGGTGGTGCGGCTGAGCGACCGCTCCCTGGCCTATCAGAAGAACGTGACGGGCACCGAGCTGCTGCTGGAGGGCCTGGAAAGCGGGCAGAAGTACCATGTGGTGCTGGTGGCGTACGCACATGGCAAGCCCGTGCAATCGCACAAGGGCATCGTCAGCACCAGTGAGTTCCTCGCTCCCGAGCGCGTTCCCTGTGCCCCGTGCCCTCGCTCTGCAGTTGGAACGGCTGCCTGAAGGAGGTCACTTCCGCAGTAGCAGTACGCGCCAGAGCTGCCGCGAGGAGCGAACGCTCCTGCGTTTAACGCCAGTTTTTACCGTGTGATTGATGTGCTCTTTCTCTTTTTCCAGAAGCAGCTGAGAAACAGCCAGAGGCTCCAGCCAAAGTCACCGCTACCCTCCCCACAGCTCCCCTGGATAAACCAGAGCTCGGTGCGTGACTCTCCTCGCTCCTGAAAATACGGCTGTTCTGTTCCACATTGTGTTTCATCTCAACTCCTCAGACAGCATATCAGACATCCTGACAGCAGCAAGAACAGCTTAATGCCACTATTAAAACTGCCATAGCTTTAGCCTTTGCTGGTTTTTGTTAGGCCTTGCTGATCCGGCCCTTTTCGTCTTCGACTAAATCCCCCCCCCATTCTTGCCCCCAATTGCTCACGCTCAGATTGGATCTGAGTGCTCTTGCTATCTGTTGAGAAATCTTAAATTGATTCAGCTGGTAGATTAATGCCATAATCCTTAAAAATTCCTGATTTGGGACTGATTCTCCCATATCAGAATAATCGCCCACTTGGATTCGAAGGCAGTTCAACGAGGCCGGAAAAATAATGTTGTTATTCAGCAAAATGTACGGATGACTAGAATTGTCCTATTCATAAATAGTGAACAGACTTTCCTGTGAAACATTGACTGAGAGCACACCTAAAATGTGTGCAGGGATGGTTTGACGGTAACAGAACCGCGGATCTGCACTGGCCGTCTCAGTCACCAGACTTCAAAAACCTGTGGGTCTGAACTGAAATGTGCAGTTGATGAGCCCAAACCCAGGAATATGACTGATATTGAAGGGATCTGCTTGTACCTTGAAAAAGTACAATTATTTTTTTATATTTTTAATTTTTAATTTTTAATTTTAATTTTCTCTCTATAATGATATAATCCATTTTTTATTGTAGTTTTAAGTGCATTTCTAATCAAGGGTACCAGTAATTCTTGAGCCCACTGTAGGTTTGGACATTGTATTTTCTTCTAGTTCACAGAATGAAATTAATATATTTGGCAATCAATATTTCGCCAAAATTGACAATTATCAACTGAAAAAACAGTTGTATATAATTTCCTGATATTTATCCTTGTTGCTATAACACTAGAATATATCATCGCGACTAAATCTCACAGTGGAATATGTTTCATTAATTAAGTTTTTGTTTATTGCCATTCAATTCCATGACTCCCTCTTGAGGCAGCCGGCTTGGATTCGTCCCTGATACTAAATACAATCTTGTGCTTATTTGAACACATTTTCATGACTGAAACCTTCTTAAACAAAGTCCTCTCTCCAAGCCAGTGCAGGATGTTTTTAAGTTAATTGATTTTTAAGTTCATTTTGTTTTGTTTTTTTTGAATGCAGGTGCACATTGACTCTTTTGCCTGCCAATGAGAATTTTTAAGAGTGTCAGTCAACTCACAGATAAATTAGCCTTAATCTTATTGGCTGCTCTGATATTTATAATGATACCACTGAATCATAAAAAAACAACAATTATGAGCAGAAGAAGAGTAAATAAACAAAAATGGTAGGACGATTTTACGTCTTGATGAGTTTTCCACACATTCCTGGGATGATGCGTTACTTGACCCCACTTTAGATACTGGGGTTCAGGCCACCATCAAAGGGAAATGTGGTATTTAGCTCTGTTGGGAGTTGTAGTTTTCTGGTGCGTCTGCTCCCAGGACTCCGGGTCGGAAAGAAAACAGGACGATGAGCTGAATGAAAACAGTAGTCTTGCATGATCTCATATTAGTGAGATGAGAACACTGGGCCGCACAGCTGGGACATGATCATTACAGACTCAGCATGATGTCTTTGGCTTCTACAGAACACAAACATACATCAGGCCTACTCAGACGTTACACAGCATTTGTTTTAATAGTATTATGTTTGAGTGTGACATATGGGTAATTTTTGGAAAATGTGGTATTACTTTCAATGTGGCTAGCTGTCTGTACGATAGCATGCACCTTTGACCTTTTCCAGTGCAGAAGGGGTTCCAAAAGAGGTTTTGGACTCAATGTAGAAAAGCATGATGGGATTCAGACTGCAAATGAAAAGCACATGTTACTAAAATGTACTAATATTCACTGGCCTGGCTTTAAGTGCGAAAGAAGTTGATTTCCATGATCAAAAGTTAGAGCTGCAATACTTAATTTGCGTCAAATGTTAAATGTCAGTGCTTACATCCCAATCGAACACCTGCGTGCAAGAAGTGCCAAAGTCACATAATAACACTTTTGAGATTTGGGGGTCAAAATTTTCAAAACAGTTGCAGATTTTTTTTGGGGGAATTTTTCCTTTATTTGACAGTTCTACAGTGTAGAGACACGGGAAAGTCGGGGAGAAGATATGCAGCAAATGACCTGAGCTGGAATCGAACCCAGGTCGCTGTGGGAAGGACACAGCCTTTATGGCACCAATGAGCCACTGGGGCGCCCGATTTTTATTTTTTAATGGTTGCAAGCTATGGAGCCTACTGCTGGCTCCAGGGGTTATAGAGAGCTGGAAAAAATTACTCATGTGTTATGAAATAAATGAGAAAATTAGTTTTGGACTTAAGTACTTTTTTCTGCTTAATACCTGGACTTAAGTTCTGTTGACCACTAAATGGCTGGACTTAAATACATTCAACATATGAAGCCGACTGTCCAGCCTCCATGGTCACGGTTTTCACAGCTAGTCACATGACACACAGTAGTGTTTGGATTGGACAGTCACGAACTTAGGTACTTCTTGCACTAGAGTTTAGTGAATCTGACGATGGCTATGCAGCAATACACAGGACTTGAGTGCTTCTTCAGAGAGATCTTTGGAATCAGACGATACACTGGCCATGGCGGCTTTTGATACTGGCGTCAGCTAATTTTTTGCAAAATGAGTCTTTTAAAAGTACTTCTTGCTCGCAGGTCTTCGATTTGTTTCATTTACATTTCAAAACACATAGGTATTAATTTTTGTCTTCATTTAACATGTTCTAATGCCATATACTGTAATTGGCCAGTGTCCTTTAAAACATTTCAGTCAATTTGCAACTTGCATCATCAACACTTGGCAGTCAACTTGCGTTAAAATCAGGCACTTGCTGCATTGTTGGTCAATTCTTTTGGTCTATTATTATTTTTTACTTTAACATTGTTGCAATTTTTTTCCACTCCCATTAACAGGTCTTGTTTTTGCATGTTTTAGCTAATGAAAATGCAGACCCATGCGCACTTGATTTTGACTTCGGAATGCCATGCAAAGACTATAAGGCTAAGTGGTTCTTTGACAAAAAGAACAGGATCTGTAGCCAGTTCTGGTATGGTGGTTGTGGAGGGAATGCCAATAGGTTCGAGACTGAAGCCCAGTGCATGAGACGCTGCTTGAGTACATGTAAGTAGCCCACTTTCTTGGCTGACAAAAAAAATCTTTGCACCAAGCTGG
Source organism: Gymnothorax reevesii (assembly GCA_029721435.1). NCBI lineage: Eukaryota > Metazoa > Chordata > Actinopteri > Anguilliformes > Muraenidae > Gymnothorax > Gymnothorax reevesii. The sequence goes on along the minus strand of CM056587.1, from coordinate 63,925,379 downwards.
AATGATTGCAAACTGCTGAAAAAAGTTCATCATTGTGATGATTAAAGTTAGATATCTGCCTGTCGTTTGGATATCTACCTGTTTGTTGGAGTGACTTATAGGTCCTTTTTTGAACTGGTAAATTCTTTTTTTTAATCACAGCACCAGTAGTAGAGACCAGCGTACAGGTGGACCATCCTGCTCCTGGTGAGTGGATTATATGCTAACTGGCCTTAATTATGTAACTACCTCTGCATTTTTTTCTAAATATGAAATGATGCGCTCTGTTTTGAACATTGAGTAATAGTGGTGATAATGGTGTAAGCAGCTTATGTAAGCTAGGTGTATTCGGTCCTGGAAACAGGGGAGATTGAATCTTTTATGGAAGCTAGCTGGCAAGGAAGGCATATTAGAATTGTCACCACGTCATCTGGCTATTTTATACATCTTAGTTAATGAATTGATCCAACTTCCTTGCATGGCAATTTTTAAGTATCTCCTCGCTGTCCCAGAAATACTGTGGGTTGGCCGCACCATTTGCGAAAAACTGACCAGGAGGTTGGCCTCTCTCAAATCTGCGAGCTTGGACTGGATTGTTATAATCTAGAATAGCAGAATAAGGATGCATTTTGGAGCATAATGAATGTTCTCCAGCGTTATTCAAATGCTTTTTCAACACAGAGGGCTTTGTCTGCCCAAATCCCTGAGCATCAATGAGAAGATTACGGTATACTTCCAGTTGGAGTTGCCAAACAAGAGTTATTGAAAGGCTCAATTGTGTTCTCATCCTTTGTAAGAAACAGCATGCCATTGTCTGTACTCGTTAAGTCTTAATAAGAAGGAAGCTGAGGGTTTACATTGTTTCGTTTGGTGATTACATGCCCTAGCAGGGAGGATTCCTCACCATAAATCTATATCTCGAGGCCTTCAGCAGCAGGGAGCGCTGTGATGGAACAGGCAGCTGAGAGCAGTCAGTCTCTCCTTTGAGGCAGGAAGGAAGCTTCTTATTTCAAGAGTAACAATGTCTGATGCTCCAGACAAGCTCGGTGGACCAGTTTATTTGAAGTACATTTTAGCCCAGGGCTGCACAAATCACGATTCTCAAGGGCCCAGAACTGCTGGTTTTCCAGCCTCCCTTTACCTGGGAGTCAGGTGTGGTGCCAGTCTGGCCAATCAGTGACAATTACCCTTCAGTTAATTGCTTAGAGGGAGCGAAAACCAGGGCTGGATTTGGAAGAGGGTAGGGGACACTCATGTGCATTCATCATGATTTTACATTATCCACTGAAAAACAATAGCAAACGCTTGGTAGTACCCATTTTTGGACTGAAAGACACACCGCGTAAGAATCGCTGCCAGCCATCCCATGCAGACATGAGAAACACAGTTACACTTGCCTATTAGCTCAATTAATTCATCTCGTGAGCTCAATGGTTCTGAATGGAGCCTATTCTTTGATGGATAATGGCAGCTGGCAGTGAGTTTATTCCAAGACATTACACATCCCAGCATGCTCGGCGGTGGGAAAATGATGCACTGATGGTGATCGGCTTTAGGACGGATTAAATATTGAGCACGTTCACTTTAGATCGAACAGATTTCCTTCAGGCCTGCTCTTTAGACTTTGAAGAGTGCCTCAGATATTGTTGTTTATACAGTACATGAAATCAAAACCGAAAAGTTAAAAAGCTGGCTGATGCCATTTTACATTTGCATTCATTTTCAATGAAAGTATGTCGTATTTTTAAAGATGGTGGGTATTGTTGCAGTAAGTCTCAGAAAACCTGAAATTGAACTTGAGAGGACTTGGCACTTTATTGTATTAAGTTTTTCCAAGGTGGCCGTTTCAAATTACATTAGAAACAGTGCTTTAAGAGTTGGATTAATTCAATTTCCCGCTCTCCTTGAGACGATTCAACTTTTGAAAATAACTGAATACCTTTCAGAAAAGCCCGCTCAAGTAAGATGGGGATAAGTGGACTTCTTGTTGTTTGTTAAGACCCTCAGGCATAAATGGCCAGCGTAAACCACTTTGTTTGGAAAAGAAATAAGTACTTTCATCCGCAGTAATACAAATGGAGTCTGTGCTCACTCTGAAAGCACTAAATTCAAATTCACAGCTTTAGTTCTGGAACGCCTAAACCAGAGACAACCTAAGACAGCTGGATTTCAGTCTGTCAGACCAACAAAGCGGATATACAGTACTGTGCAAGTCTTAGGCACCCCGCACTTCTTTAAATTTAAATCTGTATTAAATGTTTACTTTTTGAGTCCATATTAGAGTTCCTGACGATAAAAAAGTAAATTTGAAATTCCAAAGGCTAATTTAAAGATAGGTTTCATTAATAAATGTTTGTATTCCATTAAAAATAATCGATACAGATGTTGTAGTATTGACAGAGCCTTGATGTCAACATCATCGTGGCTGTTTGGAATTTCTTGGAGGGACAGTCAGTCAGTCTGAATAAGAACGATGGCAGGTTTTCCACTCCGCTTAGAACAAACAAACGCCAATCATCTTATAAAACTATAGCACAACAGGACAGCGTCCCAAAGGGTAGTTGCACCAAATGTTGATTTGATTTAGGTTTTAACTGGTTACAGTATGGTACATTTCTCAGTGATTAGAACCTTTATATTTCATAATTTTTGTGAGCGTATTTGCCCAACGAAATTGCTTTAAATGTGTCTAAGACTTTTGCACAGAACTGTGTGTCCCATATATAGTAATTAACCGTCATCACCCCCCTCCTCCGTTGTCTCTCTCAGCTGCCCTTCAAGGGGTGAACATCTGCCAGCTCCCGAAAGAGGACGGCCCGTGTACCAAGTTTGTCCTCAAGTGGCACTACGACTACCCCAGCAAGAGCTGCACGCGCTTCTGGTACGGCGGCTGTGGGGGTAACCGCAATCGCTTCGACACGCACGAGGAGTGCCAGAGGGCCTGTTCGAAAGCAGGTGGGTCGTCTCCCGTATTCTCCTTGTTTGTTTTCCCCAGTAAGCCTCTTTTACACCGGACGCGAAACAGATTTTTCGCACGACAGATTACATTCAAAGTCAATGCAAAGACGCAAATACACGCGAAACGCGTGTATTCTCGTCTTTGCATTGACTTTGAATGTAATCTATCCTGTGAAAAATTTGTTTCGCGTCCGGTGTAAAAGCAGCTTTACCCTCCAAACCATTGCCCGACCGTCGGGTGTGTATGTTGCTACTGTCTATTCGCCCAACTGTCGGGTATATAAGCTGTTTATAGGCTATTTGCCCGACGATTTTAGAACAACACACTGAGTACATATATATTATCTATAGATTTCTTTTCATTTGACTTGCGATCACGTTTCTGGTTCGAGATCAATGTTAGTTTGACTGGTTCCCTACTGTACCACCAGTTCGCAAACGGCCCATTGCATCGACTCTGATCGAGCTTGTGAGATACCGGACAGGGTACCAGTCTAGTTGAATAGTGTTTTTGGGGTGTGGGTAAAACACAGATTGAGGATCTGGTAAAACGCGGATAACTTGAGATGTAATGTTGAACATACCGCTATTTTTAATATTTTAATAAAACTACCGTTTTCAAGGTCAATGTCATAAAGTGTAAAATTCCCTGCAAATTGAAAATGACCTAATTATAGGGCATTTTACCCCAGTGATCGTAGGTGGTACAGTGGGCTGCATGTGTTGATTGATGGGCTTCCAGATATAAAATTTGCTCATTAAAAATCATTGCAGCTGACAAGGATCATATTTTGTTTATTGTGTTGAGTTCCTAGCGATTTGATAGTAATGACAATGATAATCTTCACTCAGGTAAATCGGACAAAAGAACCAATACTAGTACAGTACATATAATGCTGTTAAATGTACTAGAGCCGGCACCACGAACATCATACATACTCACATAAATAAATAAATAGATAAAAATAAATAAATAAATGAATAAATGAATAAATGAGAAAAAAAATAACACTTTTATTTTAGTGCTCGAATAATACAGGTATTTGCACCTAAATAAATTTAATGGATATATTCTATTTATTTATTTAATCATCTATTAGTTTATTTATTTACAAAAAACAAAGAAAAAAAAATACACTTACACTTATATTTGCACACGGATAATATTTGCACTTGGATAAATTAATGAATATATCTTCTGTTCATTTATTTAATCATTATTTGTTTATTAAATAAATCAATAAACACATCAATAAATTTTATATATTTTCTTCATTTATAGTTAGCCTGCCAATATTATACAAAATAACAAATTCCAAGTCCAAGTAAACACTGCTTACTATGCATGCACTAACTGCTTTCTGAAACTTTGTTTTTACATCACAAGCCTCATTCTTCAGTGAAGCCATTTCACAGTGGCTTGATCTCAATTAAGTGAGTTTCTCTTGAAACAACATGCCATGTGTGAGACCATTCACTCATGCTTAAAATCACTATATATCAATATAAAGGATTATATGTTAATTTTTTGTTCGCGTGTTGCGTGCCGCTTCTTTCAATAATTTTCAGTAGATTTAAGCTAATAAACGCTGAGCATACAAAATGAACAATAACACGATAACAATAGGGGCAGTGGCGCGGAAATTCTAAAAATGGCAACAACGCGAGATCTCGCCCGCGAATAGACTGGTTTATGTCCCTATAGACGCCCCATATACAGTAGCAGTTGACCAGTCTATCCTGTCGGGTGAATAGCAAGCTACGATTTATTCACCCGACTGTCGGGCCAATAGAGAACGGTTTCTTATTCACCCGACCGTCGGGCGAATAGCAAGCTACAACTTATTCACCCGACCGTCGGGCCAATAGAGAACGGTTTCTTATTCACCCGATCGTCAGGTCAATAGTCACTCCCAAAATATAATGCAGGTAATTTTCTTAAGCTTAGTCTAATGTCCAGTATGGTTATCATGACCGGCCGAACTATACTGACAATGAATATCTTTTCGAGATCTGTCTCAAGCAGGAACAGCTACAGCGATTGTCTTTTTCATCATATGCCTTGATTAAAAATGTGTTCAAGAACCCATTTCTCAGTCCAATCACCGGGATGCATTTAAATAGATTGGCGAAAAAAAATGACTCTCAAAGGCTCTGTTAGAGGCACATCGCAAAATGTAAATCTTTGACCTCTACCAATTATTAGGCTCTCAATAGTTTAACTTAGTGATACTTTTTTGATCAAATTATTGCAGGTTAATTAGTTGGTTGAAATCCCGTCTCACCTCAGTTCCCTCTTGTAACACACTTGATCCTATCAGAGCGAAAGCTTATAATCAAATGAATGACATTAACCAAATAAAATGTACCTGGAGGGCTTCAGTGTCTTTGGGATTTTGTGGTCTCCTGATGATCAGCTGGCAAGTAATGGCTGGAAAAGGAGATTAATCACTAATGTGGAAACACGCCAGAAATGTGAGTTGAGAATGCTGTTTCAGGCAAAAAAAAGCAACTAAAAGCCTAAAATCTTCCATTTTATTTACAGCGGCTGGCAAGCAAGGAGTCATAACAGCAGAGGTGAGAACATAGGAGAACATCGGTGAAGAAGATCAACTTTTACCTCTGTGGTGAATCTGAGGAATTCAACTTAAATAATTGAATCTGAAGCCAACAGCAAAGAAACAGTGACTGCACTGGTCCTGCAAAGGATTCACTTGCGAAGAAAGTCTTGAAGTAGTCATTTTTTTCTTTTCTGTCTCCAAAAAAAAAAAAAAATGAACCCAAAAATTAAGAAGTGGCTAAATTAAATGCTGCATGATTTTCATACTGGTGCTATAAGCGTTTGCCAATGGAGTTGTTGAACTTTTCCAGTTTGTATTTTAATGGTTCTGGAACTTGTGCGCAACTGTTCTCAAACAATAGGTGCATTTTTATAATTTAAAACAAAAATCTGTATGAATATCTTGGTCAGAGACATGTTTTGTAAATCTTTTCTTTTTAACTGGCATTACAGTATTAAACAAAATAATTGCTCTCAATGATCAAAGCGCCAACTTCAGACCGATACTTCTCTTCATTCTGAGCCACATGGCCGTGCCTTAGGATTTCACTTTTAACAATAAAGATCTTACTTGGTATAGATTCTGTGGTTGTGTTTACATAACTCTAATTGAAAATATGTATATGATGACAGTCACTCAGCAATATTAAACATGTTGTAAATGCACTTCTGGAACCTTCTTTTCACAAACATGTTCCAGTTCTTAAATATGGAATGTACTGTTTTTTTTTTTTTTTTTTGTTTAATTTTGTGTTTTATTTGGGGGAGGGCAGGGGATGGGTAATAAAATTAGACTTTCTAATAAACATCAGGAGTGATATTTCTTTTGCCAGTTTTGATCGGTTTATGATGTGAGATTTAAGCTGTAGGGTTGAAATTCATTGGTCTGTATGGAAAAGTTCCTCCTTTCGTAATAATGGAAATAAACATTACTGATGGAATGTGTGAGATCAGCTGCTCTTTGGATGCAGGAGTATCTTTTCCTGTGATGAGGCCTTTTATGGTTGTGTTTGCGTTTTCACGTCTGGAAAATGTCTTTCATGGACAGCGAGAGTGAGAAACAGGGTAGAAGGGAATGTGTGCGTAAGCATGTGTTACTACGCATGATGGGAGATGCAGATCCAGAAAGTTCTATTGCTGCAGGGACGATTTCTGCCTGCATAAACGATGAAAAGCCCATCATTGTCACCACTATTATTACTACAATAGAAGAAGAAACATTGTATTGTATGTTGATTGCAGTATAATGTGTTCTAGCAGCAGTTGCTGTAAGAACATTAATAAGCAACTGAAGTACAAAAAGTTGAATAGATAAACTTGCTTAGCACTTCTATATACAAAGCATTGTACACTGCCTGGGTGAAAAAAAAAAAGTTGCACATACAAATATTTAGGTGGAACCCCTGTAGATTTGAATACAGAGCAAATCTGTTAAATTTCCTCTATCTTTGTTATAGCAACCATATGCAATATCAGAACATTTATTTTCAATCAGTTGCATTAATTTTTGCCTCGAGATCTTGTCTCAACAACAAGATAGTTGAACCACTCAGTAATCTTCTCCAGAACAACAACGTTCAAAGTGGTTAAGGTCAGGGTTTTGTGGGGGCCGACTCGTTTGCGAAAATAATTCCTCATGCTTGTTTTCCTCATTCAAGTTTTCTCAAGTTTGCTAGCTGCAGGCTAATGATTTACCCCATCTGAAATACTGCAACATCTTCACCACCAAGGAATACATTTTTCAACATGATTTTTTTAATGGATAAGAAACTACACGCTTCATTAGTTAGGGTTAAAATAATTATTGCCAGCTGAAACACTAATCGCTACAATAATGACCCAATCAAAGAATTTGTTCATTTATACCCAAGGAGCAACTTTGATTTTTTGGACTCGCAAAGTAGCTTTACTCAAGGCAGCATGAGCGTTCAGATTAAGAGCTGAGCTCTGAGACCAGCCTCCTACTATGTAACCTAACTATTTTCGCATCTGGACTTTGACATTTAGTCGATGAGTGATGATCGAGACAAAAAAACATGGCCCCCTCATTACTTTGTGAGGGTTTACGCCACGGAATATCCAGGCAACAGCAATGAACAGTGCTACACACTTCGGTTTTCCTGGACAGGAAAACACATTAACTCCTTTCCACAGCAGGAGTCCCCAACAAGCCTTGTGTTTTTGGAGGGAAACTAACAGCCGGGACAAATCGGGGGCTGCCTCTGCAAATGGGGACATAATTTACGAGGAAGGAAGTGTTACCCTCTGTTCCTTGGCGAGCCACGTCACTGCCAGATGTAATCTCTCCAGCTCCTCTCCCCAATCTCACCCCCGGGCAAAGAGAAAACTCCAAAAAAGAAGAGAGAAATTAGGTTCAAGAAGCAAAAAGGCTAATAACCTCCAGCCAAATCACCCCGACAAAGATTATTTTTTCATTTATATCCATGGAAGCACAAGGTCACAACACAGGTTGTTGTTTTTCATGGAGCTATCAGGTGGTCACGAACTTAATGTGAATCCCAGTGTGACAGTTGTTTGTAGAATTACTGAAAATTGCTGGATGATTAGTTCCGGTAATTTCTTTCTTTTCAGGGAGACACACAATGTCTCACCCGTGGGAACTACAGTATATGTGAGCATTTCCATTTGCCAAAGGAAGAGAAAAATTATCTCTGAAACTGAAGAAGCCTAATTCACATTATTTTGAATGTCAGAATCTGACAGCTAGAGTACATAAGGGCCCTCTAGCAGCAAATTTTAGAGAGGGCCGTGCCCTGTGACCTTTTTTTGTTGAGTAAAAAACCAAGTCCACAGTATGTACCACCATTTCGGCTGGCAGAGAGTGAAGAAAAAATAAATTTTTGTCATCTCTACTCTAAAACGGTTTTTTTTTTTTTTTTACACTGCGAATTTCAAACAACTAAAAACTGGAGAAAAAATTCCATGTCATATATGCTTTAAGGAGCAATTGCTTATATTCTTCTGGTACAATCACAGGGCCTGTTTACACTCAAAGCATCATCTACGGCAGGGCTATTCAACATTATCCTACAAGGGCCGGTGTGGGTGCAGGCTTTCATTCCAACCCAGCACTTACACACCAGATACTACTAATCAAGCTCATTAGCAAAGACTCTTGGAGTTGATTAGCAGTGTCAGGTGTGTAGCTGCTTGGTTGGAATGAAAGCCTGCACCCACACCGGCCCTTTCTGGACACGGTTGAATAGCCCTGATCTACAGTTTCCATTGGTTTAGGGGACTCACTGAACCCCCTAGTGGCTGTGCCAAAAATGCACATACAATCCCATTTCCAAAAAAGTTGGAACCCCGTGTAAAAACAAAATAATGTTGAGATCCAGACAAGGAACGAGACAAAGATACAGGGTACAATCCAAGGAGGAGTACAAGGAGTCCGTCCCAGTGATTCACTGTCCCGATTCACTGCCCCCCATGTGCACTCATTGACCTAAACTGCCTCTTATGGTCCATGCTGCTTTTGTTCAAAGCAAACACCCATTCAGTAATAATGACAAATAAACACACTAACTACAGCATCATGTTTTGATTTATATTTCTGGGTGGTCTACAGGATATGGCCTACAAACTGAATTTGTAGAAAATTACTTTTGATGCCTAAAAACACACTTTACCTTGCTATTTTGTAAGTAGTGATCCTGAAGATGCCAAGTGAGCTTTGTTGGATGGGGAGTCCCCAAACACAAAAAGTGATGATGTCATTTTGGTATTCCCCCTTGCGAAAAAAATGCCTCGATTTACTCTGCCCCTTGATTCACTGTGCCCCGGCTTCCTCTACCGATAAACACGCCAAAGAAGAGCTTAGCTCAGTATAAGGCGATAAACTGACTGGGTGGCTTTAGTGAAACACAGCGTTTCAATCCAGCAACACAAGATAAAAGCTTTAAACGCAGACCACACGCACAAGGCTCATAATAGATTACACCTGGGCGCAGGAACGAGGACAATACCTCAGTTAAAGGAGACAGAAATACAAAACAAGCGTAGGTTGCTGGAGGGGGAGAAGAGATGATGAAGGACACATGAGGATTGTGACAGATGCGAGGATTTGCAAATCGTCCAAACGTTATGTTTCGCTGAGTGCAGTACAAAGACAACACATTAGATGTTGAAACTGAGAAACGTTATTGTTTTTTGAAAAATATATGCCCATTTCAAATTTGATGCCAGCAACACTAGTCAAAAAAGTTGGGACAGGGGTATCTTCACCCCTGTGTTGCACCAGCATTTCTTTTAACAATGCTCTTGCTCTCATTTGCGAAGGAGCATCCTAAAGATGGCATTTTTACAAAATATGGCTGCTTAGGACTGTCTCAACTCAGTAGGAAGCATGGGAAAAATCATAGTTAGACACCTCGTTTCGGCAATCAAGTGGATCCTCAGCGAAGGAAATCCCTAAATGCCTTACACCAAGCTGGGGATTCAACGTATAGATCACAGAAATGGGATGGCAACGGTCGATGTTTGATCAAGTTCAGGTAGGTTAGCACTAGATACAATCCTCCACAGCAGGGTCATTCAGTGCATGTCTAGGGTACAGAGCTTTGAGTAAGTACACCCTAACACTAACCCTATACCTATCCTTAACCCCTACCCCTACCACTAACCCTAACCCTAACATGTACACAAGAAGTTGTGACGTGAAATTACAGTGATTCTTTTCATCATAAAATTCACTTCCGACCATTTTTTGACAGCGTAAATTTCAAATATCGGCTCTTTTGTGGGAAAAGACACTGAATTAAAAACTTGTGCCAATGTTTTCGAAGTGCTGAGGCTCCACCAGTCTGACAGACAGCTAATGTTTACATTTCCCACGGAAACCGCTGACCCATCACATGATGCTTCGTATTAAAGCGTTTCTTTTAACAAATGGTTCCTAACAAGGCGATGTCCTAACTAGGCACCGAGGTGATAGGAAGCCTCCTTGCAGATGAGACAGTGCCTCTGTATGCGTTTTGAAACAGCATGCGGTGAGTATTTTTGGATTCTTGCCAATGCCATTAGAAGCACTGGAAGGAGCCAGATTTTTTGCAGATTACCCATCTCGTGTAAAACTGTCCGTATAGGGTGACAGTTTATGCAAATATGAGAAAGGTCATTTCTTTACAAAAGTTACCAAGTGTACCTTTAAACTAAAGAACACTGAACAATTTGGGTATGTCAGATAAAGGTTCCTGATGTGACATGCTTATGGCCAGTTAAATCAACAAGTTATCAGAAAAATTACTTGGATGTTTACATTTTAAAGAACTTGATTGTTTTCGAAAATATTGAAAATGAAAGACATGGGGGACAGTGTATAGGGTGGCGTGTGAATAGAACGAAGATCGCCAAGCACGTATCCATGGTGATGCAGTAACTAAAGTGGATGTGGTGTCACCGCAGTGTTGTCCGCCAGAGAAAAGAAAATAAATGCGACTCAGTGATACTTGGCTGGTGCGTTTCACCGTGGCACGAGTTTAGAACGCTCTGGACGCTCTCTTGAACGTGATCTCAGTCTCACATGTCAGCTAGTGGAACAGGCCACTCGCGCGGTGATGGATTCATTTGATTTTAATTTAAACCACTTGGTGGAATAGAACCTACAGCCCTCTACTGACAGGATTGATTGTCTTTAAACTAATCCAAAGCAGAAAAGTCAGAGTTTCCCTCTTGAAACTCTGTTTATTTAAAGCTGACAGCCAGCAGCTGTTTCAAGTAGAATTCCTATTGATGCTAGGTTTTAGCCATAGAAATGTCAAGAAATGCTTACCATTGACTAAAAGATTATAAACAAACTCAAAAAAGCGCTGAATAATAACAGGCCTGACTGGGGGAAAAAAAAAAAACAGTGAAAATACGGAAAAGCAGTGAATACACAAAGGCAATGTAAATATGTGGCCCCGTCCATTGCTTTGACTTTGATGTCTCAGATTCGCTTAGTCAAATCCTATCACCACACCCCTTGCCACACCTCCCAGTGGCCTCACACCTGCAATCACTTCTCAGTTCCCTGTCATGCCTTTACACAGCCCCACTTTTCTTTACTTTCTTGTAAGTTTGTTTGCCTTGACCAGTAAGCACAATGAGCATTTGTTATTTGTGAGACTTTCCTCATTTGATTCTGTTTTGTCCCACCTTTTTTCGAGATTGCCTTGCCCTACATGTATTGAGATTTTCTGGTTTTGACTGCGGCTGGTTTTTTGATTTACAGTATGTCTATGCTCTTCTCTGATTCTGGCAGTAATACTCTTTGGCTGTTCAGTGTCTTTGATTTGGAGTGCCCTTTTAAATGCTGTGTATTTTCTGATTGGTTTTGAACCAGACTGTCTGACCAAGAGTAAACTCTCTCACAAACTCGTGGAACTGATTCTCTGCCTGAGATCTATGCCTGATACTTTTCAGTTGTATTTTTGAGACATTTTTATGCACACAGTGATAATCTTTCACATTGTAATCTTTTTATTTTCAATCTTTTTGCTTGTTTGTGCACTGCTGCACACTGTCAGAATCAGGAGTACAGATGGAGTCCATTTCTGTTCCCCAAGGTACATTCAGCACTCATATACCCCCTAGTGCTAATTACAGGACCTCAAGGTACATGTGAGAACCTTTTTAGGGTCTAAAAGGTACTTTTACGTTCCAAAGCAAATAAGTACTCTCTTGATGACATAAGTACAACAACAGTATCTTTTAGGGTATCGCCCCAGTGACAAGCCTTTTACCCCTAAAGGTACAAATAGGTACTTTTTTCCTGAGAGTGCATGTCCCCATGTGGAACAAGCAGTGCCGATCCAAAGCACGAAAATACGGACCCCCTGACTTTAAACCAGGTTTTTGTTGATCAATCACGCAATCGCTTTCTGCAGACTCGAGATAGAAATATGCCAGCAATGCACACATAGATATGTATCTATAAAGCAAGAAGCGTCTGACTGTGTATCTGTCTGTAAGCATCTGTCTGTGGCTCGCATATCTCTCTGACTGTTTGTCAGATCGGCCTAAGCTTTTGGATATGGCTTGTGCATGGCACGATGGTGTGCATCCTTCATTTTGAAGCCTTTTCGATTAATTTACAAACAGTAACAATCCCATACGCCTGCGTAACCTGTCTAGCCTGTCGCGCTGTCACTCTCAGCTATAGCCACGCCTCAGGAAAAAAAAGTTCAAAGAATCCCATGTGCTCCTGCTATACCGCTCTTGCTCACCGGAAAGTTTTCATAGGCCTATGGGATTCTCATCTGTTAGTAGGCTATTTCTTAAGTTTCCCTACGCTGTTCTCATCTGCTCATCGTGCTTGCTGAGATGGCTAGAACATGGTCTGATTAACTTAGACATTGCCTAAAGTTCCCATACCAAAGCATTTTTTCAATATTTCCTTTTCATGTCCAGGTCTTCTTTAAGATTCAAAGTACTGCGGATGTGCGGTCTTGGTTGATACTCTCGGAGTTTTTTTTAATAGCATGCGCTTGTGGATTCGTTGCTTTATCGCTTTTATTTTCAGACCACAGTCAATTCGCTTCCCTGTTGATTTCACTTGCTAGCGCTTCTGACCTTTTTCGAAATGCCGCGTTTGCAGTTTATTTTGTCCCTATCTCCCCACGGCTCTCAAGTTTTGAATGCATGCTCGCGTGAGATTTTCTCCGGGGAGAATGCATGATACTCCCGCTTTCAAAGGTGCATAGAAACTGAACTACATGTAGGCCCACTTCGTTACAGCACTTAAGTTGTTTGTACATTACTTATGATTTGTTTCATGTTACTTTTACACTGGCAACTTAGTTACTCGTTTCAAATTAAAATATTAATTGAATTAATCATTTACGGGTTATCCGGATTTGGCGCGTTCGCGAAGAACAACGGTGTATCTTTGTGCAGATGTGTCCGCCGGTGGACGGGGAGCTGCAAATTTATGCGCGCAGTTACAATATTCTACCACTAGATGGCACACCAGGATCGGTCGCGGAAGTTTTGTGCGTGTTGTAGGCTATTTGGAGAATGAATGCTGACCGCGTTATGCGTCCCATCATTTTGTCAGAAGTGGTAGCTAACTCAAGTAGGTGAGCAATTAAACGTTGCGATATACAAGTATCCATCTTATATCTGCCTGTTGCGTGTATATTTCCTTTTACTTTGCAACATAAAGCATTTTACAACACAGCTAACAGCTGTGCTTAGCGTCACGAATATGAGTTAGCTGGCCAGCTACGTTACGGTATTCGCGAATGCTATTTGACGAGCTAAAAAATTTGATTTCAACTTGCTAGCGTTTCCCCCTGGAGTAGTTGATAGAGGTTTGAAATTGCCAGCTATACTCAGAGCTTGATGACAGCTTGTGCACAAGTTTGGTTGTCCAGCTGTTGCTCTGACACCAGCGATTCAACGAAAAGAGTGAAAAGTGTGTGTGCATTCTGGATTAACAGCGTTGCTCGTCATTTCCCCTCGAAAACATTTGCCAGTCAGCACAGTCGACACACTTTCTTGGCCATTTGTGCTGAGTAATCAGATTGGCAATCTTATGAAATGGTGCCTGAAATAAGCACGCATGGAACGCCATTTTTATGGATGCCGTTGGTCAATTCTGTACTTCCTGGGCTGAGGTAGCTAGCCTAGTATCTCCCACTGAAAGTAATAGGGGTGGTACTTCCTCGCTCTCTCCACTTCTATTATATTTACCTCCATGGCCTGACCATACCTCATTTCAAGACCAGTAGAGCATTGGGTGGACATCGTACATTTGTTATTTACACAACGGGGAACAAATCACGGCAGACCTTATTTACATAGCTTCTCCAGCAAATGAAACAGCGCATAGATAATGAGGGAGCAGAATGGTAATATGGAAAATCTAAACAAAAGCAGAATTGACATAGATTTGTCTAGGTCAGGGATAGATGTTACCGGTGAATGAAAACATAATATGGAATGTTAAAATAAAGTTAACGCTGCTGTGATTTTTTTAAAGTGTTAAATAGCTCCACATTTTGGCAAAGATTATTTATTTAGAGTATCTCTGGTCGATAGCACAAGTCTCTCAGTCACTGTCTTCTGCAATAAGGCAGCATATAAAATTCTGGAGTCACCGACTGCCTCTATCCATTCAGGGGAGAGAACGCTATAAAGACGCGTTTCTCTCCACTTATGAACGTGCAGAGCTGAATCTGCATTGTTAGAGTGCCATCTGCCGGAAAAATCTGTGTTGTTGGCAATAGCAGAACTGATGAAGCTTCCAATCCCAGTGCTACGGGAGATTGTGTACACAATTAAACTGCCAAAGTGCCAGTGAACAGTCGATTAACAAATAGAATTTAGGAAGAAAAACACAAGATGGCCAAGAGCTGTATTTATATCGATGCTGCTTTCAACTCGGAAAAGTGAAGCAATCAAAGGGTTTAAAAAGCGATGGACAGCTAGCCTTGCTGCCCCTGGACAGGTAAGCTTTGTTTTACTCAGTTGTAGTTATGCAGTTTTATCAGCCTCGGGTAGTCCTGTTGGTGGTTTTTAATCCTGCTAATATAAATGAACCGTCATCGTTTGTGGCTGACTACAGCTTGCTTTGCTGTGTAACAATAGCATGTGTGGCTATAGGACACTAGCTAATTTTAGCTAATACCTTCAAAAAGCCATTCAGTTTCTGCATGGATTTAATGTGTTGTTGCTCCTTGTTTTCATTGTGACTTTCATGCGACAATCACTGAGAGTGTCTGTTTATATTGTACTAATATTGAAACTGAGTCGCCACTCTCGTTTGCCTTTGCCGGAAACCGATGCGCGTTCCTGTGCCTGACTAGGGGATGGGGGGCGGGGACTGCTTACATAGGCTTCGGACAAGAAGCTACGAAAACGACCAAATCAGTTACAGCAGCTTTAAGAAAAAATAGAAATGATGTGAGGAAATGAGGTGGGTACGCCTGCACTGCCATGGAAAACTTTTAAAATTTCCTCTCAGGGTGACTCACTGAAATAATCAGAAGTGCTTATGTAGAATAGAAGCCTTGATGTAGGTGCTGGATGATTTGGCTCGAAGCTGCTCGAACAGGAACATGAGATGTATGTGGTCTGCTGAGTCACTGGACATCTGTGGCCGGAAAATCTTAAAATAATGTTTTTATTTTAAAGTGCACTTATAAACATCGGTTGGGGGACTCTCACCTAATCTCATAACTGAGTGGCACTCTAACAGACAACTGATTCATTTCGTTGCGTTCCCAGGCTTCCACAGATGCTGTAAAATGTGGCCTCAGCGGAATTCCCATTAGAGCTCCCTGTTGGAGTCACTTCATCTGACTCACTGTGGAAAATGTATTCGGTTTTATCTGGCGACGTGCACATTGGCCAGACATTCTCATGGCCGAACGATCAGACAGGCCTCGAGATTGATGTCCATGAGAATTGTCACACTGTGGGGAAATAACGCATATGTCCCAGGAATCAGTCAGGAGATTAATGCACATGTTGACTGGATAAGATGACAATGCGATGTCAAGGGTGTCTGTCAAGGGCACAGATGACTGCTGAGGTTATTTCACACTAAATAACATTAGAATCAGCACAAAGTACTCGCACTGCAAGAGATGATATTCAAAAAGCCTAGAAGCAGCTGCAAAATTTATTCGGACAAGAAAATTGATATGCAGAATGAAAAAAGTAAAACCGCAAACGTCCTTGTCCTTGTACCAGAGCCCCTAAAATCATCATTATTTATTTAGCTTCGCCTCATCTCTATATTTGTCCATGATTGATTTCTTATATTTGCTTTTAAACTGTGAAATATTATTGCTTTGCTTAATGTCATCAACAAGCCTGTTCCACAGGATCACCTCACAAACTGATGTGCACATGCTTTTTTGTGTCGTGTGGAACACAAGCTTGTTTCAGATTTATTTTCCCTCTTTGTTCATATTTGCCCATCTGTCACTGAACAATTTTTGAATGTTTCTTGGTATTAGATTGTGTCTTGCTTTAAATACGATTTGTACAGTTTTAAATTTTATTAGATCCATGAATGTTCAGAATGTTTGATTTGAAAAACAGTATATTTGTGTGTTCTCGGTAACCCACATGATGCATTAACCTTATTGCTCTTTTTTGCCGTGTGCATAGTTTTTGTAAGTGGCTCCTGTAGGTGTGACCCTAATCTTCCACACAGTAGCTGAGATATGGTATGGTATGGCATGTACAGTATTTTTTGGTTCAGCATATGTCTAGTTTTCCACAATATCCCAACACTTTCACAGATCTTGGAGCACAGATATTTCACAAGAGATTTTCAACAGAGCTTGTGGTCTAATACAACACCCAGAAAATTATATTCATAAACCCTTTCTATCATTTCCTTATTAATTTTGACTTGTACCTCTGCATTTATTTTACGCTTACCAAACAACATGTATTTTGTTTTGTTCAAGTTTAAGGATAATTTGTTTTTATTGAATTAATGTTTAATTATCCCCCGCCGTGCGATTAGCTCGAAGTGGGGGATATAGCATTGGACTCCGTCCATCCGTCAGTACGTCCATAAGGGACACATAAAATTGAGGCAGCGGAGGATATTGCCATGTTAGTGGCAAACACTTGTTTTAACCGTTTCTTTGGTGACCACCTCCAATAACTGCTGTAAATCCATTCCAGAACAAAAAATATTTGTGTCATCAGCAAAAATAACAAATTTTAGCAAATCTGATACTTTGCAAATATCATTGATATATAAAATAAACAACTTGGGACCCAGTACTGAGCCCTGTGGGACCCCACAAGTAATATTGAGGCACTTTAATTTGTGTCGGCCCATTTGCACAAATTGTTGCCTATGTACAATATAACTTTTCAGTCAGTCAAGAGCTACACCTCTGATACCATACCGCTCCATTTTTTTTTCAAGTAAAATTTCATGGTCTATTGTATCAAATGCTTTTTTAAGATCAATAAATATTCCCACAGCATATTTTTTATTTTTGATACAACTCGTTAATTCCTCAACCAACTCCATTAAAGCCATTGAGGTTGATCTGGCTGATCTGAACCCATACTGACTGTCCATTAATAAATTGTTTTGTTCAATAAAATTGTCCCACCTTGCAACAAAAAGTTTTTCAAGTATTTTTGAGAATTGGAAAAGGAGAGACATCGGCCGATAATTAGTATAAAGATGTTTATCATTTGCTTTGTATACTGGGATAACCTTGTCAATTTTCATTTTATCTGGAAATGTACCAGTTTTAATGATAAATTGCATATATGAGTTCGTGGATCTATAATTTCTTCGATTGTTTTCTTTATCAAACTCATGTCAATGTCATTCCAATCTGGGGACATTTTATTCATACATCTGTTAACTATTTTTATTTTTTTATTTTTTGTATCGTTCCCAACAGGATTGAGTTTGGATTTCTTTCTCCGCAGTCCACAATAACGTATTTCTCTCCAGTTTTATTTATTTCACTAGCCAGTTTTGGATCCACATTCACAAAAAAGTAATTAAATCCTTCAACCGCCTGATTCATGTTGGTAACAGTTGTGTCAGAATGCTTTGTCTTGAGTAAAAATAAATCCAATAAAAATATTTTAGACAGCCAAGCAATCTTTTTCGCGGCAGCAGAGGGTGATACAGCACAGCAGCAGGTTGAGAAATTTTTTGCAGCAGAGAGAGCAGCTTAAATACCCCACTGAGTGACGGAGCAGTGGCAGATAGCTCTTCCTCATCTTCATAAACTTCAGAACACTGCCTTACAACCTTACTTTCGCCTATTAAGCTCAGCAACACCTTCCATGTCAGGCTGAATACCTCAATATATCCCATTCAATCCTTTGAATGACCCTCAGGTCAGTGGATAATCTCATAATTGGCCTCCAACGTCTGCAAGGTTCCTTAAAAGCCTCCATTTGAAAAAGGCACAAAAGTAAATAAATCCTTCACATTCAGGAATTTGTATACATACAGTATCATTCAGGGAGACCTTTCATCTGCAAAACTTTTTAAAAGCATCTATTAAATGGGCTGCATGTTACCAATGAAATGGGCGAAAAATAAACCTGAACATTGAGTGGATTCACTTTTTGTTTTGGCATTGATATATTTTCATTACCAGTACATTTTGATTTAATAGATTTAACATTATAGTTCAGATGTTTCGCAGAGAAATACTGTCAAAAAGCAACGGGTGGTTTGGTTTTCTTTCTATTTCATATGATCTGCTGGATATGATTGAGTTTAGAGTTCAACTTGTGGTCGCCTGAAACGCATATTTAATCACGGAGAGCAATGGGGGGAAAAGCTGGCTCAGTCTCGCCCGTTATGACTGAAAAAATAGCTCTTCATCAGAATAGATTGCAAAGGATTACAGCTATGCTAGAGTCAATATACTTAGAGGAAGAAAGAAAATATTATTTCACTTTTTTAATCAATCATGTGGATACTGTTCTTGACAAACTGAAGCCCACCATATGTGGGTGTCTCTGCCTTCGGGGTCAGGAAGGAAATCGAGAGAAAGTCTTCCTTTCAACATCACATAAGGTTCATACCTTATGGAAGAAAAATATATTTAGTTTTCAGACTGGATTGTACACGTGGAATGCTTTTACTTCTGAAAATCATTGCTCTTGAGATTTCAGATTGAAATACAAGTGCATCACAACACTTTTGCATATGGACATTAGTAACAGTAGACCCTGTAACAGTTTCATAACTACTTTATGCATCAATTTTTCAATCTGGTGCCAACATCAAGGCAGAATGTGTGTCTCGGTCATTCTCAATCCATGAGCTTTTCTAAAGGCCAGAGGTGCCCAGTAATCACTACCATTTGTGAAGCTTTGAAGTGCAATATGGTGTGTCATTCATCTTTAAAACTGTTTCACAACTAACCCCTTCCAACAGCTCTTTCAGCTGTTGGATCAAAACATTAGCTAATGTGTAGTCACTGGTTAGAAAATGCCAAAATTAGAAAAATCATGACTTCGATTCCCGAGAAACTATGTCAGCATTAGTGATGGTTGCGATCACAAGTCTGCAGTCACCTTACATTACAGTTCCCTCAAACGATGTCATAAAGTGCAATAGGAACAACTTAAACAAATTAACTGGTAAGTGTACACTGAGAATAGATTATGCAGGCGCTACATTAATGTTTTTAGTCCTATTTTAAATATGGGGTAAGGTAATGGTGCAATTCAGTCTCTTGTGGCCAAAATGAGTATTACAAGAACGTGCACTAAGAAAAATGCTCTTGAAAATAAAGAAAACACTGTTTGCACCATGCACAGCTAAATGAGATTTGAAAACCACAGTTATAATCTCCTCTTGCACAAATGGACACACTCAGTCTCACTGCCTGACAGTTCAAAGTTATGCAAGGATGTGAAGAAACAACTGTCCCTCCAGATGGTTGGTTGTAGTCCTGTCTATGCAAAATCCATTTGTCTCCTGTTCAAAAGGAAATGGGCTGCTCATTAAACAGCAGTGGTAAGAAACACTGACTGTGTAGTGATGAGAGGAGCAGAGCGGGCAGGCTTCAAGGGCCCAGAATTCTGTGGTTGATTGGGTGCCCTGTATGTTTTTCTGCCCCCTTGTGGTCAACACAAAATACTGTACTTACTGAATGGGATGCCATTGATTTTTAGCCAAATAGCTTAGACAGGGCTGTCCAATCCTGATCCTGGAGATCTATCTTCCTGTTGGGTTTAGCTCCAGCCCATACAAACGCACCTCATTTATCAGCTGGCTCTGCACTGAGCTGCTCACAGCAAGAAGATTGTGGGTTCGAATCCGGCCTGGGGCCTCTCTGTGTGGAGTTTGCACATTCTCTGTGTGTTTGCTTGGGTTTCCTCCTGGTACTCTGGTTTCCCCAACCCACAAAAACATGCATCATAGGAACACTCCTATCGGTACCCCTGACCAAGGAACTGGCTTTAGAACTGGAGTTGGTCCCCGGGCGCTGCTCTGTGGCTGCCCACTGCTCCTCACTATAGGAGGGGTTAAATGCAGAGGACAAATTACCCCACAGGGTTAAATAAAGTGTATCTTATCCAATCAAATGAGGTGCGCCAAATTTGGCTCGAAATGAAAACCTGTAGGATGGTGAGTCTATGAGAAAAGGATTGAGCCGCCCTGAGCTGGGAGAATTTTAAGTGCTTGGTAGCCAGGGCCAAACGCAGCCAAACCTCCAGCAGTGTGATAGAAATAAATAAATAAATAAGTGCTCTACTTCACATTCATTTTTCATTTCAGTATTTGAATATTAGATTTTGCTGAATGGACACGAAATTACCATAATCAATAGCTGGTATTCATATTCTGATATTAGTATTTAATTTTGTTAATCAGGAATACGTTGTGTGTTCTTAGCATTAACACAGTAGATTACAATTTTTGAACATGGTTCTTGGGGGAAACGATGACATAATTAAGTATTGTATGAGAGGCTGAAATGATAATCTTCAGTCTAGTCTGTGTGTCCAGGCTCTCTTTAGTGAGATTAGACAGATGTGGTCACATCCACCCAGTCTGTGCCAGACAGATCAAGTGAGGGTCAGATATACAGATTGGATCTGCTGAAAATTAAAGGGAATTTCTCTCAGAAAGCAGATCTTGCTCAGACTGATCTGTTTTGTTCTCGGGGGGGGTGGTGTCAAAAAGCCACAACTTCAGAGTTTGTGAGCATCATATCGCCATTGAAGTATATTTATTAAAAGGCCAAAAAAGAGAAAATAAAGTGACAACATCCCTTCCCCTTACAGCTGCCTCTGCTCTCCCTCATAGTTTCCCTACTGTACAGATTGTCCTGGTTGAAAGGCTTGATTCCTCTTGTGCGCTGCACAGATCACACAGTGGTACAAGGTCTTTGTTATTGCCTCTGGTGTGGAGCAGTTCCAATTGCAACTTGGAAGAATTGCCTTCCTTTATTGCCTCTTGTATATAAAAAAGATTGAATAAGAGTCACATTGTTTCCATGAACTGTAAATAGGAGTAGTGCCCTGTATTTAATGTTTTATGGAATGAATCAGGGGATAGACTGGAATTTCTCCCAATCTCGGCACCACTGTGCCACCCACAACCATGTCGGAAGAGCAGAATGCCCGAATCCTGAATTCCTGAATCACGTCAGCTAATTTATACATTTCAGTTTTATTTGTGCGTCGGCGTGGCCTGATTCCCACAGGCATGAGCCAGAGGCACGAAACCTTTTCGAACTAAGCTGCAACTCGACTTCCAAATATACTGATTTCTGAGAAATGGAAGTACAGATGTGTGAACAGAGAAGGGAGGCTGAATGCGAAGTTTGCCTCTGCAGTTTACCACCCATCGCCACGGACCCTTCCTTCACAGCATGTGAGAGGGCTGTGTGCAGCACCAGGTGCATCGTGTCTCCTTCCAAACATCACAGCCGCCAGCTCCCCGGCTGGGGGAGCCAGTAAACTGCACGGAAAATAAGCATGAAGTGGTTACAAAGCCGTGAAAAAATTCTATTCACACCCGCCGAGAAAAAGTGAGTAATAGATTGGACGGAGAGTGTGCAAGTTTCTGTGTGTACAAGTATTTACTGGTGTGGATGGAATTCTTCCATTTCTTCAACTCTTCCAGGTAAGTCCAATGAGAAGAGCGCCACCATTCTGTCGCAATTTTCCCAGAGGTAGAGGTCCTGGATAGAAAGAGTCGTCACACGAGGGTTTCAGCAAATCTGGTCATGGAGTCATTTTGTTTCCATCACTTTTGGGAACTGTCTCAAAGTGAATGAGTTCTTTTTTTTCCTCTTTTCAACATTTTCCCCCTTTTTGCTTCTCAAAACCATTACTTGCTGAAATTATTATGTTTCCCCTCTGAAAAAAGAGCAAGAAAATTCAACGATTTCCATTGTGCAAAATGGTTCGGTTTTGTGCTATGGAAACAAAATGGCTCCTATTCCCGAGTTACCATGACTCTCTCTGTTTAGGGATTCTACACAGGAGTCGCACCACACAAGAACCAGCCAAGCCCAAGCACCAGCCGGGTCCACACAGGCTTCACAGCGACTTCAGCCCTTAATAACACAAAACGCACTGGGCGGCTGAGCTGATTTGAAGGCATCTTGCTGAATATTCTTCCCATGCAACTGCCCATAATTTAGTCATTAGGTTCCAACTGTCTGTGATAAAAAAGGAACATTTCAACTATACAACTGATATTTAAGGGAGTTTGGCCTTTATTTTTTCATTAACTCATTTTTTCTTGCAATAGTATCTGGAAATGTTTGCTGTTGAAGCATCTGTCAATTCAACAGAAGCTAATAACTCAAGTGAAAGGTCTTGTCCAAACCACACGTGACAAGAGAAGAGAGGCCAGCAGCTGGTTCAGATCTGACAGCAGTGTTTTAACACACCACTGTCTCCGCTTTCTAGGTTTTGAGTTAATCAGGCACTTAAATGTTAAAAAAATATTTCCCAAAATTTTCCGTTGGGACGCCGCCTACCCTCGGCTGTCCTCTCTGCCAGTTGGCCGCGGTCCTTCCTTCCCATAATGCAGGGAAAAGAGTTTCTTTTGAAGCTTTTCCTAACTGGCTGCACTACAAATTAGTCTCTGGACATCTCTAAGTGTGTGAGCTAAATTTCATACAACCATTCCCTCCTGCGCTCCTTCTCAAATCGCAACTCTTCCCTCGCACCCTTCTCATATGAAAGAGATCATTCTCAAACTCATATAAAACATATAAAATTACATGCGTCAGACATTAAGATGATCTTAAGATCTGTAAGACTGCAACAATCCACTTTATATTCAACTTTATAATCATTCCACTCAGCTGATGGGTCACTGAGCTGTAATGAATTTCTCCGGGGACGTCATTACAAACAGATGCAAGAGAGCGATGATCAAGCTATTTACGAGCCATTCAAAATCAGTGTTTAAAGGGTCTTTTTACCAGTGCTGCGGAAGAGTGTAATGATATAAAATCATCTACATCTGTGCATTAACCCTTTCAGCACTGCGGGTAACTATAGTTACCCAATGCTGTAAGATAGGTTTTCAACTGCGTCTGATTTGGATATCATGTGGCAACTTGTATATCATGTGGCGCCCGCAGGGCAGCTCTTTTAAATAAGTTGCCACATGATAGGTTTTCAACAGCTCAGGACAACTTCATTTTTAATTCCTTGAAAATGTCTTGAGTGCTGTAAAGGTTAACATGCTTAATTTCTCCACCAAGGACTCTGTAAGCTGACCTTTATCGACTGATTGAGATGGGATGAAGGGGTTGACACTGAGCATCTGCTAAAATAATGTGTTATGTGTTGCTCTATTTCTTTTTAGATTCGTTTTTAATCTTGACGCTTATTGAAAGTGTCACTCATCTGCGTTGTTGTGATGTAATCTTCAAGCATCGTTCCATGGCGGCCCCCTTGAGTTGCTCAGAATTATAGCACATGGCCAAATACTAAGGAAATAGCTGTTCAATAAAGGCACTTGGCCTGTAGTGCTTGTGGAATATGAACAGCATGCGTTTGTGCACAGAACCCTTCTGATTAGATTTTTATAATGGACATAAGCTATGGTCCAGCCTTCTGTGCGCATTCTGCAAGCAAACAGGTTATGGCTCCGTGGAGATCACCGTTGCGTAGAAATCAACGAAAGAAAGGTCATTTGCAACACCTCAATAGCGCGACACTGCTTACTTTACAAAAACTCACCAGCTTTATTGAGAACTGATGTTTTGGTCAGACGACCTTCATCAGAGTTAATACCAGACATACTGAAGACGTGATACAGGGAGTGAGTCTGCTCAGGCTCCATGCTTATTGTGGAACTATTTTCAATTATTCTCATCCAAACATGAATCTGTTATACGGGCAACAAACTGGAGAGGAACCCAGAAATTTCCTTGCAATAAAGCTGTCGAGCCGTAATCTAAATTCAAACGCTTATTACAGAAGACGAATGGCCAATGTACCGGTTAGAATTGTGTGACTGCGCGCTTAATGCAGTGCTTGGAAAGCCTTGACAGTTTGCCTTTATTCTCTTTGGCAGAGGGAGACTGAGGGGTGGGGTCCAGGGGGACTGGGGGGAATGGGGGGGGTGTGACAGCTGTAAAGACTGAGCTCCAGGGGCCAAGGTTCGCTAACTAGCAGCACAAGCCTGCTAAAGCTATATTGTGCCGCTGCAGCACCGGATGGGAAGGCCTTGGCCCAGAGTTACCGCGCCTTAACTGAAGCATTATTGCCCTGCAACAGGCAGCACTTTGTGCCCAAATTTTTTTTTTTTCTTCATTTTTTCATATTCGACTACTTCGTGTGGGCGATGTCAATTTTTCCTCCCGCCAACATCCAGCTGCACAGTGGCGAATGTAATTATGCGCGTTTTTCCAAAAACAATCCATGTTCGCCACGGCAGTTTCCATGAAATGAGTCACGTTAGGATGCTCCTGACTGAATTAACCGAGGCATCCATTCACAGAGCCATTAATGAATGTACATAAGAAAAGCCCTGTTTGAGTCACTCATCTACTGCGGGAAGCAATTTCATCTGTGGTTTTGGGGCAGTTTGCTGAGGGAGAATGATTTCATTTTATTAATAAATGTGACAGGCTCCTACTCAAGATTTTTCAGAAAAATCAGTCATTTGGAAATTAGTGTCAAGTCCTTGCCTTTGAGTTCATGATTGATGTGGTGTGAGGGAGCTGGTTATATATAAAACAAACAATATCTGAAAGAGGAACCGCTGCGGTCGAAGGAAGAAGAAAGGAAAAAATATCAATGATTGCCATTCAACAGAAAGCCCATCAGGGGTGGGAGTTGATAAGTCACCTAGATTCGACATTGAAGAGCAAAGAGCAGGTATCATGCACAATGAATGAGGGTAACCCAACAAACTTAATGGGCCATTTAAAAATGCTAAATTAGAAATGTGAGTGTGACAATGGTAGATTTGCAGTAACCCTGTAACTGGCAGTTTTTTAAATGAAACTGCGAACGTTAATGTGTTGTAAAATGAGTAAAGGAAGTGATTGTTGTAGTAACATGGTTAACAGGCACTAGCAGCAGCTGAAGGCAATTCTTGCCGAGCTTGCGAGACTAGCGCCTGCTATGATCTTTGTATTGTTTGAATTCTGCCCACGTTTCCGCTTGAATACGGGGCTTTTTCTGAAGCTAGTAGGCAGCACGGCCAGAACATCTCCGCCCTTCTTTAAACTCTTAACTGCAAGCTCTTGCTCTGCCTTCAATTCTAGGACTCTCGAGCACCGAGATTTTTTTGAGAGGATCCGTGTACACGGGGCTGTTTCTGGTCTCGTTTGTTTATACTTGGGTGCGTTCGAACGCGTCCGCAAGTAACCTGCGTGAGATTCCTGAAAAATTTTGACGAAGTTGCGCAATAAGCCCTCCAAACCCCGCGATGGCTGCAGTTATCGCGGGGTTTGGAGGGCTTATCGCGCAACTTTGGCAAGATTCTCGCGTAATTTTTCGGGAATCTTGCGCAGCCGGCTTACTTGCAGATGTGCTCGAATGCACCCCTTGTCTCACAGTCACGTGCTCTAAATTGACCAATCAGTATTCTACGTTCAGATCTGAACTGAGATGCTCAAATCTTCAAAGGACCATTGCAGGCCCTCGTTTTCCTCGCTCGCCGCAATTCCGGAACTATTGGCCGCGTACCACAGGAACTCCGAATTCGAGAATAAACACCGCCATAAAAAACAAGCCGCGGGCCTGTTCGCAGGTTATAACATGGTATCTTCGGGTACAGAGCCCCTAATTGGTACTCAGCATCCTCTGTTAAATCTGTTCTGTTCACACTGAATGACTCAATCCTTTGTTTCCAGTAAATATCCTGCTGCTCTACAAAGCCTAAGTGCTGTACCTGCATATTGGGAAAATATAGGTTGCACTGTTTTGGGCCTGAAAGTACATGGAGGTCAGGATTTATTTGGACAGAAATTATACCATGGTAAGTCAATTAATTATAATCTATCGTAGATGTACTAAATTATCATTTGTTGGGACAGCAAAGAAATTCTGAAGGTTTTTTTTTTGTTGTTAAAATTGTTACGTAGTTACTGGACTTAATCTTTGCAGGGCAGTTTGTACCCTGATTGGTAGTCATATGTTGCCGAGGACTTCAGCTTTTTGGCCACGACCTGAAGAGTGAATCCTCTGGTCGACCTGATGCCTCCTGCATTCTGCACCAGATGACGTGCGTCACGCTAGCCTGGTGGTTGTTTACCTGTTCTGGTCGACTGCAGAGAAACTGCCATGGAGCCTGAAGCAGACTGTGCTTATCTCTTCTCCTCCAAATGGACGGAAGACATTGCGTGCGCCAACAAATACAGCTGGGAATTTGTAATTACGAGAAAACAAATAGCACTTAAAATAGGCCACCCCACTCATAGCATTGCCTCCTCTCCACATTACTTCAAGCCTGCAGGGAGAAGAACAGAAGTAACTGTGGTCCAACTTTTTACGGTCAACAGACCACTGTCCTGAATATTTACACGCGAAGCACCAAACCCCAATCAAACAGAACAGTAGACATCTTGAAAGTCACTAAACAAGACATTTGTTGCACCGTAAAAAATAAAAAGCTGACTGAGCTTAAAACAGTAAGGCAACCAGCTGCTAAGCTTTTTTTCAGCTTGCTCAACATCATGTCGCATTGGAAGCACAAACTCATTTTTGAAAGAACTTGGAACCTGTAGTTGAGCTAACTCAAAAATCCTTTGTGGCTGGTTGCCTTACTTTTTAACTTTGCATCAACTTTTCATTTTTTACAATGAAGGGGGAGACTGTGTGATAAAAAAGTGATGACAATGAATTTTTCATGTAGCTTTATATGAAACCTTCGCATTTTCATGCTTTTATTTGAACTGTTCATGCATGGATTATACTCCCGAGCAACCTCCCCCGAGCAAGAGTGACTTTTTGACCGTGGTTGGCGACTGCCAGCATCTAACCAGATTTATCCTTAAACATGAGTTAAATGAAGCTGGACACAAAAGAGCTCTGTCAAATACAGTCTTATACAATACTGTACCCTGTGATCTAAAATGTGAACAGCTTGCTGCCTAGCAACCAAGGACAGACTCTATAGCACTTATCTTGTTTCTATTTATACCAGACATTCTTGACACTGCACACTGACAGGGTGTCTTAAACACAGCACAGCTGGCTATTCGGCTTTGTATAACAGGGGCTATTACTTATGAGTATTATGTGAGCGATAGTCTTTTAATACCTCTAATTTCTCAATTTTTGAAGGTGTGTGCCGCTATTTAGCTACAGCATTACAACACAACCATTTTTAATTTGATTTTAATATTCTCTAATGAATAAATAAATTCCTCCGATAATTTTAATGTGGCATATTGGTTAACTCTCTCAATGTGGAAATACTGTACAAATGTGTTAACATGTAATATGCTTGATGTGGGCTGACAGACATCGAAATCAGCTGGCAGTGAAAGGTTAGGGTAATAGCACATGAACTTCATCAATTTCCTGTAAAGCTAGAAACTCCATTTATTCATTTATTATTATTATTATTTTTTTTTTACCTGTGGCTCCATAGTTTATGGTGAGCAAGTCTTGAACTCTCTCTAGTTAATTTGAGAGGGCTTAAGCCGTGTTGAATTTGGCCTCCACACATGGAACCTTCTCAGGACTCATGAATCCAGTCTTCACCCTGTACTGTGGAAGCCTACTATGGCTTCAGTCTTAATCTGAATCTTTGAGCCGCTCGGCACTCCTCTGATGATGTCTGGATAGCACAGCACTAACATGTCAAACAAGAACAATCCGAGATTTCTGATCTCCGCCAAAGGATGAAATTGATACAAATGCAAATGCGGATCCGGATCATCACCAAAATTTAATGGAGTCGTCCCTGGACCTAGATCTATCTCTGGTAAAAATTTCATAAAGATCCATCCAGTAGTTTCCGAGAAATCTTGTCCACAGACAGACAAACAAACAGACAAATAAATAAATAAAATAACGGACCCGATCGCATTATCTCCTTTGCGGAGATAATAAATCCACAGCCTGGCGTTTGAGGCACTACATTTCAATAGATTCACTCTTTCCCCAAAAGCAGGATAAAAGATTGAAACTCCCTGCAGATCACAAAGAAAACCCAAGTCGGATAAGAGTGTTGAATGAATGTGCTGGAAAAACAAAGTTTGTGGTCTCTAAAAGCAGCCTCTCTCTTTCTGAAAAATTTACAGTCGAGTAATTGGCAAATGCTTTGAGCTAAAGCAAGTTCAGAAATATGGACTAAACACGGTATTTCCAAATTCCACCTGAGTTTGGGATGTCCAATTATGCAACTACGGACAAGTTCTTTGGTGTGTTCGTACATGCGGATCCCTTTTGACAATTCATGTGAGTGTACACTGCCTGAGGCCGTTTGTAATCACATATTATACATTTACTAGGCGAAGCTTCGCAAGCTCAGAACAAAGTAGAGATATGCAAAACTGGTCAGAATTTTATTTATGAGCCCCCGTCTAGCCAATAGGATGTGCCTTGGGGACTCTAATCTACATAATCTCTCCCAGCAGGCCCTTCGCAATTTGCATCCCTGTTGCGCATTGGCCAATTGTGCGCTACCTCTGAAGAGCTGTAGACCACTGCTGGTTGATACAAGGCGGGAATTAAAACCCATATGTTTATATAGGTTCTTTCTGAGTGGGAATTTAAAAATCCTTGTTATTTCATCCCTGTAGGAAAAAGTCTGGGACCTTCACTTGCTATACAAGCATCTCAGGTAAAAGACACGTGTCTGTTCATTAAAACTGTGAACAGAAATGTAGACTTTTTCTTCAAATTCATTAACCACAGTGAAATGCTTAAATAGATGTGGGGATGAGAATGACTTTTGAAAGGCATGTTTACCTGAATGTATGTTCATCTGTGTACTTTTATTTTGTTACTTTTGTTTTATTTTGCTACATTTAGTCTGAGAACCTCTGAGCCATATTCATCTAGAATCTG
Organism: Gymnothorax reevesii; assembly: GCA_029721435.1. Lineage (NCBI taxonomy): Eukaryota > Metazoa > Chordata > Actinopteri > Anguilliformes > Muraenidae > Gymnothorax > Gymnothorax reevesii. The sequence continues at coordinate 63,895,912 of CM056587.1, read as the reverse complement.
CATTACAGACAAGATAGAAAACATTGCATTTGGTGGATGTAACAGTGTAGTGTATAAACTTTCAGTGGATATGTATGAGCTGTAATGATGTGAATCCAATTTTATCTAATGCGGTGAATCTGGCAGTGACTTAAACATGAAAAAATGCTTAATTGATGAAATAAGCATAATCAAAACATTTTGGTTTTTTTTACATTTCATTCTCTTCCACAATACACAACTCAATCTTTATAGAATGGAAATAAATATGGTATAGAAAGAATTGATGACCTTGTTATTGTTAATGTTTCAGGGAAAAAAATGTAACAAATGGTATTAGATATTTGTGTTGATATCATAGCTTTTTGTTTCCTCTCACTTGCCATAGTTAATAACGACTGGTTTACACATAACATGCTGTTGTCACATGTCAACATGTATTTAGGATCAAATGTAATGCCAATTTCACGTGTACACATGCGATTAATGAGTTATTGCTTGAAATTCTTGTTATTTCTGTAAGGGACTTTGGACTAATATGCAAATATTACCTTGAGAATGAAAATATGAGCTAGGCATCATGTATGACAGTTGCAAAAGTGAGATATGAGCTATACAATAGGTATGACAAACAGAACCTGCCACTGGGTATATGAGCTGTATAGGAGACATATACCTTGTATGTACATATAGGGCCTATATGTGGAAATAAAGAAGCAATATGTGAGACCTATATTCCCTCTATAAGGACATATATGTACCTGAATTTGGCCTATATGCGGCATATACTGTAGTTTGTATATATGCACATATATGTTCATATAGATTCTTTCCATGTGGGTTCACAGGCTGTGTCATTGGGTAGCTTTGATAGTCTCCGTAGTGGTTGGAGTTTGTTAGGAGGGTCAAGGTCATCAGTAATAATAATGTATTTTCCATTATAATACAGTTGTAGATACAAGAAACCACTGTCTGTAAACACAGTCCACCATGCACAGATGCCTCCTAAACTCTATCATGCAAATAGGAAGCCAATTTTGAGTATGATCCAGAAGGGCCACCGTATTCTGTGGGCTAATTTAATTAATGGACTGTAGCAAACTTGCCAAGTATCCTGTGGTCAGACGAGTCCAAATTTGACATTCTTGTTGGAAATCATGTGCGCAGTGTCCTCCGGGCTAAAGAGGAGAAAGACCACCCCTCCTGTTATCAGTGTTCAGTTCAAAACCCAGCATCTCTGATGGTGTGGGTATGCATTAGTGCATATGGTGTGGGACACTTGTATGTTTTAAAAAGCACCATGAATGCTGAAAGATATATAAAGGTTGTAGAGCAACATATGCTCCCCTCCAGATGACGTATATTCCAGGGAAGGCCTTGTGCACCTCAGCAGGACAATGTAAAACCACATACTGCAGCTATTACAACCGCATGGCTTCTTAGTAGAAGAGTCTGTGTTTGACCTGCCTGCAGTCCTGATCTTTCACCGATTGAGAACATCTGGCACATAATTAAACGAAAAGTCTGTCAGAGGAGACCCAAAACTCTCCAGCAACTGGAAGCCTGTATTAAACAAGAGTGGGATTAAATTCCAATGGCTAACCTCAAGAAACTTGTCTCCTCAATGCCCAGACGCCCCCACTCTGCATTAAAAAGAAGTGGGGATGCTACACCATGGTAAAGAGGCCCCTGTCCCAACTTCTTTGAGACCTGTAGCAGCCATGAGTTAATTTTGTGGATAAAATTGTTAAATTTCTCAGTTTCAATATTTGCTATGTTATCTTTGTTCTATTGTGAATAAAATACTGGCTGGTGTGATTGTCATTGCATTCTGATTTTATTCACAATTTACACTTCGTCCCAACTATTTTGGAATTGGGGTTGCAGTTTTCATGACAAAAATAATTTGGAGAGGCCAGTAATTGTTAGTGTTTTGTGCTTGGTAGTGATTTCACTCTTCCCAAGAAAAGTCTGCTGCAACATTCTTTTTATGCATAGCTGTCTACTTTTATTTAAACCATCGCCCAACAATTGTAATGGGAATGTTCTGGCATTGAAATTTTACCACATCTTGAACTCCAGCACACCGTGAATCGTGCTACTGTATTTCCAGCTGGTTCTGTACATTTACCGTAAAAAAAAAAAATATATATATATATATTTATATATATTCTATGCTGTGTTAGCCTTGTAAGTCAGTTAAAAAGAATGACAGTTGCTGGCAATAAAAGAAATAAATTAAACGTGTTTGAAGGCCCACACGATTTCCGGAATGTGGGATTAGGAGAGCAGTAAAAATAAGAACGGCCTCTGGAGCACGATTCGGGACAGTGAGCCGCAGGAACAGTTATGTGTCCATAACCTCTGGGGTCCCCGACAGCCCTGGGAGCAGCTCCTTCTCTCTGCCCTATTTCATCCGCGAATGAAGCGGAAACTCCGAGCCTCTCGCCTTTTCCCTCCCTCCTCCGCGTGAGCGGCTCGCGGTCCGTCAGTATCGCGGCCAATTTATCTGCCCACGGAGAGCTGAGAGGGCAGTTCGGATGGTGGGAGAGAGCAGCTGTGCAAGAATGGAGCCATTACGTCTCCGTGTCAACAGATCACATGATGGCCATCTGCAACCAACTGCAAGCTCTCCCATTACGCAGTCTTGTCTTTGTCCGTGGAGTTCTGGTCAGTTAGCAAACTATGCTAACCACTGCAGAAATGCAACATCCACAAAAGGAAGCCACCACAGCTATGCATTGTTGGACGAAAATATGAATTGCTTTCCCCTTTAAATGGTATCGTTGTGCCACTAGCAATGAGGCAGCATTTCTTTTACGCCGATGACTCACTGACCACTGACCGATAGATGTGGTTGTGTCTGTTGATTCTTTGAAAACACAGGCATGATGCAGGCTTCTGCAGAATTCAGACTCTGTCTCCATGTGATTCCCAGACTGCCGCTGGAGTCCAGGGAACCTCCATGTTGTCTGGTATTTATATAACAGAATGTTTCCCATGCAGAAGCCCTTGGTGGCCTTGTGTTCGCAGTAAACTCGGCAGATTGTGAATATGATAATTATAAAGGCTGTATTATGCCCTACCTACTGGTATCCTGGCCAATCTGCAAAGTGATGGAGAGTCATTAGCCAGCTATCCACATTTCCAAGGACCTCCTGGAGAATTTTGCAGTGGCAGAACCTGTGGACAATTGCAGACTTGAGGACTTCCCAACATGGGAAAGAAATCGGAAAATAAGCTGTTGAAAATTATCCTAATGGCTTGCTACGTCCTTACAGACCAACATTAAAGAGCATGATTCACTGGTCTTGGATGAAAGTTAGCAGAACTCTTAAACTGAAGTGTTTTTTCCAACGGTCAAGATTCCAACTGGCTAAGCCCATGGAGAACTTTGTTCAATGAGCAGCAAATTCAAACACTGAAAAACCAGAGTCACTGACTTACTGAGAACCTCAAGGCAATTAGACTATCTTACCTAGAGTTAAGTAAAGAAAAGTCAATCAATATGGGTTTACAGTCAATAACATAAGCCCTTCATTTGGAAATGCCGCATAACGATGAATTAATATTGAATATTAAGCATTGTAGCTCCCAATCTCAAGTGCTAGCTTTATACTGACTAATATCAGACAGGCCACTTGTGTGGCTGACTACAGTTTCTAAACGGGGTCTCAGCACTTTGTCTATCAAGTCAGACCATGAGTGCGAGTAACATTGTCCAGATGTGGAGGGAACTAACAGTTGCGCGTGTGGCATTGCTGCAGACATCAAAGTCGGCAGGAAAGCCAGAGAAATAAGAAACTTACATAAAGGTCAAGACATTCAGCAGCTGTCTCTGAGACACGTGCAACTAGAAGAATCATTCAGTACCGTAATGGAAAGAACATCATCAAAATCCAGATTATCAGGTCTGAAATGAGAATTATAATAAAACTTATAAGATAATTTTAAAGGTGATTGGAAATTCCACTTCAATTAAAGAACACATTTTGGGTTAAAAGATATATTTCAGAATTCAAACGATAGGACAATGAAAACAGATGGCATTGCATGTTATTTTGAGAGGCTTAATTAACACAGCTCCTTCCTCAAAGCTGCGTACAAAAACAGGGAAAGAATGTTAAGTTTCCAGCAGCAAAAAAAAAAAAAACACCATGAAACTGTAGCTATTTGGGCCTCCATTGTACAAAAGTGCTATTGTGAGGGACATCTCATTTTTGCAGTGGTTATCAAGTAATTTGATCTGAAGGACTGTTAGTTTTAATTATGTACCGACCACCTTGAATAAGGGACACAAGGTGAATTATGTGGACTGCTCTTGACAAGTTTTAAATTTTTCGGCCATTTTCATTCAATCTAAATCTTTTCTCGCCAAAAATACGTCAAAAAGTTCCGGAGGTAACCAATGGTAAAATGAAATTTCAGCATCCTCTGACCTGCAGTGACCCCTTAAATAGAAACCTAAACAATTAATAAAATAGTCCGAAGATGAGATATATCGCCATTCCAACATGCAGTACATGGGGGAATTCCAGGCAAACCTTCGAACAACTCATCTTTTCAGAATGTAATCTTGGCTGCTATGTAGATTTCAGGCCTTAAATTCTTGACCCCTGACTCAAACTATATAACAGGCAGTTAGGGGGATGCACACAGGCTTGAGGTTTCTGGTGAAAAAGTTTAGTTGCTAAGCGTATGTTTTTAATCATTAAAAAACCCAACGTTTTCTATTTATGAAATGTCGGAAATGAGAATTCAGATTTTTATGACCAGCATCTGAATGAACCTAACTCATTCGATGGGTTAAGCTGCATAATGAATGCTAACTCTCAACAATGACCGTCTGTCGCTATATCACAGTTTATAGCCAACAGTACCTCATTATTTTTAGCAATATCACCCAAAATGATTTGTTCTCGGAATCCTGTCATTTTCCCTAGCAACAGTATAATGTTGTCTATACAAATTTTTTTTATCAAGATGGATCATTTTATTTTCTAATAAATCTAGTGAATTAAGTTGGATGACTGGAGTCCACCTTTGGCAAATTCAATCGATCCAACCTGATTTAGGGAGGCGCATGAGTCTCACATTTCATGTGCACGTCAAACAAAAAGCCAAGCCATAGAGTCTAAGGATCACTCGACAGACCTCTGTGATTCAAACTGTGACACAGTTTGGGTCATGCGTATGAAACTAATTCTAAAGGTTTGGATGTTTCCGGAATGCACCGGGTCCCATAACTGTGACATGGAGTCAGTCTGGAACCACCAGGGCTCCGTGAACCAGAGGGGCCTCAGGCCGTGAGGTCACCATTAACCTCGTAGTCACCCCAGCAGAGCATCCAAAGTTCTCCTCGGCGCTGGAAGGACAACCATCTCAGAACTGCTCCATCAATCAGGCCTTTATGGTAGGGCGACCAGACAGAGGCCACTCCTGAGCGAACGCACGTGCCAGCCCACCTGATGTTAATCAAATGGCATTTAAACAACTCTTAATCAACTTTAAAGTTCAGAAGAACTAGCTTTAGCTTTGTCATCATAGTTTATCCAGAGTAGCTTAATGGCCAGGAAAGTAAATTTAACCGATTAAAAAAAAAGTTGAGCAAACTTTAAAGGGTGCACAAAAATTGAAGGAAATTGAATACTTTTTGAAGTCACTTTGTTCGGTTGTGTGTGTGTGTGTGTGTGTGTCCTTTACTGCCTAAAAATCACTTGTCATTCATATACTACTTGCTATTTTATTCAATTAGTTTTTTTTGAGGTAAATCATCTGGAGAAATTAATTAGTGTATTTTAAGATTTTTTTACAAAACATTTCAAGCTTTTTTGCAGGGAAGTTTTGAAATGTTGTCTATCTTAGTCATTTCTTGGCAGAATATCAATGCTGACGTTTAATCACTGCTTTGCTAATTTTAGGTATTGGGGATATTACCTTCACTTAGATATTATTGTTAATGGATTTCCATGGGTACCGCAGTATTTCCCATAAGTGTGTCTTTATAGATGTCCAAACTTCACAAACAGTACGATCCGGGACATTCCACAACAACTGTATAGGGTTGAAATCAGCTCGTTGATCGGACCATTGCATATTTCGTCATTTCCTTTGTAGAATGTCCTTGCAGAGTATTACCTTATATTTTGAGTTATTATCTTACTGTATGGGTAGCACACTGGCTCAGTGGGTGGCACTGTTGCCTCACAGCAGGAAGGCTGTGGGTTAAACTTTGGCCTGAGACCGTTTTGAACGCAGTTTGCATGTTCTCTGTGTTTGCAAGGGTTTCCTCCCACAGTCCAAAGACAAACATGCAGGCTGATTGGAGACTTTAAATTGCCTGTAGGCAAGAGTGCAATGCACGAATGGTGTGTGCCCTCTGCGATGGATTTGCGAGCTGTCCAGGGTGCATGCCAACCTACCGCCCATAGTCAACTGGGATAGACTCCAACGCCCCAGCAACCCTAGTGAGGAGAACGTGGTTTGGATGATGGATCTTGCTGAAACACAAAGTTTCCTCCATTTAATCCTTGTAAAAATCACAAGAGATTCCATGCCTTTGCACGGTAGTGTGTAAATATTCAACTTAGCCTGGTGCGCCACTTCCTTTAAATCATCAGTAAGTACTCTGCTGGTTCTCTGCATTGTGCCGGGATGCATTTTCCTCTAAGGAAGTGATTTTTTCCCCTTTTTCATTGTATTTAATGCACTGTCTTTGAAAGGTCATCATACCCTCTGATTTAGGACGGCACATCAACACCTTCTTTTGAGTAAAGTGCACTGCTGGCAAAGACAACGTAAACTATCCAAAAGTTTAACAGCAGTGTCTGCCCTCCAGTAGCTCTGACCTTTCTAGAAGCCAGAATAGCTTGTGCAAGTTATGACTCAATAGGGCCTGCATGTTTGGGATAGTTTACTAGCTTATATTTGCTACTGAACAGCATCAAGTAGAGTTGATAGTGAGGGCATAAGTGATACCTGTGTTGACAATCATCTTTTGAGATTTTGGTCATTCCTTCCAATCTGGTTCTGCCTGGTTAGGGGCATAGACAAGAGTAAATTTTCACACAGTTCATTGCGGTAGAAATCAGGGTCAGATGGTCCATGTTGAGAGGCAAAGTTAGGATTTTGGCACTGAATCACTGGGCCAAACTTGTAGTCGTTCGACGGGCAGAAATCCAGACACCACCTGGGCATGATGCAGAGCAGGAATAGAGGCAGAATGAAAAACCAGTGGTCAAACAAGCTCTCAGCCAAAAGCAAAAAGACACAGAGAGCAATCTAAACTCATAAATCATGAATAAGAAAATCGATACCCAGGCAATCAGAACTCGGAAAAGGACTCGCAAGTAACAGGACGGAGGCTGAGGCAAAATCGCAACAAAGCAGAGAAAACAGAGGCCTTAAGTAGAGCTGGAGGTGACAAGGGAGACAGGAGGAGGCGTCGGGAGAGAGCAGAAATGGGCGTGGCTACAAACAAGGTTATGGGAGACGATGAGGAAACAGAGCAGGGAGAGGAGAGGAGGAAAAGCAGATCGGAGACGAGTGGAAAACTGGGAAAAAGGAAAGATGGAGAGGCAGAGCAAACAGGACTATAAATAAACAAAAAAAAAAACTTAAATAATTCGACTAACGATGATAGGCTCTCACTTTGAAGCAAAATATTAGCTGGTATGCTCTTCTGCAGGAGGCTCCATGGTAGCAACATGGCCCGTTGGCAGAATAGTGTATTGCTGAGCTCAAATAAATGAGTGAAGGGACACATTATATTTGAAGAGGATGAGCAACGTTCACCAAGCGCAGAGAGAATGGGGATTGGTAGTAAATTACTTATTTGTGAAAATATTTATAGTCTGGTGAAGCACCGCTTCTCAGAGGTAAATTGTTGATGTTTGTGCGTCGTCCATATATTTCAGAGAAATATTGTAAAATATGATTAAATTATTCAGAACCATAGACAGGGCGAATATTGCATATTTATGTTCAGAGAAGAACAAGATTTCTGTGCTCAATGTGTTGACATATCCAAAGCGAGAATCTGACTCAACAGCCGGAGCAATATCCTCAACACTACACTCCTAGATAACAGGACCCGCAGAAATATATTAGCAGCGGCCATTCCTGGTACCTGGGTACTCTGAGCATGTGAACAGAAGAGTTTAAGAATAAGTCATTCATTTGCATTCTTTACAAAAAAAAATGATGTTTTCCTCTAAAAAGAGCTTAATTTTGACAGATTGAATTTAGTCACATGCTTTTGATTGCACTAATTAAAATTTTTTTCCAATCTGATCAGAGATAATTTTAACTGCATCAAATACACCAAAATAATCTACACAAAAGCCATTATTCATAAAATATCTCAAGATCTCTACTTCTGTAATTTGTTTCAAACTCTTCAAATGCAGGAACAGGGAGGGCTGTTAAGAATCAAAGTTTTCCCCAGCGGGGAGGGAAAAAAAAAAAATCATATTCCCACACAGACCATCCCCTCTGTCTGCGGCGGCCATTTTGAGTGAGGCAGGAGGCTGAGATTGAGACAGTGCTCAGGGCTGTCTCCTCCGCAGGCGTGCGGCCAGCACAGGACTAACGGGCTCTGACGCCGCTCTGCTGGTCTTTTCAGCGTATTCCATGTTTGTAGCCATGTCTTTACATGTCTTTAGCGCTTTTGGCCAAGTTCCGTTTTGGCTCAGCCTGAATATATCGGGCCAGAACATCTCCCTCATGCTCATTAAGGGAGAGGACAGCCATGCTCACTCATGGCGGTCAAGCACCATTAAAGATTCAGGGAAAGAGCTCAAAGCATCGTCCATACGCTCAGACCGAGAGCTCAGAGGGATTTTCACTGTGCGTCAGGATGAGCATGTTCTGTTACCCCTGGGAGCTCCAACTGTCATTCACATATTTACAATTATGTCTTCAAGATATTCATGCTGGGAGCTTAGCGTGACATTTTCTAGCTCACAAAGGAAGGAGTATATCTGGTGTATGCATTCAAAGGGAGCTTTATCCTATGCATTAGGGATGAGAGGTCTGTCTCCACCACACAACACACTGATCAGAGCATCTTCAGCAGGCTGGTTCAGGAAGAGTGGCTTCTAAGTGTTCAGACAGACAGGAAGCTTAGGAAGCGGGGGAAATCTGTGTTCTGTTCTCCATGCATTTCCCTTGACAGAAGCTTTCAGCAAAGCAACTGCGTAAAGTTTTGCAGGCCTCGGGAAAACCACTTAACTGTACATTTAGTGACTCTGACGCATAAGGTAAATCTTCTGCTGTCTAAATATCTATGCCACTGACTGCAAGTATCCCATTTTAACCTCAAACGATTTAATAATTTCATAAAATCATATCAGAGTGTGTCAGTTTTTCAGCATTATTCACGGCATTTTTATATTGCCTTCGGTGACAACTGATTTAGAGATCATGTCATCTCAAATGTAGAAGCAGAGATATAGATCTCAACAGCGAGTAAAAAGACTCTTGAAGTCATTACATTACACAGGGGAAAGGTTTCTAATGCAGAAAAAAAACTGAAAATATCTGCGGCTGAGTGCGCCCAGAGACTGCGCTGACAGACGAATCACATCTGGTGCAATTTCACCACGGCCATTTTCTGCCTTCGCCATCTCAGTACTCGGCTCAGGTCATGTGCTACACTGATTCAGACGTCTGAAGGGTAATTTTTCAAGGAGGCTCGGTGAAGCTTCATTTAGGTAGCGAGACGTCCAAGAAATATTCAGACAGGAGTTGCTCTCATTACTTGCATTCGCCTGGTAGAAAAGCAGGACTCATGCTCAGAACGGAAGGCACGGCAAGGGCAGTAATTAACCGCAGGACAGGGAGCTGGACAAGCAAAAGCTGATGATTGAATCTCGGACGAGTTCCCAGTGTTTGTGCTTGAAATGATAAAAGATAAGCATTCCTTCACATTTCCTCCCTTCGGGAGAAGAAAAGCTCATCCCACGATGTGAGCGCACATCTGCGTTCAAAGCAGCCCGTAGTGTCCGTCTCCTGACAGAGTTGCATCATCTGAAAAGCGATACCTGCCTTTGAAGGACGGCCACATTACAGCGTAAGACAACACTTTAAAGATCTTATCAGGCAGATTTCTTAAATCATTTAGTCGAAACGAGCAGCCCTCGTAGAAAATAGGGAAAAAAAAAAAAAAAAAAAGTAAAATATAAAGTCAGGCCTGTTTTTGGGCCAGTACAACCTCCGCCTGGCCCTGCACAGTTTTACAGCATTTCAGCGCATGACTCACCCGCTCATATGGAAACATTTTTGCATCCAGATTTTTTTTTTTTTTTTAAAGATGACTTACAAAAAAACCCCTCATCCTTGGCTAAAAGAGGGAAGGACAAATGCTGTGTGTCAGCAATTCAGGGCAGATGAGACCCTGACAGTTTCGGGCCGGTTTTACATGGTCTATTTACACTAGAACTTAAATATTGCTCATAACATACACAAGGACACATTAAGGGCTTTGATATTTGACTCATTCCCAAACATGAGCTATTTGTTACAGAACCAACAAATACAAAATTTAAATGAGGCCGTGATTCATTCAAACAGACAGGCGTACTGTAGCTTCAAATCAAGACGGAATAGAGCATAAAAGTACGTCATTAGAAGTCATTCCTGCGCGTACCTCCCAATTTCACGGACCAGAGATGCAGTTAACCTGCAATTATCACGTAAAGGCCGAGCCTTTTACAAGCCAATTCGCGTTCCCAGCAAAGACCAAAATGTATTCAAAGTAAGATAATCAGAAACGGAGTAAACACAGAAAATATGTAACTGATCAAAGTTCACAGTGCTGTGGTGAGTCCCCTTATATTAAGAAAGTCCCCTTATTTTAAAATTCCGTTTGACGTAGTGACCACAAGGGAAAGAGACCCCACACAGTTATGATTCCCAGTTTCCAAATCCCGCAGCCAATGAAAAGCCACCGAACTCCTCGCCCAGTTCGAACAGTGCTTAGTATGTCCTCCCGTAATGTTCATTGAACAGGGAGGGTCAATTAAGGACTGCTTTTTCCTCCACAAAGATGGCCTGATCAGGGGGCGCAAGTCGTGGGAAACGGGGACAGAAAACAATTGTGCGGCCAGATTGAGAGGCACCTCTGGGACTCCAGGCCCGGGTTAACACCTCCGACCTCCATTTTAATGAGCGCGCTGATCCAGCGGGAGCCGCCATCTGCCCCAGGAACAGCGCATCCTTCAGCAGTTGCTCGCATCTCTTAAGGTCACTGTCTCGCCCAGCGTTACCCAAGACTTTCCCTATTTTGTTGCTATGGCTACAGTGACACAATAAGGCCTCAAGGAGGTATGACTGTCTAAAATCTTCTATGCTTCAGTCAGAAAGATTGCAAAGACTTTGAATTCTCGTTTTAGGTTTTGATATTAGAATACACAGCATTACAGTTTGATCAACTAAATAGCAAACTGATCTACATTGAAGAGACTTCATCCAAAATATACGTGACGCTAAATGTGCGCAGGGTTGGTCAGACGATAAATAAACTGTCATTTCCCCTTCAATTAGCAGTCAAGATTTACTCTAAACTTTAGAATTCATGTTGAGTTACACAGGTTATGTCTACAAAGTGTATTTGGAAGGAGCGAGCAGATGGAAAAAAAATCCATAAGAAATTAGCTGGGCTTG